>CM059297.1:7117500-7685000 GCA_030340665.1 Neosalanx taihuensis | reverse complement strand
CTGGGATTGGCTGGTGTGTGTGTGTGTGTGTGCAGCAACATCATCTTTAGTTCTCTGGTTATTCTGTTATAGTCTGTCTTCTCACTGTTTAACTTTCTTTGGGTAACCCATCATATGTGTGGCGAAGCTGTCTCATCATTTATGTTTGCTTTACTTGATCAGAAGAAACACACAACACGCGCACGCACGCATACACACACACGTACACACACACAAGCGGCAGTGTAGATGTTTTGGGAGTTTGGTGTGGACTCCTGCCTTCCATTCACACTTGCCTTACCCATCTCCCATTCCCAACAGCACACACACACACACACACCTCCATCTTCATAGTCCCCTGGTTAAAAGTCCTCCCCCTTGCCCCATGACCCTGTCCCTATGCCCCCCCCCCTCCCCAGTAGGGAGCCTCTCATCCCTGGTTGTAGTCTGGCCTCCCTCCCACGGTCTCTAGCCTGTCCATACCAGTACCTGTATCACTAACCTGTCTGTCGAGAATGCTTGTGTGTGACGTTGATACATTTAGGTGACTCCCCCTCCCCCCCTCCCCCACCTCTCCTGTAGATCTCTCGGATGCAGACGGAGAACAGTGCCTTGCGGGGGGGCCAAGCTGGGGGGGCTGGCAGCCTGGGAGGAGGAGGAGGAGGGGGGGCTGGACACTGGCCCGGGGGGGTGAATCGAGCGGGAGGAGGCGGAGGAGTCGGGGACCAGCCCAGCAAGGCTGTCTCCTCCTCCGTCACCTCCTCCGTAACCCCCCACCGGAGAGACCGCCAGGCCTTTTCCATGTACGAGCCAGGCGCTGCCGCCCCCAAGCCCCACCCCCCCGGCCTGGACTCCCTGACCAGCCGCCTGCAGCCCCTGCACACCAGCGTAAGTTAGCCCCGCCCCTCCTCAGCTCCTCTGGCTGCCCCGGTTACCAAGCAGCTGCCCCGCCCACTCTCTTTTTCCCTCCCTCTGCTGCCTTGGCAACGGCTGGCCTAGTGCTGATCTGACTCCTGACCTTTCACCTTTTGAACCTCAACCCTCTGACCCTTCACCTATTAGAACCCTCTCTTTCTCTGTCTGCTACAGTAGATATACTACTGCCGACACACACACACACACACACACACACACTAGGTGTGTTTCGAATGGTGAAATGGAACTGAGTTCATACCCACATGCATGCCGGCCTTCATCCTGTCCAGGGCTTCATGTCTGGGTTAGTGTCTCTGAATATCTGACTCTTCATCATCGTTTTCCCCAACATTCCTCTGTTTGTGTGTCTGTCGCTTGCTGCCGAACAGCCCCTCATGTGTGATGTAAGCACATCTGACATCTACTGAACTGCCATCCTGTCTGTCTGTTGCTCTTCTGCCTAGAACATTCACTCCATGTTAGGTGAATGAATGAAAGAATAGACCCATGTAGGTATTTTATTATTTCCCATAAATCTGTTCATCACTGTGTCACTGGTAAGGGTCTGTGTTTGGTGAGGAGAATGTGTGGCTTAACTGTCCTAGACCCTTTAGGTCCAGTTGGACCCCTAGTGGACGACTAAGGAACTGATCATTCCAGAGTGACATTCTGACATAGCATTGAAAGCATTAACTGAGGGACAACATGATGGGACTTCTTTCAGTAAACATGTGCTCCACCATACCTCCTCTCTCTCACTCTCCATCTGTCTCTTCATCTCTCTCTTGCCATCTCTCTGCTTCTCTCTCTCTCTCTCTCTCTCTCTCTCTCTCTCAGGTGAGGAGAACGGGTCCCACAGGGTCATCACCCTACGGGGGGTCTCATCTCTCGGTGACCACAGAGTCTGGTAGATACATGGTGAGACCACGCCCTCGTTCTCTCAACAGCATCCTAATGTGCGATGCCAGTCAGTCATTGGACAGAGTGCCGGTGTACATAATGGCAGACAAAGGTGCCTGAGTTAAAGGGCCTAGTCCTCTTTTATGCTGAGGATGTTTACACAGGATGTAACGTGTTTACTGGATGTTGTGTGTTCGTCCACAGGCCTCTAAAGCAGAGAAACACGGCAGCGGCACAGACAGCGACTACGACAACACGCACTCGTACGATCTGTCGTTAAGGTAGGACCTGCAGGAACGCTGCCTCATGTGTCTGACTGACAGACACGCAGTCAGGGAGTCAAGTGGCTGAGTGTTTGCACCGGTCTTCTGATGGCCCCACCTCCTGTGCGTACGTTCCAGTATGGGCCGCAGCAGCGAGGAGGAGAGCCGGGGGGAGGGGGAGGACGGGGGAGGCGGCTGGGGGGAGCCGGAGGAGCCGGACCCCACCCTGCCCTGCACGGAGGACGTCATCCTGAAGACGGAGCAGGTGACCAAGAACATCCAGGAGCTCCTGAGGGCTGCGCAGGAGTTCAAACACGACAGGTATGCTGACCCCCCCCCCCCCCCCCCCCCCACACACACACACACACACACACACAGTACCTGCCATCCGCTCTCGTCCAGTGGTAACTCAAGGGTTTCTGTCTCCCAGCTTTGTCCCCTGCTCTGAGAAGATCCACTCTGCTGTTACTGAAATGGCCTCTCTCTTCCCTAAGGTAACTCTGTCTCATCTGGGGTGTGTGCGTGCGTGCGAGTGATACTGCGTGTCATGTGCTTTTAGTGGTAGTGAGAGGTTGACCTGGTGTCCTGTGTGTGTGTCCTCCTCCCCTCCAGCGCCCGGCGCTGGACGCCGTCCACTCCTCGCTGCGGCTTCTGGCATCCAGCGCCTCCCGGCTCCAGGTGGAGTGCCGCAAGGCTGCGCCCTCGGACCCCTCAGCTTCGGCTGTAGACTACCAGCTGCTGACACAGCAGGTCATCCAGTGTGCTTACGATATAGCCAAGGCTGCCAAGCAGCTGGTCACCATCACCACCCGCGAGAAGAAACAGTGACCAGAGGAAGCTCTGCGGGGCGGGAGGAGGAGGGGGGGTGGGGGGGGTGGGGCTGAACCACTGACCAAGAAATGGAGAGGAAGAGAGGGGGCAGAGGAGGATAAAGAGAAGACAACGGTGAAGTAAGAGAATGCAGGGAGCAAAGAGAACCGTGCTCGCAGAGTGAGACAGTGGATTAGGAAAGGAACGAAAGAACAAGGGATGAAGGAATGGTGGGATGAGAGAGAAAGAGAGCGGGAGGGAGCACGGTAGTCGCTGTGTCTGCCAGCCTCTCTGAATCCCTCTCACTCATCCCTCACTCAGGTTTGGAGTTCCCTGTTGGGAGAGAGCGAGAAGGGGAATCAGAGGAGGGACCCAGCCAGGCCCTTTCTCTACCTTCATCTCTCTACCTTCATCTCTCTCCTCTTCTCTTTCTCTCTCACACAAGCGGATCACCTCCAGCAGGCCGACAGCTGGGGTTACACAGTCACGACTGGCAAAGAGACCTTCTCCACTCACCCACACACGCACTCTCTCCTTACCCTTCACACACTCTCTCCACCCTCAGCCCCTCTCTCTGCCCCACCCTCACACACACTCTTTCTGCCTCACCCTTACACACACTCTCTGCCCCACCCTCAGCCTCTCTCTGCCTCACCCTCACACACACTCTCTCCACCCTCACACACACACACACACACACACTCTCTCTACCCCCCCTCCCCCTCTCCCCCCAGTCTGGGCCCTCCAGGGCTTATTGGTACATCATGACTCGGCACCGTGGACCGGCCATCTTGGTTTTTTGTTTTTCCATGTTTATTTTCTTTCCAGTTATTTTTTGGGGTTGCTGATCTGTGGGTCTGAACCCCAAAGGCTGAAATGACTGACTTAATAGAAACACTTACACTGGAATCCTTTTTATTCATTATTGGAATGAGTAAGCCTCTGGTTGTTGTATCGTGATTATTTTTATGACTGTCAGTATGATTTACTGTTATTTACCAAGTTTGTTTAATTTGGATGTTTCATTATATGATTCTCAGTCAGTGGAACAGGGAGACCTATGGGAGTGCTCTTATCTGCTCTTATCTGCCGTCAGACTTGGTAGTACACACACACACACACACACACACACACACACACACACACACACACACACACACACACACACACACACACACACAGCTGTGAAATGGGTCCTTCTGGAACGCTCCTATTTCGTCAGTGTGTCCATTTTGAGTTTTCTTAATTGATGTGTTTTTCTACCTGTCATGTTGCTAATGGCTAAGGGTCTGACCTGCTGCCTAAAGGTAGTCATGTGCCATGTGTGGACCTTGGGCTCCAAACACCACTTCCACATCCACAGGAGCCCTTGATTTAGCTGACCCAGCGGGTACAGAGGAAACCAATAGAAGCACTTCTTGGGGTGCAAACACACTGCCTGGCTGGTGCGCCCTGGAAGATGAATCACCTCCATATACTTCACCTCATCTGGGGGGGAAAGGTCTGTGTTCCACCCCAGGTGTCACACTAACTCTACTGGTTAGTGGTCATTGAAAGACTCTGAGACAAGGTAGTTAGCTGGATGTTTCATCTCAGTGGCCCCCAGGGGCCACACACACACACACACACACACACACACCCACACACACGCTCCCTGCATCAAGATCAAGAATGATCAAGCTATATCAGCCCATTTGAGGCGAAACCAGTTTGGGAACAAAAAAATGTTTATGAGACATTGAACTGCACTTACTGTATGTTTGTTTTGAATGGGATGGGAGGCGGAGGGTGTTTTAGTTTTAGTTGTACTGTGCTGAACAGTTAGCAGTCGTAGTTGTGGGATGTGGACCAGAACCCTGTGCAGGATGTTGATGTCTGTGTCCATGGGAGGATGTTTCTGCTCTTGATGCCAATTGCCTAGTCTATTTACAAACCTAGGTCCAAATAATCTCTCAGACGTTCAAATCACCTGCACAAAGCACCAGGTGGGAACATTGCGACCCTTGAGAGGATTCCATTGGTTCCCATTCCACCAGGCAAGATACACGTGTCACGTCACCTAAATATGTGGCAATACAAATTACCTGGATTCTATTGGAGGGATTTGGGGAACATTGGCCTGAAGCAAATCCTTAATGTGCTCCCCTGTCTGTCTGTCCCGTTCTTCTGCGTTTTCTCTTCTGTCTTACCGCTTCTCTGCGGATGTTAGCCAGCAGTCTTCTGGTTAGCTCATCTGTCTGACAGGCTGTGTGTCAGCTTCCTGTCTCAGATTGTGTCCAAAAAGATTGTCCAATAATGTTCATTTTTTTAATCATCATGATTGCCTTTGCACACGTCATGCCGTTCTGGCTTTTTCTGTTTGGTTACTCTGGCCTGGACCCCCCCCCCCAACACACACACACACCTGGCCAGTTTTCTCATTTCAACCCCGACCGCCCATCGCCATGCCATTATAGAATAGAGCCATATATATGAACCTATATTTTCATGGTATTTTTTCATTAAGCTATGGTAGAACTGTGTTTGGGAGATATTTATAGATTTATTTGTTCGTTGCCACAAAGGGGGGGAGGGGGGGGGTCTCTGGGTATTTAGGGTGGGTGGGGTCTAAGGCCTAGTTCCATGTGAGTTATGAGGGTGTCTGTTTGGAACTGGGCCGAGGCTGTCTGTTTGGGACTGGGCCGAGGCTGTCTGTTTGGGACTGGGCCTCAGACGTGAGCTCAGCCACTGGGCCTGGAGCCTGGCAGGGGTCAGTACTAAACTCATCTCAGTCTGAAGGAAGAGGGCTTACTGCACAAAGCCACGCCCTTCCCCCTTCTTAGTAGACACTCTGTAGGGTGCCTCTAGTGTGAATGTTAGATGCTTCTGTATGTTCATGTATTCATGTTGTTCACACACACTCACAAGAACATGCATCCCAAAGGCAAGGCACAGTGAAACTTACTTGGGTGTACACACACACACACGGAACTATGACATCCAGTGACATAAGCCTTCCAATTGTACATGCACAATGAACAACACCCGGTGAAACACAACACACACACTCCTGAAGGTGATTAGCCAATGGCAGTGCACTGTGGCCCGCTCTGTTGCTGTTACTGTGTACTTCCCAGCTCTACACATGGGAACTTGGTGATGGGAGAAAACCTTTTGACTGAAGTTCAAACTGTAAAAAGTTGAGGAAAAAAAAATTACAACTAAGGTCAATCGTAATTGAAACTCATAAGCTGTACATTTGTAATAAAATAAAATAAAAACAAGTTGATTGTCCAGACTATATATCGTGTGTGATTTACAGGACATAGAGCTATGCAGGCCTTGTCAGGTTACATTTGTATACTTAGCTTGGCTTGCATACAGTACTTCTCTGTTTACACAGACACCCAAACCATTTTTGTTCAACCCCCCTCCTCCCACCTCCCCAGTGCAAATGGTATTCCAGGTTGCTAGGTTTGTTTTTATGTGTAAACGCAACCATTACACAATAATGAGTTCCCAAGGCAAATTGTCAGGCATCAAGCGCATGTGAGTTGTCGCAAGCATAACCCTTCACAGAAGCACTGTCGAGTGTATTGGTTACCCAATACAGGGAAAGATTGACTGAAAAGTGGTACTTTACACTTCAAGAAAGTGTTTATTTCATTGTTTTGATTATGATTTCAGTCAGTTTCTCTGAAATACCCCATTTATAGTCAAATATTGTACCTTATGTAGTAAAAAAAGAAGAGATGTAAATTATAAACTAGCAGTAAATAAACAAACGGTAGAAGATATTCTGTGGGTGAAAATGTGACGTGGTACATTTTCAGTAAATTGGTCTGTCCTCTTCGCTCCTATGAGCCACACGACTGTATTAGCCCACCAAGCCAAAGTCTGATCCCTGTAAACCATCTCATGACAAAAGAATGTCAGAATCCGACAAGCATCGCCAAATGTTGTATCTGGAGTGTGCATGTCTTTTTAAAAACTTCCAAGGTGTCTTTGGGAATTGTAGGCAAAGAGGCTGGATGTGAATAAAACATCCATGGTGTAAACAGATTCCTCCCCCCTCCAGAGGTGGGGTCACCCAGGGAAAGCTTCTAGTGGTCTTCCTCCTCAGTGCTTGAGCTTGGAAGGAGTGAACACTCTTGCCTTCTGCTCAGGGACAACCTCCTCTTTCTCCTCCGGTCTGCCACCCTCAGCCTCCTGCGGATGACGTCTAAAACACCCACACATACAGAAACACAAACACACATTCTTGTCACACGGTCAAGGAACACGGGTGATCCACAGTGCGTGTGTACTGACATCTCACCTACCTGCCACACTGTCGTAGTCCTGCTGCGGGTCGTGCCAGTACAGACTGGGCGTGGTTCTCCAGTGGCGATACAGGCGCGTGTGCAGAACCAACAGTGCCAGCAGAACCAGGAGGAACCCCAGCGCTGCCGCTGCCCACAGCGCCTCATCTGTTCTGGCCGTGGGCATTCTGTCGTTCAGAACGGTTCCCACTGTTCCCGGGGTGGTTTTCCTGTCTGCCTTCTTGTGATTCGGCCCACCTTGTCCCAGGTGATGGAGTCCCGCTTTCACCTTCTTCTTCTGGGTGTCAGAGGCGGTACCGTGAGGGATGTGGTCTGGTTCCACGTCTCTCTCCTGCACCTCCACTCGTCCAGCCGCTGTCTTTCTCGGTGCCCCATGGCTTATGAGGTGAGGCCCAGCCACGGTGACCTCCTCCCAGGCTTCGGCGAGCTCAGTCCTGCCCAGGTCAGTTCTGTTGATCCAGCTGGTCGTTGGAAGAGGGAGGACATTGCTAGACTTGTTCCCTTTCTCCACCTCCTTCTCCCTGTTTTTATGCTTCTGTATGGCGGCTCTGTGTACGCGGGCTCTCTCTCTCTTTCTGAAGGGGGTCTTTCCGTCCATCTCTCCATGTCGTCTGAGAGAGAGGCTCTCTAGACAACAGTGTCCCAAAGTTCTGCTGGCCTGACTGTGGTGTTGGTCTGCAGGATGGGTCAACAGCAGACTGTACTTCTGACCCATGCCTACAGTACCAGAGCTGACGCCGGACGCTGTTTCCTCCAGCCAACCACAGACCTCAGCGCCTGTCACTCTTGAAAGCTCCAGAGTGCGACCCCACGATACCACGGCAAACATCTAGAAGATGGTGAGAATTCCTATACTTTAAGAGGGTTAACCTTACACTTTTTTCATGTAAACCTAATCTTTTATTCATAAAAGCAGCTGCTTATTCTACTAAGAAACACGGTCATGTCCAGTTTCAGCTGTCATTCTCTATTTCAGTTTTTGTGACTACACTGCCATTTTGTGACTGCTTTCCAGCAGGGTGTCTGATTTCCCAGTGATGCTGTAACTGAGCCAAACAAGCTACGTTTGAGAGCTTCAGGAAGTGCAGCCACACACTCTATTCTCGTCCTTTACTGAGATTTTCCCACTGAGATGCTTATGAAACAATCTGGATGTAAGTTGTGACCCAAATAGATCATGGGAAATGCACTGTGTATTGAGAGAGTGAGTGAGACGGGTTAGGAGGTGGGTGTTCTCTCACCCTGTGTGTGCTGAGGTGGGGGTGTGGAGTGATGATGTAGCTGGACAGACAGGAGCGGGCCAGGGCAGCAAGGCGGCCCCGCTCCTGGAGGGGGGCGCAGGGATGGTACAGCAACACGGTGGCTCCATGCTGGAAACACACAGGAACATTAGAGAGGGGTTCCTTCTCTACTTGAAGGGAGTGGGCTGATCGTTTGGCAAACCTGCAGGTTGTTGAGCCAGCGCTGAGGAGGACAGAAAAGATACTCTCCACTCTGGCCACCTACTGGTCTATGGGCGCCACTGCAGGAGAACACACCACAACATTATTTGGGTTTTTATTCATTTAGCAGAAGCTTTTGCATCATATTTTACATAACCCCCCCACCCACACAAGTCCTAACAATCTTCATGGTCAGCTGTGGATGTTTTAGAGATGAGATCTTTAATCTGTGAACTCATGATAATGTGGATATAACCTTTTTAAATTTCATTTCTACATATTTGTTTCATAGAGGCCTTTTCCTACTTCTAAACTCTTCATTCTTCTAAAACATGCCCCATTTCCTATATATAAAGCAGTGTCATTTTTTTTTATTCTATTTTAACATAAAGTATGGAAAATGGGTACTTACCTGTTGGGGATCGAGTGATTAAAGCTGATGGGTGTGTCTATGCACACCTGCCTGGCAGGCTGGAGGGTTAGAGAAGAACGTCCAACTTTAGTATATATATATATATAATCATAAGTCTGTTACATTCGTTTTGAAAATCCTGACTGGGTTCAAAGCCCTAACCTAAACCATTACATCACCTAGAAGCTTAAACTATCTCTCTGTAATGTCTGTTTATGAGTCATGTTTACTTACTTGTGGATGATACCGAGTGTCAATACCAGAAAGATTCTTCTGCTGACAAAAGAAAGTCCATGTCATGCTCAGACAAACACACAGGCATCAAAAACCACATGGATGTTGACAAGTTTACTGCAGATTCAATGCAGTCTGATTTGAACATATCCACAGTATACTGGTTGGTTTAGGTGCAGTTTGAAAGGTCATTTGTAAAGCCCTCTAAGTGACACTACTTGTAAACAGAGCTCTTCCCACACAACTTGATGTGATCTGTAGTTTGAACACTGTGACATCAGATACAGTACAGGATTGGTTCAACAGGATGAAGATCAATCACATAGTTACCAAGATGGACTCTGGCCAGGCAGGCCCAGGACAACTCCACACGGCAGATGGGGGCAAGTCTATCTCTAACCGGTGCTATCACACACGTGAGACAAACGCACACACAGACAGGCAGACATCAAACATTCAATCGTTTCTTTCGATAAGTGTACATTACGCATACCAGCTGCAAGTAAAAACCATGGAGGGTATAGTAGGACTACAGCCAAACAAAGACATCCTACCTTGCCAGTGTCACAGCCCTGCCACACTGGGCTGCCCTCCAGTCCCAAACAAAGCAGAGCGGACAGAAGAGCCACCAGTGGCGGTGACATGTTTGCCGTGAACAGGGTGTCACTCAGTCCTTCTCTGCGAGGGGGTACGGCTGGAGCTCATCTCGTTGTCGACAGCCGCACAGTGTGTGGAACATCTGATAGACTGATGTGCCCTGATCAAACTGATCTGATTTCTAAAGAAAAGCAGTCTCCACTCATCGCATGCACACATTTTAGGTCGGGATACCTAAAGCATAAAGTTGCGCGTTATCCATGGGTTCAAATCTCTGGAGTCTCCTGGCCTTCCACAACTTTGCATTGTTTCCACTGAGTTAAGTGTTGCCGATAATGTTGCTGTTGTGTTTTTGTGTGAGCTCTTCGCCGCTGTTGTGCAACATTACAACTTCCAAATCTGAGCTACGGAAACTCCGGAGGGGAAAAACTTGTGCGGTGTCTGTGCGCGGTGATCCCAGTTTTCCACAGAGCGGCACTAAAGCATCACAGGATTCACACAGGTTCACGATGGTTCAGGATTCGTACAGGTCCCTGATGCTTCAGGATTCACACAGGTCCATGATGGTTCAGACCGCGCAATCCTCTCCATAAAGTGGAATCGCTATAAGGTCGTATTTCCTGCACATTTGGAAAAGTGGAACTTAAAGTGATAAAAAAAACATGGAAAGGTCAGTAAAAATAACTTTTTAAATGTATTTCTATATCAATAAATATATTTATAACCAACAATAAATGTGTAATGAGGCATTTGACTTGACGACCCTGATCGTACCAGATCATGTCAATAGATCCATAACCTACCGAACCGTGACAATGGAAAGCCCCAACACCTCTCCACACGAAAAAAAAATAGCTTGTTCATAACAATAGTTTGAGGTTTACATTCTCTTACAAGAGAGCGGGTTGGACACTCATTTTATGAAACTGAAAACCTGCTTAGCTTGTTACGCCCACAGCCCAATGACAGCAGGCTACCCTTATTCATAACGCAAACACCTTTATATATTTGACTAGGTTGGGAGGGGGAATCACAATGATATAGGAAGCCAGAGAACAGCAGCAATAATCTGGTGTGCTTGAACTTGGTGGTTACACGGACGCGATGGAGTGTCGATCCAGAGGTTGGTGACTTGCTGCTATAAATTATTAGGCTATTCAAAGTTAATGGTGTATGTGTTTATTTCAATGATATATTAGGCTGCAAAAATGATCCATTGAATTAGACCCATGCATTTCTTTATTTGGACACAGGGATGGTTTTTAAACAAAAATTGTGCAGACTATCCATTGATATGCATAAATACATGTTGTAAAATTCAATACATGCAGATATCTTGTATCACAGAGTGTGGTCATATATCAGCAGAGTTAAATATATGTATATGTCGTGAATGGGTTATGTAATGTATAGTTCTGTTTAATCCTAAAACCGTGTTTTATGTGCCATGCATAATGTAGCATCCACTTCTCTGGTCTAAATTCAGTTAAGTTACTACGGGAAACCTCTGAGAATGAACATAGTAGCTATAAGTGATACAGGGAACACAGGGCTTTACATATTACATGCACTACATTGAGCCTTGCATTACTTTAGAGTTAAATGGTTCATTTGGGTATAAATGAGGTATTATTATTTGGAGTGGAGTATTAATCATGTTGCTGTTCTGTTTGTATTTGGATCCAGGTGGGGACCCTGGGGGTGGGGCAGGGACAGGAGTCCTGAGCCCCCAGGAGGAACCTCTGTCAGAGGGAGACCTCGGGCCCGGAGGTGTGGGTGAACAGGGCGGTCTGGGCAAAGGAGACTCAGCCAAGACTGATTCAAAAACTTGCAAAGGAAAAGATGGAATGGTAAAGCGGCAATAAGAGAGTCAGAACACGTGTACAACATTTGCAATACATGTCAAATACAGCAACTTTTGGTTGTAACTTTTAACGATCTCCCAACATTCTACCATCAGGACTCCTTCGATAGCGCCACGTCTTCAGACAGTGAGGTTGAGGACCAGGACAAGAAGTCCAAGAAGAAGAAGAAGTTGAAGAAACGAAAGAAGAAGGTGGCTGAACGAACAAATAACTTGACTTCTGAATACACTCCCCATTCCCAGTAATACTATGAAACAAACAGGCTCACATTTTTTTGGGTGTGCATTTCACTTACCAGCACAAACACCATCTAATGGGTAACAGGTTGTTCACTGGTATGCAGGAATGAGTCAGAAAAGAAGAAAGAAGAAAGAAACATTCGTACTTGACACAACTTGTCTAGTTGCACATTTCAAGTTTTTCAAGTTATAGTTTCCATACCTCTATTCCAAGGTATCGTACCAGAAGTGTATAGTGGTCCTGTCACAGATGATATGCAATGTACAAAAGGGAGGGCTGAATGCCAACACATTCATGATTCTGATAAGTAATATATGCTGAGTCATGTAGTGATGAATTCCAACACAGAAAGACAAACAGGGTACTGTAACCACGGCAGGTTGGAACATGGGAATAGCATGAATGTTAGGCAAACTGTCCAGCTGTCATGTTGAAGTGAGACAGATTACACATCAACTCACCTTGGTTGCATGTCCCTTCTCTGATACTAGCTTTCAAAAGTTTTACGTAAGAATATTTTGTTGACTACTTTGACCACTCTATTCCCCCTAATCCCCCCAATCATTTTTTTTAGGATAGCAGGTCATCATCATCATCTTCCTCTTCCTCATCCAGCAGCTCCTCAGACAGTGAGGACAGTGAGGTAAGCTGTATGTTGCTGAGAATCATCTCAAAACGGCAGCTGACTTGTTCAAAGACCACGCCTACAATTATAATGCGTCAGTGTTATGGGTTTACTGAAGCATGATGCATGAAAGAATGATGCGTGGTTGGATGATAAGAGTGGATTGCTGGATGAAGTGTCTATCAGTGCTCTGGGTGTGGCGGATCAGACCTTCACTATCGAAGCCTGATCTGCCCTCCTCCCCGGTGTGCCTGGGTATGGGGACAAAGTGTGCAGGTGAGGGAAGAGTGGGCGGGGCACGAGAGAATGAGCGTACAATTACAGGTAGATCAGGCTACCACGGATCTAAACTATATAGAGTGTTCATGACAAAGTCCATATTCAAACAGACAGCAGTTTGCACATGCTGTTGAAATATATTGCATTGTTAGTCACAGCTCATTTATATACTGCGACGACCAGCCGATAACTTAGATAAGAGAATCATATACGGGTACACACAGTATCTCTGTGTGTGGGTGTGTTTGGGTGTGTACACCTAAATATGAGGAAATGCACAACACAAGCTCACTGACTGGTTTCTCCAGTTTAAGCTGAGGGAACCTTCATGCCGGAGGACAAATGTTCTTTAAACAAGTACATTCATTCAATATAAAGAAATGAATGCATGCATGCATGCATTCACAAATGTGCACGTGCGTGTACAGCTTGCTTCTGCATGTCCTCCGTGGATCCAACAAACGATGGATCTTTAGTCAGACATTCATGTACTGTCAAACATGTGAACGGCATTACGTGCAACTTACTTCACACCCTGAGTAACTCTTACTGTTCTCTGCAGGATGACAAGAAAAATAATAAGAAGAAGGAAGGTGAAAAAAAGAAATATGTTTGGAACAACGGTGTCATGATAGATGCTGGTTTGTGAAAACACAAACATCTTATCCCAAAGTATGTTCACTAAGTCATGTTCATTATCACATCTAGCCAATCCCTTTCTTTGTAGGAGTCGAAGGATGCACAGATTCAACATCAATGCAGGGTCTGAAGTGTAAGGTGAGCTTCAGTCGGGTTATGTGGTTAGAGTTAACTTAGAGCACCGAAACCTGCAACCTGACCAGAACAGTAACCCTCTACTCTGTCCTCCACAGGAGTCAGACAGTGAAAAAGACAAGAAGAAGAAGAAGAAAATGAAGAAGAGAAAGGTGTGTGTCCATTCAGACTTTTCTGAGGTGTCACGCTTCACCTACATATGTTTAGTAGACCCTCTAGTGGCACTGGAAGACCACTGGCGTTGAAAAGCTCATCAATTCGTATTTCTATTTTTCTCTGCTTCAGCACTCAAGCTCTTCATCTTTATCATCGGACAGCTCAGATAGTGACGAGAAGAAGAAGAAGAAGAAGAAGAAAAACAAGAAAAACAAGAAAACCAAGAAGAAGAGGGTAGGATAGAGTCGGAGTCACAACATGTACATGGGGTTATTACTGTGACGAGCTGACAGTGATAGCAGTAGTGTAGTGTGCTGTACAGTGAGTTTGACAGCAAGTCCAACATTTACTAACAATATCAATCAATCAATCAATCATTTATTAAAGGCCACACAACAGAGTTGGTGGAATTTGTTTTCGGTACAGCAGTTAATGCTCACATCTCTCATGTGTCAGTTCCATCATCAGCAACAAACAGAAGCACACATTTATGTGTATGATATGTATGCATAGATAGCATTCTTTTTAATAAGCGTCTTCATTCTACCTCAGGATTCCAGCTCCTCATCCTCGTCAGACAGTGAAGATAAGAAGAAGAAAAAGAAGAAGGCTGAGAAGGTAGAGCCAGTCGTGTGAACCTTATAGGATTGAACCCTATTCAGAATATCATGTGTGTTTTCCCTGTTTTTTCATACAGGATTCTAGTTTGTCTTCCTCCTCCTCCTCCTCCTCCTCTGAGAGTGACAAGGAAAACAAGAAGAAGAAAAAGAAGAAACAGACAAATGTAAGTTTGCCTTAAATCTACAACAATTTAATACACTTATTATACATATATTCATTACATTTTGAGAAATGCCACCCTGTTGGAGAGCAGGATGAGTGCGGTGGAGAGTTGGACACCATGAGACAGACGGCTGAAGAAGACAAAAAGAAGAAAGACAAGAAAAAGAAGGTGGGTAGTTGAACAACAGGATAGTTGTGTCTTAAGTGAGCTCTTGTTCTGTGATTGGCCATGTTTCTGAGAAAACCAGAAAGGACAAAGCACCTTCTGTTTTTCTGGTTTCTCAGGCCTCTTCCTCCTTCGGTAACTCTGAGGGTGAGGAAGATGTTGGCGAGGTAAAATGTCACACTTTAGGCTTTAAGTAACATTTAGATCCACCACTCATTTTTCTTCTCTCACAATTGCGTATTTACTTGTTTTGGAAAATAAATATGTTGAGGACCATATCATGATATCCTTTATCCGACAACCCATCTCCTAACTTCTAATGATACATCAGTGCAAAGTCAAAGAGGATGTGTCCGGCCTGATGACAACAGTGAAAGGCGCTGAGGGAATAGATGCTGGACACCTGAGTGACGATGAGGCGGAAGGAGGGAAAGGGAAAGAGAAGAAAAATAAGTTAAAGAAGATAAAAAAGAAAAAGGTACAAATGTCAGTTCCTCAAGGGGTTCAGACCCTGGTGAAAAGCAGCCAATAATATGGGTGTGGGAACTAAAAGAGGGTTTGACGTTTGCAATCTTCATATTGTGCTGTAGGCTTGTGATGGTGATTCCTCAGACAGTGAGGATGACGAGGAGAAGACCAAGAAGAAGAAAAAGAAGAAGATGAACAAGAAGGTAGAAGTGGTTTGGTTTTAGGTTATTGCATTTCCAATCTGGCGTTAGTTCAATCACTCCCTTGATTTGTTTTACTTCAAGGATTCCAGTTCCTCCTCTTCCTCATCTTCCTCATCATCATCATCATCATCATCCTCCTCCTCATCATCATCATCCTCTTCATCATCATCATCTTCCTCATCTTCTGACAGCGAGGAAGAACAAAAGAAGAAGAAGAAGGTTTAAAAGCAGAAACATTACATATATTTTTTTGTTACATTTTAAATTAGTTTTTTTTTTAAATACCTGACTGAGGTTTATTTTTTTTCCCTTAAAAGTGGTTTTATAGAAATGTGTAGACGTGATTCGTTTAGAACTTGTCTTTCTGAACCCTCTAAAGAAGTTCAGCTCCTCCGATGACAGCTCATCATGCTCATCTTCCTCCTCCTCTACTTCAGATAGTGAAGATGACCGGGTAAAAATCTGTTATGTGTTTTGGGGGAACAAGGAGAGGTTGGGGTATTTGGGGTTGGATACTTTCAAACTCTAGCCAAAATGTCTAGTTTCGCAAGATGAAACTACCCTGCCTTTAATGTTGATTGACTGGTCAGTTTATCTTTGAGCAACATTTGTGACTTATTATGAGAGGTCTTCCTCAGGCAAAGGACAAGAAGAAAGATAAAAAGAAGAAGAAAAAGGAAGAGAAGAAAAAGAAGAAGAAAAAGGAAGAGAAGAAGAAAAAGAAGGATAAGAAAAAGAAAAAGGTGAGTTAGTTTATTTTTCTTCGGTCCATAGAAATAAAAAAATAAAAAAGCATAAAAAAAGCATATTAATAAAGGACGAAAACATTTTACAGACCGAAAGGGTTTAGGCTGAAGTTTAACACTTATTTTGCCTAACCCTAATAACTTAAAAGTATGCCGTGCCAGACAGCGACAGATGAACATAATAGAAATCTATACACAGAGGCACTTATAACACTTTTTAATATGCATAAATATGTACAATATAAACATAAACAGACACAAACAGTTACTGATCTGCACACAGTAAGTCTTTTGATTTCTTGATATTTTTTTATTACATTGGATCTAAGTTTTGTTTTGAAAATGTAAATACTTTTAGAGTATTTTAATGGTGAGGGTGGAATGGAGGGGAAAACAGCACCTCTGGGCGGATTCTCATTCTAAATTAGAAATTTCCAGAAGAACATGAGTTCAACAGCTGCATATTCAACATGTCACAGTGACCTGCTTCTTCTTCTCTCTGGCCCTCAGGATGACTCTTCATCAGACAGTGACGATGACAAAAAGAAGAAGAAGAAAAAGAAGAAGAAGAAAAAACAGATGAAGAAGAAAAAGGTTTGGCGTCTAAGAGCAAATCTCTGCCCTGGGTCTCCTAAAGACATACACAGGTTGTGTCATGGTGTTTAGTTTTTACTGTATTTCATCAAAGTTTGTCTGTCTCAGGATTCAGATGATGATTCAGACAGCGAGAAGGAAAAGAAGAAGAAGAAGAAGAAGAAAATGAAGAAGAGGAAGGTGTGTGACCAAAGCAAACATGGGATGAAGGTCTCCTTTGGGACATGCATGGGTTTTGATGTTGTTTAACTTGTTTTGTTTGTGTATCATCATCATCTACATCATCAAATCTGTTTGTCTCAGGATTCAGATGATGATTCAGACAGCGAGAAGGAAAAGAAGAAAAAGAAGAAGAAAATGAAGAAGAGGAAGGTGTGTGACCAAAGCAAACATCAGAATCAGAATCAGAATGGGGTTTATTCGCTATGCAAGATTAACAAACAGAATTCACTGTGGCAGAAATGAGCAAACATGAACATATATGTAACATACTAATAAAAATGGAATACAATGTGAAATACACTACAAATATGATACAAATAACAAATAATACAAATGATACAAACAATACAAATGATACAAATAACATGGAAGTACAAATAACATAGGTACAAAGTGGAATGGGTATATAATGGGTAAATACATGGGACGAAGGTCTCCTTTGAGACATACTGTACATGGGTTTTGGTATGTTGTTTAACTATTTTGTTTGTGTATCATCATCATCAATATCTTCAACGTTTATTTGTCTCAGGATTCAGATGATGATTCAGACAGCGAGAAAGAAAAGAAGAAGAAAAAGAAGAAGAAAATGAAGAAGAGGAAGGTGTGTGACCAATGCAAACATGGGATGAAGGTCTCCCTTGGGAAATGCATGGGTTTTTCTATGTTGTTTAACTAATTTGTTTGTGTATCATCATCATCTACATCATCAAAGTTTGTTTGTTTGTCTCAGGATTCAGATGATGATTCAGATAGCGAGAAGGAAAAGAAGAAAAAGAAGAAGAAAATGAAGAAGAGGAAGGTGGGTCTCCATTGCATTTGTTTGGAAACCCAGTGTGATAAACATCAAATACGATTCAGATTCAGAATACTTTATTTATCCCGGGAGAAACTCCTTTGCAGCAACGGCACACAGTCTCGCAAAAGCACACAGGGGTACGGGTGTGAGGTAAAAGATTAGAAAAGGGCACACAGGGATGGAGGGGTGGGAGCAAAAACGGTAGGTGAATCCAATATTAAGATATTAAGAACCCTCTTGAATGTAGGAGTCCAGCTCATCTGACAGTGAAAAAGACAAGAAGAAGAAGAAGAAGAAGAAGAAGGATAAGATGAAAAAAAAGAAGAGAGGCAAGAAGAAGAAACAGGTGAACGCCACATCAGTTTGTTAGGATGTCCAATGTTGTCCAGATTGGTCATACTGGTACTAAATACTTTGATCAATTACCATTTCTCGAATGTAGGAATCCAGCTCATCTGACAGTGAAGATGAGAAGGAGAAAAAGAAGAAGAAGAAGGTATATTTTGTTTTTTAGTCGTGTTGCGTGAAACTGTCGAGATGATTGCCATTGAACTTGTTTGGACAGTAGAAGGCTTAGGTACTAGAACTGAAGAACACCCGCTGTTCTCTTGTACCAAGGCATCATCTGACAGCGAGGAGTGCAAGAAAAAGAAAGACAAGAAGAAAAAGAAGGACAAGAAGACAAAGAAGGACAAGAAGAAAAAGAAGAAGAAGGATAAGAAGAAGGATAATAAGAAGGATAAGAAGAAGGATAAGGTGAGAAGAGTGAACTAAATAAAGTTTTACTACGAGCAGCGACTAAGCATAGACTGATGTTTGAATGTTAGGGATGTACAGTGTTGCTTGTTCTACCCTGGGGCATATCGGAGGATGGTAGCGTTGAAAGTTTCGCTGTTTTTTTCTATCTAGGATTCCTCATCCTCAAGCAGTGAGGATGATAAGAAGAAAAAGAAGAGAAAGGTGAATGCAAGAAGAACACATACATTAACTTTTGGCTGTTCTCAGGAAAGATAAGAAAATCCCTTAATTTGCCCTGCAGTGGGGAAATTGAAGTGTACAACAGCAGCAGGGTATAATACAGCACTTAGAGTCACAGGTTAAAGTATAAAAATACAGTAAAAATAGAAAGTACAAGATAGGGATCTAAGAGTATGAAATAACAACATTGCACATAAGTTAGAGTTAAGTGCATGAAAGGGTGTTCGATTCTAAGGATACTCTTTGTTTGCCCTAGGACTCCTCCTCTTCAGGATGTGATGAGGTCAAAAAGAACAAGAAAGTAAGAGTGGGTGCAACATTATGTGAATATACATCAATATTTCAACATGAATTGTTAGACACGAATGACAGTGTACATCAATTGTTGGATATTTTGTTATTTTCAGCATTCTAGTGGCTCAGATGGAGAAACAAAGAGGAAGAAGGGGGAAAAGGTAGCTGGAGAATATCTGTTTGACTCTAAATTTCCCCTGGACCAAATATATGATCACCACTTGCTCGAGTGAAAATATCCTCTATCGTGTACATTTATATCTTCCTCAAATTTCCTTCCAGGACTTCCCTGATAAGGATGGAGAGGTGAGGAAAGAGTGTGACTTGCCAGGCAGTCCTGCTAACAGCTATCGTGCGTTTGGAAAATCCAGCGATCTGCCTGAAGTTGTCGACGTAAAGCCCAAAACCTCTCTGGACCCACAGCCTAAACCCAAATCCAACTCCCGTTATGAGTCACTGATGGGCCCGTCTTCCTTCCTCAGTCCCAAAGATGGCAGCCCCACGAGGCCCCGTAGCCCCATGGAGTCACTAATGGGGAATCCCTCCAGGTTCGGGGACCGCAACCCCACAACGGTCAGAGGAGCAGGGGGCGTGGCCGGGCGGGGCACAGGGCTCTCATCCAGCGACCTGCTCAGGGGCCCTAAGCCCTATCAGCCTTAACACTGATATCTATACAGAGCTATTAACATATATTGAGGTGAAAAGATATGGTATTCAGGGAACATTTGGTTTAGGTTGTTTGTTAAATGTGGATCAGAATTTGATTAGAAACAAATCAGAATTTGTTAAAGTTAGGCCTAAAAATGGAAATAGATTAGGCTACTCTGAGAACAAGAGTAATTATAAATCAATACAATTACCTTCATATATTTCTGTAAAACATGATTTTAATTCATGGATGGCATTGCAATCTAGTACAACAATTTCTGGTGTAAGACTCTTAATGTCTGGACAGGATCTTTTGGACTGTGTAGTGTAACTGAATTAATAAAAAGTTCAGAGAATGTGACCTCGTTTGGCTGGATAATCAACACAGTTGCCATTTGGATTTTGATGTAGGCCACACAGTAATGTGTCCGTGTTTAAAAATGATGTCTGAAATAATGAATTGAACACGAAATGAGGGTATTTTGTTTTTTAGTGTATTGGTCATTAGGGTTGGACAACAAAAACATAAATAAGCAGCGTGTCAGAACAGCAGAGTAGCCTGATAGTTTACTTTGTAAAATAATTGTATCTGTCACTGTGCGTTCGCAATTTCAACCGTGTCCTAGTCGTGTATACTTATATACAGGTTCTACCTGCCAGGCGGCCATCCTGTTTTCTTGGAACCCACCCATCTGGTTTGAAATCAAGTTAACAGCGAGGTGTGGTCAGCCAGGTGCTCAATTGATAAGCACCAACTTCACTCTCATTGTGTCATTTCTACTGCGTACTGCGGACTGAGCAGCTGCCGTTGTTCGCCAGGATGGATTTCGATCTCGAGTCAGGTACGTTTTCTTGTCTGTGTAGCCACGACGAATTGTTTGTAGCTCGTATGGTAGCATTATCATCCGTGCATTTTGTCATGAACTGTCTAGCATGACAGATTTAGATGTATTAAAGACTTGTCTGGTCAGCCTGGTCGAGCTACTTGACAGTAAAGTTTGACCAGTGGACTAATGTTAACTGCAACACATACCACGTTAAAATTGTGTTTCACCTTTTATTTAGCACTTAAATACGGGGCCCTAAAGTCCCAAAAGTTGGATTTTTTTATCTTGTGCGTACAAGATAATTATCTTGAGGGAACAAGTCCCTTACTTCCGATGTACACAGCCACGATATAATGGAGAGAACTGAGCTAATCAAGTTTTATTTTCATCTTTGAATGAAAATGCAATACGTGATAAATACATAATAATACATAAATACAATAATAATAATAATAATAATAATAATAATAATAATAATAATAATAATACATACATACATACATACATACATACATACATAAATACATAAAATACGTGCAAGAGCAGCAATAATTTCACTGTATGACATTCCAAGATGAAAATAAAACTTGATTAGCTCAGTTCTCTCCATTATATCGTTGCTGTGTACATCGGAAGTCGTTAGAGATGCATATGAGTTCATCTTAAATTATCTTGTGCGCACAAGATAATAACTTGTTCCCTCAAGATAATTATCTTGTATGCACAAGATAATAACTTGTTCCCTCAAGATAATTATCTTGTACGCACAAGATAAAAAAATCCAACTTTTGGGACTTTAGGGGCTCCGTACATATAAATACAAACATTTACAAATAAACCATTTGTTAAGCGGTACCGAAACGCAATCTGTGGATTAATTTAGTCAAAGTGGAGACCTATAGCTAGGAATAACATTAGGATCTTCTATCTCCAGCTGTGGGAAATGAAGAAGTAAAGAAGGAAGACGCCTCCGGCCAGGACCAAAAGTTCTCATTCGGCCTTGGCAAGAAGGATAAAGACAAGAGTAAGGACAAGGTACTGTACCAACCACCCTGTCATGTATTTTCAGAACTTTTACTCTTGACTACATTTCAAATACTAGAAATGGTTCTTCAGGTAGTAGCAGTGGAAGTTCAAGTTAGAATGCATGCACTGAATGTTGTACACTACCTGTAGGCAGCACATCTTCAATATGTCTCTATGTTGCATTCAGAGTGATTCCAAAGGCAAGGACAAGGACCACAAGGATAAAGACCACAAGGACAAGGACCACAAGGACAAGGACCACAAGGATAAAGACCACAAGGATAAAGGCCACAAGAAGGAGCACAAAGACAAGGATCCCAAGAAGGACAAGAAGGACAAGAAAGACAAGAAGGACAAAAAGCACAAAGATGGGGGAAACAAGTCCGGCTCAGGATCTGGGTCTGACAGTGATTAGGTAATCAGGGGCTCTGTGGAAACTGCTGTCATTTATACATTGTGAATTGAAAGAGAAGAGAAACATGGTTGAATGAGATGGAGACTTGACTAACGTACTTAACACGAGTCACTCGTTAAAAAAAACTATGGGGAACATACAACTAGTGACCATCACCAGTTGTAGACTTGATGTGTAAAGGTAATGTGGTAACGAGCTCACACACATTCTGGAAGTAAGATTTGTTCCAGTGTTTCCAAAATAGGATATCAGTTAAGTGTAGAATGTAACCTAACCAGTCCCAAGCACAATGCTCAGTAATGGTCATAATGGGCAGATTGAGGTGTGGAACCTCAGGTTCCCTCCAGTCTGATGGGTGTGGCACAATCATTGACTAAAGGAAACATACCTGTCTATGTTTAGCATGTGAACACTTGTAAATACCTTGGACTCCATGGTTACAGGAGATATGGTGAGATGGGAGGTGACCCACTTAATGGGCGTATTAAGTCAGATACCGAGGGGGTGGTGATGCAGAGGTGTTGACTGCTGTATGGAAACACTCACCTCTGGTGTGGCCGCCATGCTCCTGTTGCTAGTGTATTATTATGGTCATGACAGTAAAACATAAGACATGTTCAGTAGTTCATGGAGCAGATCATTTACGTTTGAAATGCATCTATAACAAAAATAAAAACGAAAAGCGTATAAGTGCTTTAATTTGTACGTAACTCACTGTTCCTTCTCATTTCAGAAGGCTGAATTCATCACAGCTGAGCATTTGAAAGCCCAGATGTTCAATCTACACTGTTGACATTCTTACTTTTCTTGTTGTTTATTCTGATTTATATATGCTGATATAATGTGAATACTAACTGAAAAATAAACAAGGATTACACATGGGCTGGTGTGGGTTTTTCACTGTCAATACCACTGCTGACTGAAGTTCCGTGTCTGTAAAACCCGGCCTCGCCTGGGACTACCATGACACAAGAAGTCTGGAAATGTGCAAGAATCATTAACCTGACGCAGGTAAGTTCAACTATACCAATAAACACGTTACTTTAAACAGATGAACTGCCCACTCGAGGACTGATCTTCTATGCTTAGTAAAACAACTGATAACCAATGTGTTTTAAGTTGAGTACATTTATGGGCTTTGTTTTGTGTTCATTTAGTTTTGACAGTAACATTTCTGCATCCATTTCCCCTTCACCAATTGGGTGGAAATGTCTTCTTCCACTCGACTACATCACAGGTATCCACAAGAGGGCAATGTTTCTCAACTAGTAACCTATGATGTTTAAACATAATTACAGTTATATCTGATGAATACCGAAGGGATAAAGAGAGAAATTAACACTTTAAAGCGTAAACATTTCAAAGTAATTATTATCTTTGTACTGTAAATGTTAGTTAGGCTTTCTGTATTTTCTTCATTCAAACTGAGCTATGTTAATCATTTCTGACTTGTTCTGCTGCCAATCTTGGCCAGAACACACATGTAAAAGAGATTTCTAGCATAGAGGTATTTTTTTGGTTAAATAAAGATTTTAATAATAAAGATAGTGAGGTCAAGTACTCATGACACAGCAAAATACACAATTCCTTCTGTCATCAATATTATAGTCAGAGGTCAAACTAGGCTTGTCAGGAAAGGGGGAATTAAAACATTTAACAGAGCACATCTTGTTCACATCTTCTGAATCTTTTATAGGGGTGGAAAAATAAGAAATACAGCGATTACAAAAAATTAATCAATAATAAATCAAGTGTGTTTGGATGCTCGCGTGGCTGGGTAGTGGTCTGCCTCATTTGTCACACTCTGCCTGTCCCCAGTGGGAGACCAGAGAAGGCAAGGGAGACAATTTACACAATATATCTAGGTGATTGCGCCCACTTTCAAACTGATTGTTTTCTTTCTGTCTGTGGACGTGAGGTTGGAAATGTGTGAGTATGGGATCCCTTTATTCTGCTTCTATTTCACTATTCCATATGCTTCTGTATAGGTTAAGCAATTATGTTTGGGGTACGGGTGAATTATTGATGGGAGTGTAATCCATAGTTCATCGATTAATGTTGTTTGCAGAATGCGGTAAGAAGATAGCTAGTGTATGTGTGGAAGGGATGGGATGCGGCTGGCCTTGGTGTACTTGGCAGTGTGTTTGGGATACCTTGGTTTGAAGGACTAACAGACACATTCTTCAGAATGGCTGCCAAACGCCACAGGCTGCAGCAAACAGCAGGCCCCAGGGACAGGCCTGCCCTGCTTCACCCTCTCTCACTCCCTCTCATCCATTTTTCATGGCTTAGAAAAGTAAAACGTTGAATAAGGAAGAAAAAAAAGTTGTTGTGATAGTGTTTTGTCTTGAAAGTGTATGAATTTTATTGTATTTTTTATTTATTTATTTTTGCCAAGAAGAGCTTTCAGGCTAAATGCCCAGGGAGAGAGGAAAGATACAAGCAGTATTTTGTGCTGAGCTGAGCAAAGTGGTGAGATCAGAATGCCTCAAGTGGACACATTGACAGTTGAAGCCTTCAGATGAACCACCGTTTGTTGTGTTGTAAGGCTCTCTCTATGTTGACTAACAAAGAACAGCTCATGCCATTGAGGAAGATAATGCACAGCTTAAATTTTGACTTGAAAACATGTATGACATTATCAACTATCCAGACACAGACTGGTCAAAACCAACAGCCAAGCCATTGTTACTAGCTTTTGAGGTTGTGTGGATACAAACAAGCGCAATTCAGATGGAGTAAGTCTGCATGTCTGTTCCAAACCAGTCTTGCTTGCAAACCAGCACACCTGATTCTAATGAAGGGGTCGTTATCAAGCTCTGTGGAAGCCTGATGATTAGTATCAGGTGTGCTGGAGCAGGGAAACATCTAAAACCTTCAGGACAGTGGCCCTCGAAGACCAGGATTGCCCACCCCTGTTCTAAAGCAAGGCTGGTTTGGAACAGACATGCATGTACTGGACTTACTCCATCTGAATTGCGCTTGTTTGTATCCACACAACCTCAAAAGAACCTGTAATTCACAGGGAGTGATACACCAGTGCAGGAGCGCGGTTGCCTTTTAATAGTCACCAGAGGGGGGCATTCGTACCTCTAGTCTAGACTGGCGTCAGCGGTCTCCTGGCAACAGTCCGGGCCAGTTCTCAATCAATGTTTCCAATAGAAATGCTGAAGCGAAAAGGAGTGCATGCCCGAGACTCGAGCCATGGACCAGCGGCCACATTCACGAATAGTTCACCTACCGAGAAATGTTTTTTGTTGAAGGTGTTATCTGACTTTGTTTCCATCGCTGGCAAGTGTAGCGGATAGATTTACAAGCGGTGCGTAAATTGCTGGAAGTGGGAAATACCGAATGCTGTCCGCGGACCAGAGGCACGACTAACAACTATTAAACTGTCTACTATTCTGAAGAAAACTATCAAGAAACACGGACGTTTTGAGTATTAAGTTAGTACCAAACGTGTTTTATTTCGTACTCGGAAGAGATTTGGAAATTGTGTTTCGCCTAAGAAAGCGCAGCTGTTTCATTTCTGGTAGATTTCATGTTTGCCGTTTCGAGAGACAGTTATTTCCCATCAAATAAACTGTGAAAGATTTGATTTTGCACAGAAGACACACAAAACGACTTGCTAAATAGTTACGCACCATGCTGAAGTTCCATAATTCGGACCTATGGATTGCTTGGCTGGTGGTATTTTGCATGGAAGGTAAGTTCAGCATGACTTGGTCAAAGTTATTCCATGTTCTACAACTTTTTGTATTTATTGTTTTTCGCACAACGACGAATTCACGACTTAATTTGGTTTAGGATACTTTTATAAGTTGTTATAGTAAAAACAGGTGGCAAACAGTGTTATTGTTTGTCTAGCAGTGCAGCTAATTGCAGGACGTCAACTCCTAACGAATTTGGAGTTTAAATCGTTTTGATTTATGTTTGTAGATTTATGAACGAATATACCCATTTCATCATGTGATTTGATCCACCCTTGGATTTAATTTCAACAGAAAATTCAGATAGTAACGCGTGACCTGAAGCTTGACCTGTCAACCGCACGAAAAGCACCCGCATATGGCAAGCCGTTTTAACATTTATCAACTAAGTTTGACTATCCTGAATTAACATTGCGGATATCCACAACTTCTTTCTGGCTAGTCGTAATTACATGTTGAATAGTTGGATTTTTCATTCAAGATATCTGTAATGTAGTTGTGACTAGTCGAAACGACAGGTAGAGATATCTGTAATTCAGTTTTGACTAGGAGAAACTGAATTCCAGATATCTACAATTCAATTGCGGATATCCACAACTGGAATTACGGATATCTGCAACGTCATTGTAGATATCTGTGACGAATTACGGATATCTGCTGCGTCATTGTAGATATCTGTGACTAATTACGGATATCTGCTGCGTCATTGTAGATATCTGTGACTAATTACGGATATCTGCTGCGTCATTGTAGATATCTGTGACTCAATTACGGATATCTGCTGCATCATTGTAGATATCTGTGACTCAATTACGGATATCTGCTGCGTCATTGTAGATATCTGTGACTCAATTACGGATATCTGCTGCGTCATTGTAGATATCTGTGACTCAATTACGGATATCTGCAACGTCATTGTAGATATCTGTGACTGAATTACAGATATCTGCAATGCCATTGTAGATATCTGTAACTGAATTACAGATATCTGCAATGCCATTGTAGATATCTGTAACTCCAGTTTAAGATATCTACAATTTGATTCTGACTAGTCACAATTCCAGTTAAAGATATCTACAACTTTATTTCTCCTAGTCAAAATGTAATTACAGATATCTGAAAAGGGACCTGTAGATATCTGGAATTGAGGTGAATTAAAGATATCTTTAACTAGAATTGTGACTAGTCAGAATTAAATTGTAGATATCTTAAACTGGAGTTACAGATATCTACAATTCAGTTGCAGATATCCGTAATTCCAGTTGTGGATATCCGCAATTGAATTGTAGATATCTGAAATGACGTAGCAGATATCCGTAATTCCAGTTGTGGATATCCGCAATTGAATTGTAGATATCTGAAATCACGTGCCCCATAGACATGAATGGCAAAAGTGACGTAGTTTCTCCTAGGAGAAATGACATTGCAGATATCCGTAATTCCAGTTGTGGATAGGAGGATTGTAGTTGCAGATATCTGAAATGACGTTGCAGATATCCGTAATTCCAGTTGTGGATAGGAGGATTGTAGTTGCAGATATCTGAAATGTTCTTTTTGACTAGGCGAAATTGAATTACAGATATCTGCGTCACATATCCAGTCTATTGAATTTATGTTAAAACGGCTTGCCATACCCGCATGTTGATTGCATGTCGTCGAAAAAAGCCTGTAAGGGGTTTTGAGTTGGTCTTATCTATCTTGCCACTGTTTTGAATGTTGTATTTATTAGAATAAGAATACACACAACAAAATTGTGTGCAAATTCTGCAGATAGCCCGTAGGCTAAAGATAAAATTGAGAAGAAGCCTGACGTGGAAAGGTTTCTGACTGATAATCCAAGCGATTAATGTGCACTAGTTTTTCCAAATCAAAGTTTGCACAATCCACTGGTCTTTGAGTTAAATTGTCATCGAACCGGATCAGTTTTTATGTCGGCAACGACATCACGGATCCCAACATTCACGTTGACCTTTGTCGCACAAAGCTGTGGAATTCAATTTGGTTTTCCTAATTGGTAAAAGAGGTTCGCCTGAGTAGTTTTTCAGCGGAGGCGTCTTGGACATGGGCGGTCTGTTGTCCACTGCCACCTTTACTCAAGGTTTGACAGTGACTGGGCCACTGGAGCCAAGTGCACCTATTTCAAGCTCTTTCAAATCAACTCTAGTAATCAGTGTTTCCTGTATCTCTTCAGCATTAGCGAAATGTAGTAGGAGGCAGCAATGTTTCATCTTGCTCAGATACCATACATTAGACTATTTCAATATATTAGATTACAATTTTGGAGTTTACTGTACAGGTAGTATTGCATTTTGAAATTGACACTGGTCAGTTATGTTAAGGCAACACTTCAGGACCCAGATAGACGATCACAAGTTACTGGAACCCTGTGTGCTTGTCTGTTTGTGCCGGTGTATGCACGTGTGTGTGTGTGTGTGTGTGTGTGTGTGTGTGTGTGTGTGTGTGTGTGTGTGTGTGTGTGTGTGTGTGTGTGTGTGTGTGTGTGTGTGTGTGTGTGTGTGTGTGTGTGTGTGTGTGTCAACACGTGGACGATTTCCAACAAGTGAACCTACAGTGGACCCGTGTAAAGACGAGAGCCAAAGTCATAATGAGAACAAAGTTTGAAGTTGGATCAAATGTTCCGGAGACAGGGACAGTGAAATGATGACTTGATTTGTTGTGCTTGTGAGAATGAGGCCCCCGGGTCTAAACAACAGTGCAGTTTTCCATAGCCTGCTTTAACGATTTACCCACAATGCCCCAGGGCATGACGACCAATCCGGTACGCCGGTCAATTTTCAACATTAAATTCTGTAGAGGTGGTGGTGGATTGCTGGCCCAGAATTTTTTAAGCAGTTGTTTTTTTTCTTTTTTATTAATATAGTGTCTGAGGAATTGGGCAGGGCTATTTATGCAGTTTTGTTATTCTCACAGTGATGTGTGAAACGCTTTGATTTGTAGGCTGAATTTAGTAGATAAGGCGTATGTATTAAACAATGCAGCAATGCAAATCAGTCTGTTGGTCTCATGCATACTGTATGTGGATCCCTGTAGAAAAGCTGCAGTGTCTTGATTTTTGAAGGACTTACAAAGAAAACCCTTTGACACTTCACATTGGATAAAATACATGTTAACCTTAATGGCTTGACATTCATAACTGGCCTCATGCTATCACTCAACAAAGTCTGACCCCGTTAACCCCATCACCTCTCTACTGCAGTTCCTGGTCAGGCTGTAGATGTACAGTCAGTAAATACAACAGACAAGTGACACAGCAGAGAAATCTCTGAGGCGAGATGGTCAGGAGAGCAGTGAAAGAGCAGAGCTGTTCAGTCATGCGTTCAAAACCTTTTAGTTTCCACAGCCACCACTGCTTCTCGGAGTGGATCTCTCCCATCATACCTAGGTACAGATTAAAAAACAAAAACACGCCTGAATAAAAATAACGTCCACAAGATACCAACATTAATAACACAAAGATATATTGCGTTTATCAGTAAAAATGTATGTGGAAGCTGACTTTATTTTTCTAGCTGAAAAGGAGCAGCTGGAAAGAGTGTTGGTTGGACAGATGGAACTTTCCACCTCAATTATTTTTCATGATAAAAATAGATGCTCAAAAATTAAAAGACCTTTGGGACTGCTCACTAAAGTGCATGAGCTTTGAGCGACGGAGAGAGAGAGGAGAATTGTAGACTGTGAGCAGCCTTCAGACGATGCCAGCCAGCGATGGTTCTTGGGACGAATATGAATAAATGATGGCAGATATTTGAGAGAAAGAGAGAAAAAATAAAGAATGAGAGGAGTACATCGTTACTCTGTTGAGGACACTGTGAGAACCCTTAAGAGCTTTTGGTAGTGTGCCCAGGATTAGATTGAAATATCACCTGCCAAGGTGTGGAAAGAAGGCTAGCTTGCTGTTAGGATCAGTAACATCTTCACAGATAACTGTGATTCAAGATGCTCACTTGGGCAAAGAGGGAGTAGAGACATGTTAGAAGCTCTTAGTTCTGAGATAGCCCTTGACTGACTGATCTGAAGTCCTTTTCAAATTCCTTAAGGTCTGTGTCAGGGGTACCTGGATCAGAATTCAGAGATCCTGGATCAGAGATCTTGAAAGCAGGTGCATCGTGGGGTGACTTGTCAGAGGTTGAGGAGAGGGATTGTGCGGCACATCTGCGTGCTAACCTGTCTTTGAGTAACTCTTCCGTTTGTGTCTGAGGGACACGTTGCTTATACATGTTTTAAAAGGATGTCCGCTTCCTGTTCCGTCACACAGCTCTCCCCTTCCCGCATTTGTGATGACGTGCCTTAGCGACTCAGATTTGTCTGTGTGGCGTGGTGTGAGACAGGAGGAAACATGATAGATGTCCTCAATCAGCGAGACTGAGACACTTAAGGGTTTCTTTCAGATTGACTGTCGGAGTGAATTATTATGTCCTCTCAGGCACATTCAAATATTCCGGTGAAAAAGGTTAACATTAACCTATCATCCTTAGATACAAGATCCTGAGACAGTGGCTTCTGAAGACATCGTTACCCATAAAGTTTTTTTTTGCTGATACTTTAGCAAGCTTTGTTTAAAGCCAAAATGTCTATTGTACATATTTCCCACTAGTGTGAAGCTAATTACAGCTCTCTATCATATCCTGGCAGATATTCATGAAGTGTCATGAGGCATTAGCAGGGATTGTTTGTTTATGAATCTTTGGGGTCACAGGAATCAGTGGGTCAGGAGATGGGTGTGTGTGTGTGTGTGTTGGCTACGCTGCTGTAATTCCCCTGGTAAGCAGGTTACCGTTGTGAGCATTCCAGAGGTCTAACAGCTCGACTGTCCTAATGGGATTGCAGCATCACTGCAATCCTCCAATCACAAGCCACACAATGATACGCATCTCAGTACATTCTTGATGAAACGCAGCATTACGATGAGGTCGCTTTTGGACCACAGGGATGTGTTTTTGATCTAGCGATAAACAGATCTTTTTAAGCACAGTCTCAATCATTTCTTGATCTCCTGGGTTTGCAATTCCACCACCCTCTGCGATCAAATAACCGAATATCCCTTATGAAGGAGTGAAATCACTAGACCACTAAATTGTCTTGACCAGATAATTGCTACACTCTAAAAATACACTGTGGATAATTTCACTTTCTGGAAGAATGTAATTTTGAAAATTGCACAAGGTTGCACTCAGCATGTGGTCCCCATCTTCTGCAATGGCAACATCTCCAGTTTAAGGTAGTGACTATGGAGAATGCCTCAAGTAGTACCCCATGTCATAGCAATTGCTTTTCTCTTTGATTCAACAAAAAGGAGTTTTGGCGTCCTGGCATGTGGTGTTACAAATGAAAACGAAGTGGGAGGCTTTAGTTGCAAGAAGCTTGAAGTGACTCAAAGTTTTTTCTTTTCAAAACATGCTAACGTTTCTAACGGATACCCTTGAGCCATCATCTGATGGCACAGCAGACAATCGTTCGATCCTTCACTGTCAATCAAGCACCATTTTTGCACTAATCGGTATCTTTGGACCTAGAAGGATTGTTTGAACTCTGATGTGGCTGTGGATCATTGTAATAGGTGACACATAACTGGCGCAAGTCGTGTTGACACACAGCAGAGCGTTAGTGCTGTATTGGGCCAGTTTCTCCTGCATTAATCATGTCCGAGGCTTTCCACAGACATAGGTTATTCATAAACGTGACCAACACTAGGCCTCTTCATACCTCTCTACCCTCTTCGAACCTATCATGTCAAGCTAAGGTACAGAACTAAATGGTGGGCCTGCATTCCATCCATTCAATCCATCTCAGTCACTTAAAAGCTGTAGTCCTGGTAAACAATTCTAGAACAGGTCAACAACTATTACAAATGTGTAGTTTGAATGGGAAGAAGAGGACATTGTTCCCTGACTAAAAAGACACAGCAAAGCTGTCAATCAACTGTACATATCAGTGGAGCTGCAGTAGTACATGGACAGGTGGCCCTATCTTGATGAGTTCAGCATCAGCAGTGTATAGTAGTTACCTAGAGAGCACTCTCACCACAGAGAAACACTGTGGGGGCCTGCTCAGAGGCTGACACACTTTTTCTGGATTGGTCCCTGTTGGGTCCGCAACCAGCTCAGAAAGAAATATATCACTTCCCCTACCTGTTACAATATTCATCAGTGAGCAGTTGGGTCTACAGGCTGGGTCTGTGTGAATGTGTGTGAACCTGAGGATGAAGCTGAGGCGGCCTGGGACTAGAGCTTGGTCCGGGTCTGGGACTAGGACTAGGGCTGAGACCAGTTAAAACTGGGGTGGAGAAGGTTTGGTTGAGGCTGTGGCTGAGTGTGAGCCCTGGGGATGAGCATGCCATGGTGAAGTGCGCCAGGCAGAGTTATGCACGAAACCGGACGCAACAGACCCCATCTGGGTGGCGTTACAGCTGGCTTCACTGGCCCGGAGCTGTGGGCTGGAGTTGGAAGAACAGGACCAGAGAGTAGGAGTCCCTGGAGGTCAGCGTGGATGCCAGGATGTCCACTATCTCCAACTCTGCACTTTGCACGGTTCACACTTGCATGTACGCTATTTTAAATGAAAGTATTTTATCTATATTATATAATGCATTCTTATAGCATATAATGCATTATATAATAAAGAAGAATGTCATTTTACTTTTGACAATTTTCACATGGCTACAGAGCGATTTCTGAACGCCGATCCCAGATTAGTCACGTTAGAGCCGTTTTTTGCAGCTATAGCTCAGTCCGATTGGCCTGGTATTGGCTATCTGATAGTTGTCCCTTGCCCGGTCAGGCTTGGCTCAACCTTCTATCAGATTCCTGTCATGACGCACGTGATAAGTCCAGAAGCCACGTTGTAATATACATACTTATCTATCAATCAGGTCTAATATTTGTACTGTTTTCCCTGTAAATGTGTGTGTGTAACCCATTAGCGATCCAACTCGGAGCAGGAAGGCTTTTAAGTAGATTCAGGCTGTTGGAGGGCCTTTAAGCTTGGAAGTAATGGAGGCCGTGGATGGATAGATGGTGGCATGAAGGCAGGGATTGATGGAGGGATAGATGGTGAGATGGATGGAGAGATGGGAGACAATGTGTAAAATATTAAAGTGCTTCTTTGTTTATTTGCCCCAAATCGTTTGCTAAGACAGGCTTTTCTGCAGATTACAACTCTCTGTTCCCTATGCAGTGATTTATAGATTATGGATAGCTTTGGCTTTATGTGTTCACTCCGACTCCAAGGGCTACAAGCCTCTTTGGCCTGTCTCACGTGAACTAATCCACCACCCCCTCTTTTGTTCTCCTCTCTGTCTCTCTCACTCTCTCTCCTGTCCTCACTCTCTCTATCTTACCTCTCTTATTCTCTCTCTCCTTGCAGTCTCTCTTCCGCTCTACCAAGTAGATTCGGCTCTGTCACTCTCCTGTTCTTTTTCTGTTTCACTACCTTCCTCTCCCTCAGCCTCCCACCTCCCTGTCTGGTCACAGAGATCGTCTCAGATTTGAGTGTGAGGAAGGTCACAATTAGTCTTTGTTTTGTGTACGCTCCACGTTGTGACAGACGTTATCTAGCCTGTATCTAGAATAAATGAGTCCCTGTTCTGCTTTTTCCAATACATGGTGTCTCCTGTTGCTACGGCTTCCAGACACAACAACAGCTCACATAATGTCCGTGGCACAATTAACCACAATCTCGTCAATTTGGGTAATTATCCGTCCACAATCACGGTTATTCCACGCTGCATGTGAGCACAACTGTAATTACAGCGAACCAACAAGAATCATGCAATTCAATTATAGCTCTGTCACTTCAGGGTTTGTTGACTGTAACGGTAGTTGTGTTTATAGGCACATTTATAGATTTGGTGTCTTCAGCTTGACTTTAAGATGTCAGCAGTGCGTGTAGGAGCTGTGAGATACGACCGAGTAGCCCCTGATCAGCAGTCCACATGTTTATTTTGGGAGCTGAGCATCCTTTGAACGAATAGATACGATATAGATCTCATTGATACTGAGTCATTGTTGAAATAACAAGTGATCAATCAAGTCTGGTGTGTGAGCGAGGTGCCGTTATCCCTTTATGAAAGATCAGACTTGAAGCTGCGTGTTATGTCACTGCTAACCAGATGATGGAAGATGAGCATTATTGCTGATGTTGAGCCTGTTTAGAGCAGGGTGGTCAATATTAAAGAGGCATCACAGGTCTCTCACTCTCTCACGCTCGCTCCCTCCATCTTTTCCCCCCTGTTCACCCATGGCGCTGCAGCTGGGGTAGGTAGCATCTCGGTCGGTGGAGTTTGAGAGAGAGAGAGAGGGAGAGGGAGAGAGAGAGAGCTGCGTTATTGAAGAAACAATAGAAAAATTCCTTTTGTTGAGCAGAAGATAGGGAGCCCCATTGAAACTGTCATCATTGTCTTTCGTCTGCCCCCAGAGAAGCTCTTCACTATTGTTATCGAAGCACAGTTGAAGATAAAAGGTTGGAATGTCCGATCTCCTCCACTACAGCATCACTAGAACTGATAACACTGGTATGCATCGTCAGAAAAAGAAAAAGAGCTATGCTTTTAATTAATCCTTGTTTAAATTAAGATGAAAAATTATTCCCGCTTGCCGTGTATGCAGATGGGTTGATTAGGTTAGCTGCCTAGGATGGGGTCTAGTTAATAACCTATCAGGAGGACGGATTTAGATGATGGAGCCACACAGAGAGAGAGTGGTGGCTTGGTAGGAGAGACCTCCGATACGTGGACTGGTTTTACTAGCAGCGGGAGAACCCTGGAGAGACCAGTTGACTAGTTGATGGAGAGGTCAAAGTGAAGCCGTTAAAGATGCTTGCAGGCTCGTTCGGTGCGTGCGCGGTAGAGAGAGAGAGTGAGCGAATGAGAGTGTGATAGTCTTTTACACCCGGAGAGTCTTTTACACCCGGCTGCATAGTTAGTGTGATCATGACTGTTCTCTTGAGGAAAGACAAAGCTTTGTATTACCCACAGTTCAAACTCAGGACAACAAAGACTTTTCTTTCCTCCTCAGCACAGGACCGGTGAACATATAGATGGAGCCATGGTCTAAAATCCTAACCCTCAAAACACTTCAGTGAAGTTTGTGTCTTCCCCTCTACCCTCTCTCCACGACTTTTGGGAGGGGCAGAACGTCACAGAAAAACATCTCACTAGTTTCTAGTTGATTTGCGTGGCTGCATCTCCCCCGGCCCAGGCTAGCGAGGACTCGGGTGGGCCGTGTGTATGAAGTAGTGAGGGTGACATTGCTGAAAATCACCTGGACCTCTGCTCAGAGGCGTGAGGCAAAAACAACCAAAAACACAGTCAACATTTCTATTCAGTCCAGTTTTCGGCTGAGCTCTGTTCACAGTGGAGGCGAGCTGGCAACTCCAGTGAGGAGAACTGTGTGTGTGCATTTTTTTCCCCCTCTCAGCCCCTCGCAGGGGTCGTGAAAAGCCTGCTCACAGCTCTATGGGGTCCTAAATGGCCTGCCTGCCTCTGCCAGGCGACCGTTTCGAACCGGTCTCCTTGGTGATAGGGCATTGAGCCTGGGGTTCGGTGCCAGACACTGTGGGGTTTGTGATTGTCCCGCTGGCTCATTAACATGTGAATACGTCATGTTTCCTGCCCTGGATGGCAGGCGGAACAAGAGACACTCTGTTCTAGCTGCAGCAGCCTTGCTGTGGTGAGCAGGCCCCAGGGTGCCTGGCTCTTCATCGGCAGGTTTCAGCACCAGTTCAATGGATGTTGGTGCTGCGTCATCTGTACGGCTGAGTCAAGAACCTGTCTGTGTTGTCTTGGTCATCCAGTCTCTCTGATTCTCTAACTCCATTCCCAGACAGATGTAACAGGTGTGAATGGTTTATGACTGTCTTAGAAAAGCTACAGTGAAAGTTACCAAGCAAGTTTTTGTCTTTTGACTGAAGAAAAAACAGGAATATGCCTTTATGATAATGGTATGGTAATAGCTGAAATAATTGCAGTATGCTAACCTTAATAATTCTACATAGGATCTCTGGATGCTGGTCCCTGTGCGATATTGATCTTTCCGACAGTGACTAATTCTGTTGTACATAGGGTAACGGCTAAGGTTGACTTGTAGCCAGATAAGGCCTATTTCACTGGGACCAATTTAAAGGTCTAATAGCTTAGAGGTGGAGTTTCTCTAACCCATGCACATAGGTCTCCTGTGACCACTCCCGACTCAGTTTGTGTGTGTGTGTATGTGTGGTTGTGGTACTGAGAATAGATTAAAATGTTACAGCCCTCTCTAAATTCTCAGGTGTAAACCACTATCTCACATGCAGCGTTTGCAGAATCTAAATGCTAAACACATTCCTTCAAAGTTACGGGAGTGATTGGTGAGGCTCTGGGTGGGATCCATCTTCAAACACCTCACAGGTTTGGTGCCACTGAGACAGAGAGGCAGAGGCAGTCCTCTCCACACCCGGCATGCAGGCCTCACCCAGAACGGATGCGTAGCCGAGTAATTAGTACGTATCTGGAGACAGGGGCTCCATTGACTGAATGTTGGAGGGAGGCTGGGCATTAACCCTGAAGGGAGACTGCTCTGTGTGAAATGGGGCTCAGAGGTGATTACTCTGCCTTTCTTCCTTAAGTCCTAATCATCTGCAGAACCTCCCATACCCAACACACACACACGCGCACACACAAACCATAGATCCTCAGTGTATGAGGTGAACTCCATCCCCGTTCGTTCTGTATGCACCAGCAGTCATCCCCAGAGATGGATGATTCTTGAGTGGCTCCGGGCCTCATCTCCCGCTGGGTGCCTCGCCCAGAGAGCTGCTGTTCAGAGGTCTTTCATTTTCTTCATCTTCAGTCCTTCAATTAACGGAAACCTGATTGCGATCAACATAATCAGTCCAGTCCAGTCTGCTACGGTGACTGATCCAGTACTTGAAAGCGTTAATTGACCTGGTGGACTTGATAATCAGGCCATTCTGAGAACTCCCATTTCATCCACTATCTGTTTCCTCTTCAAAACGATTTTGACCATATTTGCATAAAGGAAGAATTGTCTGTATTAATACTATAATTCATATTTCAGTAGTAGATGATTAGCAAATAAGAATCACTGCAAAATAGCAATTCAGGAAATTACAATGAAGTTAAGTTCTCAATACGGTAGTTTTTGGGTGGACTTTTTCAACACAGAAGATAATGGCACAGCATTTGTTTGATAAACTTGTATGCATTAATTTACGTGACAAATTAATTAAATATGAGCAATATTAAAAGGTCTGATCATCAATGATTAATAGTCTTTGTGCAGCAATCTAGGTTAGGGCCCAGGAGAGAGTGTAGCCTTATCGCCAAACAAACAAATAGTACTTCATAAAAGAAAACATGTTTTAACACATCCCTGTCCCAGATATTTACTCATAATTACCTGTGTTTTGCTACAATACATTTTGAATAAAAATGGTTTTTTTTTTTTTTTTCGACGTGTTTTTTTTTACTGATACACTGAGGCTTCAACACTGGTTCACCTTTAACCCACCCATGTGTACATAACGTCTGCCTGCTTGAATGGAGACACCCCCCTCAAACCCCCCCCCAAAAAAACCCAAAAACAAAACATAAAATACAAACAGTAAACATGAAACACAAAGTGAGTCAGTTGTGATCACCTTGGGTCATGAAGTCAGGTGAACCGCAGCTGAAGACTCCCACTACTTCAAGCTTGTGTTTCCACTCTGGAAATGGCTCCTGACAACTCAGGCAAACAAAATAGTGGTTTTATTTAGCAAAGGTTTCTCTGTAGTGAATTTCACATGAACATAAAATGGACAAATGGAACATTATTGTTATCAGCTGAATTCCAGCCAGTAGCTTTGCTTGTTGGAAGCCACTGTGTGGAAGGGGAAAGCAAACCACTGGATCAGTGGGTTTCATCCAGAAGGAAAAGAGAGGAATGGACTTTCAGAAGTTTGAAGTTGTTGCTTGGCTGTTATTCTCGTCAGTCGGAACGCTTTATGTTCGCTTTCCACACGCATACATACTCATTATCATGTTGATAAACAGCAAGACAGATGTTGGAGGGGGGGGGACTTCTAAACTAAAAAAGATTAAACCAGTTATTCTGTCACCAAGTTAGTGTTCTTCATTGCAGTATTTTCTTTGTACATTGCCTGTGATGAGAGGTTACATTTAGGGTTCTGTCATCTCCATGGTAAAAAAAAAAAGATTTATTCTTGAAAGGCCTTTACCGAGGTCTTGTGCTTGTAACTGCCTGGGGTGCGGTTGCAGAATTCACACAACAGTAAATACCTTAAAGATTCCAATTCGATTACAAAGGATGTGGACCCTATTGGGTAAACAACCTGGTATAGAAATGAGCGAGAATGCACTTGTTGCTTGCCAGTCCCAGTTTTAACCATGTACTTTAATTGGCTAGACTGAAATATGGCTTTTTTGCAATGCCAATAGTCAAATAAGTCAATGCGAAGGCACGGTTGACACAATTTGCCTCTTTCGAAGATGCAGATTTTGGATGATACAATGTTTTTACTCTCGCTTATTTTCAGCCATATTTCAAGAATTTTTCTATTGCATTTGCTTTCTATTGCAGCCTTTGTGCATATACCCACTTTCCCTAGACAGGCGTATTTGAGCCAAAGCTCTTAGCCCCTACTTGACAGCTGATGAAATGATTGCCTCTCCGTCTCGGGAAGGAGAGCACTTTAGCGTTCCAACAGCAGCAGGTTCTATTATCATCCACCTCTACAGCGGCTAAACGCTTTCCATGCAGGAACACCAACCAGCGACACTCATCCACATCAGCTCAGGCAGAAACCAGGGTTGATTATTGAGTTGTTCCCTCTTTCACCTTGTTGTGTTACGTGAATGGCCTATGTAGAGTTGATTGAAAATTCCATGAAAGTGGAATGGTAGAGTTTCAAGTGTGGCCATTTACTTAAAGAAATCTTTCACCCTGATCACAAACCAGTTCTCCAACTGGGTTCGGTTGTGTTGACACAATGCTATCTCATTGTATGCATGTATTTTGGCCTGTAATAGCATATTGGTGTTTGATGTGCAGGAGTGTGCTTTGGTCAAACGGTCAACGTAGCACATTATTTACTTTTATATGTAATCTGACCGTGCACCATGAAGAATAATGTAAAAGTCAGTGAAGTATGAAATAGGCATTGCTGATGCGTCTAGTAGTCTTTAATGAGATTGACTGCTGTAAGAAGACAGTGTTCTCCAGCTCTTAGACTGGGATGGAGTATCCAAAGCAGGCAGGTGCCATGTAGGTCTGCTGGATCTGTGATCTGGTGGATGTCTGACCATAGGTCACCAAGTTCCTCTCTTGATCCAGGAGGTCTCACAGAGATGTTCAGTGTTCTGTGGCTGCAGCTAAGAGGTTCTGATCCTCATCTAGGATACTGTCAGGGGGTCAACCTGATCTAGGTTTGTGTGACGAGATAAACATGAAGGATCTTTAATGAACCAGATCATCTCTCTTTGAGCTCAAACATCACCTTAGCTTACCAAACGTTGCCATACCAACCCAGTTGGAATGCTGACGTAGAACCCAACACCTTGTTATTGGACAGCTGTTTCATTCGTCTGTTGAAGCAGGATGTTGAGGTTTATACACACAGACGGGTAGGAAAGCTTTAAGCACTTTAAAGTATCTACCTCACCGCTGGATATGCTCCTGTTTAGGGATATGGGATCAGGGGGAAATAAGAGGGTTGTGAGTGGTTTCATGCTGCCTTCAGATCTGGATTTTACTGGTTCGGTTTCCTAGATTTCTTATGAAAGATTCATCCCCCAATTCCCTCCATCTCCATGATTAATCATTTACCAAGATGAAGATGCAAATTCCTGTACAAAATATTTGCCATTACACATTCAATGAAATAAGCACCAGTGTTAGGAGGGACTGTTCTGTATTAGGAAAACCCCTTCAGGAGTTATAGGCTCATTCATTATATAATCAGTTATCAGACTGTTGTTTGTCTGTATCACAAGTTTCGGAGGCTCTGTTTTCCTCTGCTGGTTCGACTGACTCCAGTGTGGTCAATTGCAGCCAATTGTCATGACGACAAGGATGCTCATTATATTGGCAGCTTGGGGAACAACAGTCAATGCTGGCACAGAGTGATCAGATTTGGCACGTGACAATGCCACCAAAACTGGGCCTGCTCACAGGAGCGATAATGCGAAGCTCCACCCCCTAGCCTGTAATCGGACCCGGGGGGGATGGCTGAGGTGATTGTGGCGATTGTGTGTGCTCAAGTTTTCGCTGTGTGTTTGTGTGTATCTGATTTGGTGTGCCAACATTTGTGTGCTCAGGGTGGAAGGGGAGGGTGTGTGTGTTCGGGGAAGAGGTTAGGTACGGGGGGGGGGGGATCTATGCACTGTAATTACATTATGTACTGTACCGGGACATTTTTTAATTAAGTGTCCCATATCACAGTACGGAAAAGAAATCAATGCGGGAACTTTGACCTCCCCATGGTCATCAGCACACAGAGACCAGCCAGTGTGCTATCAATTAGTCTCTGCCTTTTCCAGGGATCTAAAATTCAGGCTTTGAGTGACTGCTGAGTTCAATAAAAAATGACCTAAGAACATGACATTTACTGTGGTTTCCAGACTTAATGTGACCATTAAGAGGAACCTACAGAAAACCAATACTTTTCCTAAAGGTTTCTGGAGATGTAATGATTGATTCATAATTGCTTGTCAATGGAGGTTGTTGCCTCTGTTACACATCTATCATTGTTCATGACAAAACCTGACAGTAACAACTCACAGGTTTACGTCTTGTTTCTTTTCTCCTTGTAGGTACAAGATTTGATCTTCACACAGGATCAGGTAAACACATTTCTTCTCTTCTAAGTCAGAACAGCGATGGTCATTGATCTTGCACAGTGTGATCGGGAGGTGTGCAAATAGGAGACGCGTGTCGAGTTGCCAACAGGTCCACAATGGGCAGGCGTGACGACATTGTCATCACAGGCGATGATTGAAACGGGATTCTCTGGAGGAACGTTTTCAGACAGTGAGCTGTTTGCTTAGGGAGCGTGACGCATCACTGTCTCGTGTGCTCGTCAGGTGATAAACTTGATGGATTTCTATCCTATGCTCCTTGACATTTAGATTGGGAAGTCCTGAATGTTATGTGCTTGCAGATACACCAATGCGCTGGTGTGTATGGGAAAAGTAATTATTGGTATGTGCATTTGTACCGTAATTATATTGTAATTATAATGTACTGTATGTATAGGAACTGTATTGATGATTACGGTGGGCAATCAATATGACACTATTGGGGATTCCCTCCCCTTCCTAGCTTCCGCCCCCCTATCAATCCTGAGGCTTCCCCCGAGGAACAAAAGCTGTTTCTCAACATCACATTAAAACATGATGTAGTGTTTTACTGTTGGGGGAAATCTAATATACAGTTGTAATGACTCAGCATGCAGGATAACATATCTTATAGATGCATGCCGTCACTGCAAGCTGGCGGGCTGTGAGCTGAGGTGCTTGCTTGTGCGTTTATGGGTATTTCTAGCAGATGGGGTCTTGTTGCGGTTTATGTCTCTGGCCTCCCTTAGAGGATCGCAGAGTATTTTAGTCCTAAATAATCCTCACCATCTGCTGTCTACTTTACTACGTTTTACTCTTTCTCCCTTTCTTCTCTCTCTCTCTCTCTCTCTCTCTCTCTCTCTCTCTCTCTCTCTCTCTCTCGCTCTCTCTCTCTCTCTCTCTCTCTCTCTGCCTGCCTACCTTCCATTCCTTCTCTCTCCCCATCCATGTCATTCTATTTATTCCCATCTTTAGAATGTTTCCTCTTTTCCCTCCCTCTGTCTTTCTCTCATCTCTTGTGCACGAGCACTCTCTATCCTCACTCTCTTCCACTCCAACTCCACCCCCTCTTCCCCCCCTCTCCCTCTCCCTACTCCCGCCATCCCTGTGTCCCTCCCACATCCCTCTGTACAGCCTCTCAATCCTAATCTGGGCTCCTCCTAACCCGGAATACTGCTTCCTGTTTCTCCCCTCCAAATAAAACAGAATTGATGTCATCTTAAAGTTATACGTAACAGGAAACAGGAAGTGTTATGTGAGGCCACCTATGAGGGAAATGTGAGGCGCTTATAGTAGAATCATTTAACCACTTTGTGATGGGAATTGAATTTTATTTATTTATTTATTTATTTTTTTAAACAAGAAATTCAAAATAAAAACAATGGCGTTCAGTTTTGACGGCAGCTGTGGGCTGGTGCACAGCCTCATCACCTGCCGTCGGAGCGACGAGCGCTTGAAAAGGCAGACGAGACACAGACGCATGTAGAAAAACATTGGCTTATAAATGTGCCGGGTTTATCCATCTTAATGGATCTCTAGTGATGAGAGACCACGTGCTGCACAACAGTACCTAGATAACATGTCTTCCACGTAGCACGCTCAGATGGATTACGCGCCCTCCTGAATGGATTAGCGTTGGGTGTGGGGGGGGTGGGGGGGCGGGCTGGAGGGGGTGACGCGTTGACTGACTGTGTAGGCGACAATTGACAAGTTAGACAGACAGTCAGACAGCTCAGGCGATCAGGCAGATCACTGACTGGTAGACAGGCTGAGACGGCAGGGTAGAGAGACAGGCATGCAGACAGATTTTAATCCTGGGGCACTGTTTCAGTAAACGAAATGGTCCGACTCAGAAAGAGAGAGCAGAATGACTCCGATCCACCCCTGAAAGCATCTCAAAACAGTTTGACTGACCAACACAGCTTTGACACCCATCCTATCCTCTGCCAGCGACCTACCAAATTGAATTAAGTGAATTAACCCGCACGTTTATGTGACTGCTATTGTGTGTGAAGTCTGCTTTTTAATCTTCTGGCAATTTCTACATCAACCTAATTGGATGCTGAAACGACAGGTCTAGTGAATAAGCTCAAACGTACAATTGATGATATAATGGAAGTTCTTGGAGAAGAAAAACCATTAAACCTTAATGAGAGCTCACTTGAAGCACTTGTCATTTGGCTTATCTGTCAAGACAATGGGAGCGGGTGGTGAGAGACAGAGCTAAATCCCATTCATACGGTATGCCGCAAGACTACTTAACACATGTAATTTGGTGGGAATAGAAATGGTGAGAATATTTCATGTGTCACGCATACTTTCGAGTGAAAAAATTTCAAAAAGGGGTGGATAGAGACATCTTATTAGTATCTGCTCCAATCACAAAAAAACTGTCTGTTTGTCGTTGCTCTGACATAGTCAAATGTTTGACTTCATGGAGTTTTCGACTCTGATAAATTTTTCTTCATTGCAGTGTGTGTGTGTACTTTGGTCTTCTGGGACCTAGTTCTCCTGGACGCACAGTACAGTGTGGCTGTGAACAGAGGTGTAGCAGTTAATCTTGTCTTCTTTCCCTTTGAGGCCTCTTTTCCTTTGCTGTCCTCTGTTGGGAGAAAGAGAGGGGAAGAAAGAGAGAAGGAGAGGGAGAGAGCGGGAAGGAGAGGGAGAAAGAGAGAGGGAGAGAGGGAGGGGGGGTGGATGAGTGGAATGAGAGCTATGAGACCAGGCCTAGTATCACCTCTCCAAGCACTCAGGTCTGACAGGAGAACACTGCTGACGGTTTCTTCTACATCCTCAGAAAGGTCCTGGAACAAAACACACCGGTGCAGCATGCTCGACACTCACAGTCTCCTTCCTGCGCCGTGAAGTTTGTTGGAAGGATTTTGTGGATTGCACCTTTAACTCTATTAAAAAACAATGTGTAACCCACACCACCTGGGTATTAACAGCACAGAACAATACCAGTGTTTGATTGTGGGTTGTTGGGTTCATGTGGTACTGATGTATCCTGGTAGCGATCCTTTGCTCGGTGAAATCGGTGCTTATAGCATATTGTATTCGATAATGAATGTTAGCCTGCCATACATGAGCATGGCTTTGCCCTCTGGCATGTGGTGCCAGCAAGTTAATTAGCACAAGCGGGCAGATGTCAGTGGGATAGGACAAGTGTAGAACGAAAGAACGTCCTCATTATCACTATTTGCATTAATCAGCACTTACGAGGATTTGGCCTGCTGTGTTCCTTATAAGAAGCTGGGGCTGAGGCTGAAGTTTGAAGGCTGGAGACTGGGGGCTGCAGCTGAAGTTTGAAGGCTGGGGCTGAGGGCTGAGGTTGGGGCTGCAGCTGAAGTTTGAAGGCTGGGGCTGAGGGCTGAGGCTGGGGCTGCAGCTGAAGTTTGAAGGCTGGGACTGAGGCAGGGGCTGCGGCTGAACTTTGAAGGTGGGCTGAGCTGGAGATGGAGGCTGGGCCTGACTAATAAAGTCTAGCTCTCAGTTTACAAGGAAGTGCTTCTCTGGTGTTCACTTTCTGTAAGGCCAAGAGGGGAGAGGTTAAGCTGTCTGGGTGAACATAATGGTGGAGTATGTTCCCAGCAGGCCTCAGGGAGTGTAATGGTGGAGGTGAGGTAGGTTCCTAGCAGGGCTCAGGGAGTGTAATGGTGGAGGTGAGGTATGTTAGTAGTGGGGCTCAGGGGGAGTGTAATGTTGGAGGTGAGGTATGTTACTAGCAGGGCTCAGGGAGTGTAATGGTGGAGGTGAGGTATGTTCCTAGCAGGGCTCAGGGAGTGTAATGGTGGAGGTGAGGTATGTTCCTAGCAGGGCTCAGGGGGAGTGTAATGTTGGAGGTGAGGTATGTTACTAGCAGGGCTCAGGGAGTGTAATGTTGGAGGTAAGGTATGTTAGTAGCAGGGCTCAGGGAGTGTAATGGTGGAGGTGAGGTATGTTCCTAGCAGGGCTCAGGGAGTGTAATGTTGGAGGTGAGGTATGTTCCTAGCAGGGCTCAGGGAGTGATTAGAGTCTGACAGCTAATTTAGACCCTGCCGCTTCAGAGTAATAGGATCTGTAAACAAACTGCCTAAACACGCCTCGACCCACTTCAGAGAGCTGATGTGGAGGAGAAGGAGTGGGGGAAGGAGTAGGAAAGGGAAGGGGCGAGGACGTTTATGCATGGGTTGACGGCCTGCTGCCTTTTCCGTCAACAACGATGTGGCTTTAGGACAAATATGTCCAATAACAAACTCTGAGCAACATCAATCTGTCGTATGTGGGTTTGTAAAGTGATGTTTTTGAAGCTGGGTTAAAGTGAGGTTATAGTTTGGATAAGGGAACGTCACTCATTCAGTAATTGCATCAACACATTCGACTCTGAGCAGAGCGGCGTTATGATGCAGAGAGAAATTATGTGGCTCTGTGTTCTCTATGCTGGCCCTCCCTCCCGCCCTGCCAGGAACGCTGGGCTTGTGTGCGCTAATCCTGCTCTTTATGTTCCGTCGTATGTTATCTCTGAAGGGATGACACACAGACACACACGCGCACACGCATACAGACACTGATATACTCCGTAATTATGAGGCAATTTGTTTTGCCGATGATTTGGACCATGGCAAAGAGAGGAACATAATGAATAATGCATGGGCTCCAGTGCAGAGCACAGTGGGTGAAAAGCAATAAACGTTTGTATCATCTGTTATTTTGGAGGATATTAAAGATAGACACCCGTGAACTGAAACCAGACCAATGTATCATGTTTTCTAGGAACGGTGGTCTGATAATAGTTACTGCTGATGATTGCAAGGCTTCATTATCTTCACGCTGTGGCGGCTGCGTTTCATGTTTCAACGTCGCCGTACGGAAAGGGAGGCCTTAATGGAATATTCTGTTTTAAATGGAGGAACGTATCCTGTTGAATATGAATGCAGCGAACTTCAGACTGGCTTTCTCTGGTTCTTCTGCCATGTCGTGATGGTGGATCTGAGGCAACTGAATCCTCATTACTCAGCGTGGCCGCTGGTGTTGCATAAGGGTCGCCCATCCGCCCGTTCATTTTTAGGTAAAGGCTACTGGACATGTTTTATTTAGGCCCTGTGAATAATTCAGCCCGTATTTCTGGGTTTCTGAGAAATACCGTCTATGAATGGTACAGATGTTCCAATGATCGTCTTCCTCCTCCTCTTTCTGATCACTGGTTGGCTGGCTGCTCAAGGTGAGCCACACCAGCTTCAGTAACACTGTTTCTGCTTCAATGCTGATGGGACTTCCACGCCAGGAGTTCCATCCAGGACTGACATGCAGCTCTCTCTTGGTGGCTGTTTGAACTCCAGAGTGTGTGAGTGTGCACACATTTTCCTCTCTCTTCCTCTTACTCCCTCTCCTATCCTCTCCTCTCTCGCTTGCTGATGGTCACAAATTTCCCGATTGTTTTAAACAATGCTCAAAGCACATCTGACCCTCTGAAGCTCTGATCTGTTGCGAAAAGGACATGCATTGGTTTTATTGGTTGGACCAATAAGGGGGTCAAGATGCTGCATCACTCACCGAGAACCCTTTGGTTACTCCATTACTCTCCATTCCTCCCACCTCTCCCTATGTCTTCCTTCTGAAGGCCCCCGTCTCTCCTGACTAAAAGATGACAGATCACCTGCTATTTATAGGGAAACGTCATAGAGAAGCTGATTCATCGCCACATGCCCCCCCGAGTCATCGAACACACGTTTCAGGTTTACAGGCAAATCACTCTCATCTCAGCCTCATCAGAGTGGAATGACCCCTGTCTGTGTTTTAACGACAGGGTCGTTCCTGGTCTTACTGCTTAAGGCCTTGTCTGTCAGCGTGGAAACACAGAGGAGCATGTTGGTCAGAGCAGCCCTTCTGAACTCTTCTGTCTAAACAGAGCTGAGGGCAGGGTGCTGGTTCTAGGGCCACCGCTCTGAGCACGGGTGAAACTTACTCACCCTGTGAGGGGTGTGTGGTGGGGGCGGAGGTTGGGGATGGGTGGGGTGCAGATGATCTCAGTGCAGATGGTCGTATTGCTGGGATGCTAGTTTGTAACGTTCTACCTACAGCTCTAGATGGGCCATCTAGCTCAGTGTTCCTATAGAAACGTGTTAGCCTCTGTTTCACCCGCTCCACACTAACATCTACCATCCATACAAGAGATTTAGCCTCCCCCCCCCCTTCTGTGGAAAGTATTGTGAAGTATGAATTGAAGTGTAATGGTTGTAGGTGTAGCCTTGAAGAAGCTCAACCTCCTCACGAAGGCCCATTTCTCCATTGAATTGAAGGATTTTCTATGTAAGCCTATTCACTGATAAAGATTGGTGTTTCTTTTCATATTTTGAACCTTTATGATCAGCAGTGTGGTACAAATGTGAAAAGCTAAATCCAAGAGATGAGTCAGGTACAGCATGATCTGGGGAATTTCCATGTTCCCTTCAGAGAGACAGTGTGGAACATGGGAGATCAAAAACTTTAGCAAGTAGCAATATTCTTCGCACCAAGACGTTGAGTGCTGTAACAGTGAGTCAAGTGGCTGAATGGTTAAGGGATCGGGCTAGTAATAAGAACTTTGCCGGTTCGAACCCCGGCCGTGCCAGATGATGTTATGACCTTAGGCAAGGCACTTCACCCTACTTGCCTCATGGGGAATGTCCCTGTTCTTGCTGTTAAGTCTCTCTGGATAAGAGCATCTGCTAAATGACAAAAAAGTTTTAACAAATGACAAATAATATTTAACATGTTGCTAAAGCCATTGTGACTTAAAAAACAAATTTACATTCTCAGTAACCTTGGCAGAATAATTGTGAAAGATGAATTTCCCCAGTGTTGAAAAAGATTCTCTGATGTTTTTCAAGAAATAATGTGTAGAAAATGTGAAAGAAAGAAAATGTGTCAGTGAAGATACAAGGAGAAAGGCCGGCCTCACACATGGAAAATGGGTTTAATGGTGCTGTAAGCAGCTTAAAGACACCAAACCATACACCACATCTGGACACTGCTCTACTGGGTAGTGGAAGGAGAGAAATAGGGCTTTTAGGAATGACACTGTACACACACGCACACAGACACACACACACACATTATATGATCTGGACAAATGACTTAGAGATGCAATTGTGAGTCGACAAGTGCACATACACATTCAACACTCACGCAGTTGACAGCTGTCTGATGGCGAAACCAATCTTTTTAGTTTAAATTTCACTTTCTTTAGAGGTGACGTCATCTTCCTGTGCGTGGTCCTAATGATTAGTGTCTCTTTGACATTGTTCCTCTGAACCCCAGAATCAGATAGTGCTGAGCATTCCACAAAATCACAAATACACAGGTTCTACTGAGTCAGGCAGAAAGGGGCATCTCAGAACACACAGGCCTTACAAACCATGTATAATACTGGCATATGTTCATGGACTTGTGCACACAGTGTGGTATGTTTCCTCATTAACTCAACCTCTCTCTCTCTCTCTCTCTCTCTCTCTCTCTCTCTCTCTCTCTCTCTCTCTCTCTCTCTCTCAGTGTGTGTAGTGGATTCATCTCCCTCTACTCCTCCCCACCTCCCTCCTCTCTCTCTCTCTCTCTCTCTCTCTCTCTCTCTCTCTCTCAGTGTGTACTGTCTCTCCTCCGCCCCATGCACATTCACTCTTTATTCTGTACCCAATCAAACAGTGTTAACACATTGCACAGAGATGGGATCTCACAAGGGAACGTCCCTCTCTGTGTTAAGAAACAGTGTGAGGCTCCTTTCTCCCTTCTGCCTGTGGCCCCTCCATGTAGATGAATCCTCCCAGGAGCCTGTTAGGAACATGTAGAACCACAAGCATCCATGCTATCAAATGTAAAAACATCCCAAGGGGAATGACTGATGTTATCTCTGCATTTGTCACACTAAGGTGAATATCCAGTCTGTCAATCCTGGAGAAACAATCCCATTTCTACATCTCAAATGAGTTTCCCTGCCCCTTCCTCCAGAAGAGAAGGTTTAGGGAGTCGTTCTCCATGGTCCTTTGTTGATGGTGAGAATATGCTGGCCAGGGCCAGGCCAGGCCGAGGAGACAAATTGAAGACATGAAACTAGTCCTTTCCATGCAAGGAAGAAGTGGAGCATTGTTAGCTCTTTGACATTCCACTTAATTTGATTCATTACGGATCCGGAATACACGCCACAGCTGGCAGTGGCGCCGGAGAGTTCCGGAATGTCGGTCCACAGGAACAAGGTTCCCCGGGGACCTACCACAAAGATCCGTCGAGGACTGTGGAGCCATTTTTCAGGTAATTGTGGATGACGTATACGTTCCATTTGCTTTTTAGTGTGCGCTCCTGCTGGTCTCACATCACTGGGCAGGGTTCCCCCTGCTGGGAGTGACCTGATCTCAACATGTATGGAACGTGCAGGACGGGAGTCCACAGTATTCTGCCTAAAGCACCGCAGGAAAATGACTTAAATTACACAAATTCCCTGGGGAAATTGTATACTGTGGCACCATGCTTGCTGTACATATCAAACACTACAGGGAGAGACACAAAGAAGACAAACAACAAGACAAAACGGAGCAGTATGAATAAGTAGAGCATATATTACAGGGACAGTGGTGGGGGGGGCGGCGCGCTGAAAATTGTAGGTCAACTAACAGCTCTAATAGCTGCCGTTTGATAGATCTACTAGGCCTCTGCATCCCACAATCCTTTACTGTAATGATCCTGACATCAATCATAACACCGAGAACGAGTCTCTGGCTACTCGGAGCTCATCAGAGTTTGCGAGTTGGTGACTTGGAGTCGATGGAATCAATGGATATACTGTGTACACACGCACGCACACACACGCGCACTCACGTGCTCCATCGCTCTCGCTGCTAACCGGCCCGGAGGGGATGAGAGAGGATAGATCACACTCAGTCTGCCTCTTTTATCGCTGTCAATCTCGAAGCACTTCCTGGTCCATCTTTCTGACCAACACAGAATGTGAAATGCTGCTGGGCGCTTCACAGCGTCTGTTCGGTTCCAGCCCGCATCTACAGTAACCGGGGTGTCCCAGGGGACGGCAGTCCCTCAACCAGCTTTTTGTGCGATTCTTTTCACCACGGTCTTCTGTCCTAGTTTGTGCTTGAAACTAGTCATGATTGAGTATTTGAACCCAACGTTGTTGTCTTTTCCAAAGCAACGCTTCCATCCTGTAACTCCTCCGGGAGTGTTGAGAAACAGGTCTGTATATTTTTGCTGCCTCTGTTGATTTCAGTGGGAGTGCAGCGTCTGTGTCAGGATATCCTCCTCTCACATCTCCGCCATGCCTTCATTCCATTTGTCCTGAACCAGAGGAAGAACAATAAGAGGAATTCAGTTTGAAGTTGCTGAGAGAATCTCTCTTTGCTGAGGAAAAATGGTTCGAACTGTGTCCTAAATCTCTCTGCTTTCATTAAGCGGCCGGCGTGCACGCCTCTGTATGTCTCTCACGGCCCCCACGTCCACATCCACCCCCCCCCCACCCTCACCCTCCCTCACATCCCTCCTCCCCTTTTGGGATGTCATAAATCATTGTCTACCCACAGGCCACAGGGGCGCGGGCAAGGTGACACTCCCACCTGCTAGAAACACGGAACACCACCCGAGGAGGCACAACTAGTCATTACCCAGGAACGAGTCAGAGAGAACGCTCTCTCTCCCTCTCTCTCCTCCTCTCTCCCCTCTCTCTATCTTGCTCTCTCTCTTTCTTCACCCTTTCTGACACAGTGGGTGTGTAATCTCAGATGTAAACTCTATTAGCATGCTGATTAGACATGCTTTAAGACTAGGTTGATACCCTGTGGAGTCTACCTGTGGAAAAGAACATTTCTCTACGATATTCTCTCCATGTCCTTTCTGTGAGATTGAGGTGATGCTATTTTTTTGTGGGCCAATATGCTTGATTGTCGTCAGGGGCCAAATTTCAGTCCTGTTTCCCCATGTCTATGAGCATCTCGGAGGATGGAACTCAGTCAGAAAAGATATACAGTCCTGGGATCAGATGGATATGAGAAAGAGAAGAATAAAAAAGGGGGAGGGTAAGGAGTAGATCAAATACTGTGTGTGTGTGTGTGTGTTTGTGTGTGTGTGTGTGAGAGAGAGGCCAGAGCCTGCCCTGCATTAACACGGGATCAGTGGGGGTGCTCAGACAATGAGCCACCGGAGCATGCAGTGTGTGTGTGTGTGTGTGTGTCTCTGTGTCTGTGTGTTTGCATGCATCCTAGAGAAAAGCACTGTCCCATTGTCGCTGTGATAATGTCAGACACCAGTACACACCAGTCCCCCTCCCTCCTGTCCCCCTGTCCTTCATAATGCTTTTACTCACTAGCAGTGACACTGGAGACAATGAAGCGCTACACAATCCCAAACACAATCATATCACTGCTTATGTAGTACGAATGGGTCGTGCCTTGACGCAGAAAGGCTTCCCGCAGCTCCATATAGTCTCTGCCCCCTCCTTCCCTCCCTCCCTCCTGCCCTGGTTCCAGTCCTTCCAAGCTCGTTTTGTATGCTGTGTTGATCTCGAACAGGGCGCCATCATTGTACCATCTACGATAGACAGACGCCAAGACACGGCCAATTTTCCATCCATCTCCTCCTAAACGCAGTGGTGAAGCGACCAGCCCTGAGCGAGCTCCAGACCCAGGGGGAGGGCGGGCCATGAGAACAGCACAGCGACCTCTCATCTCAGGCAGAGCTGTCGCTCCCGCAAGGCTGAAATGTGTCGGTTTATGGAGTTGCGTTGGGACTCGTTTGTGGATCTAATGAAGCAGGTTGCCCTCCCGCGGTTTGAGAGAGACACGGTTATGAGGAGGGCTCAGGAGAGTGTGTACTGTCTCTGACACCACAGCAGGGATCAGAGACACAATCAAAGAATGGATTGTAAAACAGTGCATGGATGTTTTACACATAAAACAGCCATACATTTGGACAAGTATGGAGTGTTGATGCTATGGTAGTTTATAAGCCAAAATATTATTGGGCCATAAGCACATAACACACACAAACATAAGCTTGCATCCAGCAGTGCTGTCAGTTGAGTCAGCTGGGTGAAAGGTAGGTCAGGTGGTGTGTCCTGGTTTCCGGTTGGTTCTTTTCATGTAGATGAAAGACTCAGGAGTTGACAGGCGAGGCTCAGCTGACCACTAAACTCTAACGCCCCAAACTTTGTTTTTGTTGTGGTCAGCTTCAGCACACGCTGCTTCCCTTTGACGAGTTACTCACTCATGAAAAAGCTTGAGAGAGAGAGAGACAGAGAGGGAGGGAGGGAGGGCAGCAGGGCCATATTTCAATAATCCAAAACAGCTCATCATAATTCTCTCTGCGTTTTGAGTCTCTGTTTGAGAAGAGCTGCTTTTTTCCCCCCCGGGTCTGACATGTTTTTTTTTTATGGAACTTCCTGTTCCTCTGTGTATTGGAACTTTCATGGCAGTGAAGGATCTTCTTGGCGGTCCTGTCAAGGCCCAGGCTCACCCTCCACCAGTAACTGACTAGCTGCAGGCATTTTTGGCTCTATTCTGCATGGTTGGATGTACTTGTCATCTAGTATGAGCTGGATACGTCTAGTTCCTCAGATGTAAACCACCAGACTAGACTTCTCTCCTGACACCAGTGTGTCGAACACTGAGCCCCAAAATAACTTTGCTTCTTTATCTGCAAATCATTTGAGTACTTGCAAGTATTTAGACTGATACAGCTACATACAGCACACAGACACATTCACACCTTGCATGACTGTTCTCACCCATAATCTCATGTGAACAGTGTCTGGCAGAGAACGTCAGGAGATTCACGCCTCGCGTTCCTGTGTGGTTCGGTTCAATCTCCGCTCAACACCACTCCAACACCTACCTTTATTTTGCAGAATTTGACAGGAGCTCTACCCCTCAATACCATCTCAAAATAGTAATCTACAACGTGAATACTGTTTGCTGTGACGTGCTTAACCGGTCAGAATATCATGAATACGGTGGATGCTAGTTTGGCGTAGCCTGTGGACGTCTAAGGATCTTCCTATCCAGTGGTGGATTGCAGCATTTCAGTGTTAAGATGGGAGCTGTAATCGCTTCCGCACATCCTCAGTGTTCCTCAGGCAGATGCTAGTACAGAATACCTGGAGACAGTTTGTCATCACGCCTACGCCTGGGATGACTGGGACTCTTTCACCTCGTGAGAGACGGTGGTTTTCTGAATCAAGCATTTACACCTGAAAGTTTAAATGGATTCTTTGTATCTGTCCTGTACTCTTGTATCTGACCGCGCTCAAACACAAACACACGGCAACAACCTAACGCACAAACTGAATTTCAACATGGAGTCTATTGCACAGAGCTTAGTCACTTGGGGAACGAACGAAAATAATGAATGAATTACCAGGCCATCCATTTTAACTTCAAAGGCTAGGGCTCATGTGTTAAACAATTAAACTGCCTAAAGTTAAATAGGTTGCGAGATTTGTCTGAGCGAGAGGGAGGGAGCGCTAGATAAAGAGAGAGAGAGAGAGAGAAGGAGAAAATAAACAGCGAGGCTTGAACACGTGCTGTTTATGGTGTTTTTCTATTTAGAAAAGCCTTGAGGAGTCGTTTAGTGTCGCTGAGGCAGGAAGTTATTCAATGCTCCTACTAAGTAATTGTTTAATAGAACACTCTTGTTAGTAATCAAATATTTTCAACTGAACAAACTCTTCCTAGGCTTTTTGGATAGTTTTGGGTTGAAAGGTTTAAAGAGGATAGTGGTCTTGTAGGTTAAAAGTCCTACCCTGGATTAGTAACATTTGATTATATTACACGACATTAGACAGTAGATAGAATTAGATACACGTTTGTTAATAAAATATCCTTTGACCTGAGGGCCATTCAGAGATGGTACTCGTAGTAGTTTTTAAATCGAATTCAGAAGAAGAAGATTCTATTCACTCACACACCATGTATTGAATTTTGATGTTTGTGTCTTTTTGTGTGTGTCTTTAAATACACCTGTGAGGATCTGTGTGTGTAGAGGCCTTAGCTGCAGCGTTGTGATACATCCTGCCCTGTGTCATAATGATCTGGAGGAAAAAGGTCAAGCTGGTCATCTACAGTCTGGCCGCTCAGCATGGGTCACAGGACCTCTGGCACCCATCGCTTTTGGCGACCTTTGTCCCTCTCTGTCCCCCTGTCCACAGGCTCCTCCCCTCGTCCAGTTGTGGACCAGCTGTCGCCTGAGTGGAAAATAGAAACAGGCTAAAATGATCTCTCTCCTTCTCTCTCTTTACTCCTTTTGGATAAATCGATGTCCACATCTCTCGGTCACTCTTATAGAGCCCTACCTCTTCCTGTCTCTTTCCCATACCCTCTCTCTCTCCCTCTCTCATTCTTTCTTTATCTTCTGCGTCGTCAACCAGTGATCACGTCTTCTCCCTTATGGCAAACGCTAACTAAATGTGTCCACAAAACAGTCCCCACTGATTACTCAGAAAAGTATTAGTCACACTGTAACACCTTCTGATTCCACATGCTACTTGATTCAGACAGACTTCCCAGTATATATATTAGGAGCAGAAGGAATCACACAAGGCTCAGTGTAACAGTATCTAACATGTTCATGTACTGTATGTTTTTAGTTTATATTTCAGTAACTCCAAACATATTCTATGTCGACAAGGATGGCAGCCCCAGGCCTAATACCAAATCTCCACGTTCCATTCATGGCTTGATTGTTTGCTGTTAAGCTCGTCTTAACAGCTCCGTCCAAGTTATTGCTGTACTGCAGGAGCATCGAAGCTTAGTCAGGCTTTCATAATAACATATGTGGGACCTCTTGGGTTGTTTGGTTGTGTTTTGATTGTGATCGTTTGTAATGTGATCACAGTGCCAGCAGTAAGCCTCTTACACTAGACTTCCTATCAACTGCTGTTTTTTAGCTGTCCATGTGTCTTATAGTTCGGGGGATGTTAAGACTATATGAAGTACATCTCACAAGGTTTGCTACTGTTCTCTGAAGGTGAATCTCTGTTTCGACACCACAAATAAAGGCACTTACAATCTTGAAGCCTCTTTTGGCTACGCTTTTGAAGTTCTATGATCATGTGGTAGTCAACCCCCGATGTAGTTCCCAGTAAGATAAACACTATTGCTATCAATCACCTCTATGTTTCACTGGTCCTAATGATTTCTTTCAAGACACCTCAAGATGGTAGTATTTTTAAACAGCAACAGCTGTGGCATGTTGAACTGACCACAGAGAAATCGTGTCAGCAGTTATTTTCAGAGATCGAGCAAGGGTTCTGACTGGATGGGCCAAGACATCAACCCTGTGTGATGTATCGGTGTGTGTGTGTGTGTGTATCCTCCTTATCCAGTCAGGCTGGGACCATGGCGATAGAGTTTCCAAAGTAGCTGAACCACAAGAGGCAGCTATTCCAAGAGTCAGGGTTAGAGTTTCATATTTGTGATGTCAAAATACCAAGACGGCCAGTCTCTCAAGGAGCCGCTTCTAATTTGGAAGGGCCTCTTTCAGACGGTGTTACATACCGTTGGATTCACTTCTCAGAGTGTAGGCTGGACTGTGGACTTGAGCTCTGTGAAGAACCAGCAGAGGCAGGTGTGGATGTTGATCCTGTAAGTGTCAGTCATGGAGAGCACTTTACAGTAAATAGGACCGCTGTCAATCACCTAGTCTCAAGGTGCTCTTGGTCTAAATTTGGAGGGGAAAAAAATCCTACCAAGGGGTTATGGTATTCATATGTGGTGAAGGCTTGGTTGTATGAGTTGGGCTCTAACACAAGAAGAGCCTCATTGCTCTGTTCTTTTCATTGACTATGTTTTCTTTCATGACAGGATACAGAGAGCACTTGTATAAACTTTGCAATGTCAGTTAGCCGCAGTAAGCCTAAAGTCTGAATAATGTTTGCTATAAATGGACACAAATGTGTTTTATGGTGTTGGAATATGACATTACTAACAGGTAAAGGAACGTAGATGAACTATTACTTCGCACTCGAGGAAGCAAAGACAAATATCTCTTGTTTCACTTACATCATACACGCTACACACACACAGTGTAAGGTGTATGATTGATTTTTCTATTCCAAAGAAAAAAATGTGTAGCCCTCAATATTTCCTTAGGCTCATGAAAATGGGTGAAATATGTCAGGCCTAACGAGTGCTAATTATCGCTACTCAGGAGCAATAAGCCCACTAGTTCATCAGATAGATGTAGAGCACGAATACATAAACAGGTTACATCACTGTACAACCTCATCAAGGTCTTCTATAAATATAATTATCAGTCTGAGATTATGGTTATGTAGTAGTTCAGATGTAATCATTTTACCCTGCACTCATAAATATGCAAACAGAAATAGGTGTGGTAACAGATCCAGGGTTCTAAGGTTCTGTGTGATCAACATGCACACAGTAATATATGTCTGTGTGTCTGTGTACATATTGTCACATAAAGCTTCCGTATTCCTATGTGTTACTGATGAGGTTCCTTGTTTATGTGTTCATATTCTGTGTGTTGAACTGTTTTATTACTGTTATCCATTGGGTTTGATTCATGACCAGTCTAGGGACCCAATGCCTAGTTTCTGTTCTGCGTTGTACAGTCAGGAGGTTTTGCAGCAATGGTACTTTTAGAGCCTGTTCACGCTGCATATGGGAAGGTAGTTTTATGCACCTCACGTCAGCGCCAATTAAGCCAGTGCTTATTGGAGCCCCTTAAGTGTGATTTTTCACAGAATTAGCGTGAAATCCTGCGGATGAGATCAAAATTACACCGAATCTATATTCATAGCCTGAATCAAGCATCTCCACCAGTTAGCCAGTTAATACTGAATAATATATATATAATATATATATATTTCATTCAGTGTTTTGTTCACAGAAAAATAAACTATTTTGTAGAGAGCTGAGCTGTTCCAAAATTTGCCTGATTCATACGGACATGAAAAGTGTCAACCTGGTCGATGGGCTTTAATCAGAACCACCAATCACTATATCCATCCCTATGTTTGTTTTGCCCTATCCCTCCTCCATCGCCCAAATGCTGGTGGTTGAGATTCTGAAATAGAGAGCATCCGTTGGGGTGAGATGTTCTGACAATACACCAATATGTTCAAACATGGCAGTCTTAAATAATTTCAGTTCCCTCAACGCTCATAAAATGCTCATGAATTTTTGAAGAAACCACAGACAGTTGCCTTTTAACGACAGTATGCGTTTATGAAAAACGGTCTTGGGTGGAGGATCTAGTAGTAGATGCTATCTGTCAGCCCTCCTCCTCCTCCCTCCTCCAGCACGCTCTCCTCTTGGAAGCGTAGCCTTGTCGAATAGACTAAATCATGCGCTGGTCACAACCCTGGTATCGTATGAATGAAGACAAGAGCTGCATTAAGAAGAGAGGATGAGTACAGGAACAGTGAGGGTGTCATGTGACAGAGGAACACTCCCAGACCAGGCTCTCTGTGGGCTTGTGTTTCCTCTGTAATTAAGTTAGGGCTGTCTTTAAATGTCCATCGTCAACTTGAAGCAACAGGAGTTGGCTTTGACAGCCTCTATAAACAGTCTCGGAAATGACAGGAAATGTAGTTCAGGTGTCTGTTATTGACAGTTTGAAGTGAGACCTTTAAAATGGCATAACAAATTGAAGTTGGATTAATGGATTAAAGTGCTGGTTGTGGATTTTTTTTTACCAGACAAAAATGGTGGAGAGATTTGACCTGGGGTCAATCTCATCCCACTGTTGAAACAGAAGCGTCTTCAGTACGATCTGTCACGTCAATTATCTTTGAACATGAGAATAGAAGCCCCATTGTCCAACACCCACGCAACCAAAATGCATTAGCTTCAGCTTTATTTTTTCTTAGACTGAAGAAATTCATCATACAACCATTTTAAATTCCAAATCATTGGAGAAAGGAATTTAAGAATATCTGATTATGCTAATGAATATTCTAAACATGCATATCCATGCCTTAGGCTAACCCGTTTCTATTAAACGATAGAAGATAACTAATACAACTTTTCCTGTCCATCTAAGCAGAATTTTGATTTCGGAGTTCCTTGTAGGGGATGACCAGAGTAGAGGAGTGAGCCCTTTACTTTTTTTGTTTTCGTTTTAATCGTTAAATTGCCAGCAAGGATGTTAGAGCACGGCAGTATCTTATTAACACCATCATTCACACCTTCATATTGTACAACAGTGTTCTAGAGTTGCTCATTGGGAAGCATATAGTTGACCATGTGGGAGAGTGTGTTGTTTAATGTGGTAAGTTGAAGGCCATAATGTGTTTGCTTTCTCGGTGAACTGGTTTGGAGCTACATACCATCTTACTCTTATATATGTTCTATGTTTGCTCTTTCCTGACACAGTAAATTCCTTGTTTGTGTATCTTGCATGGCGATTAAAACTGATTCTGATAATAATGTAGGCCTAGCTGAGGCTTTAAACACCCAAAATGTTGGACTTGGATGTCCTTGTGGATCGGTGGTACTGTAGGCTTGGATAACTACAGTGGGGTCCGTCTGTTATTTTTGTCAATAGTTGAGTCATTGCTAGTAAAAAGTGATTTATTTTGAGATTCAGGACCGAGTTGTCTGTCACTGAAGAGTTCCTTCAGCAGGGAATTCATTCAGCATTATGTCTGACAGTTCAACATTCACTAACATTAAATGTGTAACTCGATATTCACAAGATATCCTTGGAAGTATTTAGCCATATTTATAAATCCTAGTTTGAGCTGAAGACGTAGACGTTACTAGCAGTAGACGTTACTAGCAGCAATTTGGACAAGGCAGCAAAATGTGTAAACTGGCTGTAATATTAGCAACCAAGTAAGACAATTGTGGCATTGAGCAGAAACCATTTGCCATGTTTTCTTAGATTTCGTTGTCCACAAGCCTGGTCCAAGATCTGTTGCCAGTCTTTGCGTTGCCAGACATCCCAGCAATACAGAGTAGTTGGATAAAGCACATACTGTGCAAGTCTTGGACCAGGCGGGTAAATGGATTGCTCTTCTCCCTCACTAACAATCCTCCCTCCAGCAGTCTCTTTCTAGGACTATTCCCCAAGACATGACGTTCTTAGGAGGGCTTCAAGGTCACCCATTTATTTCCACTCTGTGACAGCTCTGTGTTGTAGATATGGGTCAAGAGTCTCCAGGCATACCAGCTATACCCCCTCACTCTAACCCCTCGATGTGTGGAGGTGAATTATGTACACACTGTATAGCTCCACAACCTCTCCTGGTCTCACTTCAGAGATATTTTTAGACTCCACCTTCACCTTCATTAGCTGTTCAAAGATCCCAAAATACCCATCACAAGTTTTGCAGGCTAACAAGTGAGAGATATATCTTGGAGAGCATGTGGGTTTGAACTGCTACCTTCCATTCACATTTAGTCAATTAGCAGACACTCTTATCCAGAGCAACTTACAGCAAGTACAGGGACATTTACCCTGAGGCAAGTAGGCTAACCCTAAGTAGGCTACAACGTTATGTTGCCTTAGCCGGAAATCGAACTGGCAACCTTCTGATCACTAGCCTGACGCCCTAACCACTCAGCCACCCCACTCCCCTTTGTGGTGGTGTCTCCCATTGCTTCTTCTCACTTCACTAATTCACTAATTCTCATGTCTATCTTTATCAGCTCCAGTTGTCATTTAGGGGCTCATTCAGCTGCCAGCTTCTTGATGGTGAATTATTCCAGGCTGACTGAATACAATGTAGACGTCCATACGTCGTACAAGGGAACTGAAGAATAGACAATGCATAGAGATTCTTCCATACAATGATGTACAATAACAACACTCTATCTTTTACTACTACAGAGCAGTGAATAGAGAGAAAATTTCCCGACACACTCCAACTGTATCTTAATTGTTTTCCTATTTCGTTGTGACATTTCCAAGGCCGCCAGTTTGAACAGGGGAGATAGGGGTCTGGTTTGTAGCCTAACAAGAGTGGAATTCTTGGATAAATACTAGACCTTTTTCAGTTGAATGTTGAATTTTATATATATATATATATATATATATATATATATATATATTTTTTTTTTTTTCTTTTAAGTTGTTACTACAGCAAAATATTTTAATACCCTTATTCTGGCCCAATGTGTTAATGTATCTTTACTGACATCAGGTTATATCAGGGTGCGTCACAAACCTGTCAGCTGTTGTTTGTGGCAAGGGTCCGTGGCGTCTCAATAAAATAAAGGAGATAAATACGTAGAGGTAGGCTACGTTCTGTGTGAGCTCTTGTCTTTGATGTGGAATTGAAAGAAGCCACGTGAACAAGGACGGGGATCTGAGAGGATCCAATTAAAAAAACGATGCGAATGTTTCTGAATATGGTTTAACATGCCACCATGAATGATTCATACCATATTTCCTCTGAACTTAAATTACCCCCCACCTCCTTTCATTTCCTGCCTTCACCCTCCTCAAACCACCGTAACCCTCCCCAGCCACCATTTCGCTCTTTGGTTTTTGTTCTGAAGCACCAGCAGCCATGTCCGCTATAGGCTCAATGTGGAGATGGAAATTGCGTTCCTCTCCAGTCTGCCGGCTGATTGTTATCCAAGCCCGCAGATGGAGGAGAACAGTGATAGACTGATAATTGCACGTTTCTGTTCTGTTCAGCAGGCATCTGGCCTCTTCCCATGTCGCTCTCCAGGGGCAGCTTTCTGACTGGAGATACTGGGCCCCCCTGTAGCCCACTCTCATTCCTGTCCTCCAAGGACAAAATGCTTCAGGAAAAAGACTGTCTTACAGAGGAGGTCTTCTTCGTAGAATGGAATCATCTCATTGTGCTTGACTGAGGTCTTGTAAGAACGGTCTTCCTGAATGTCTGGAGTCTCTCCCAGACCAGCTTGTCTGAGAGACTGGAGGACAGGCTAATGATGACTCCTAGACCAGCCTCATCTAGAGCGATAGGACTAACTATATCTCTTATCTGCACCAGATCTGAAATGATCATTTTCAGGGGAAACTTCTCTATAGATCTCTTTCACTGTAGCACTATGTGGCAGTGGATCAGCTTGAACTGACATGATATAGTAGCCCTCTTCCTGCAGCCCTACTGTATACCACACACAGCGTGTGCAGGTCTGTACCTCACATTCCCCACACAATGACATCTTCACAGGATCAATTTAATATTTATATACAATAGATCACCCTGGATTTGTTGCAATCTGCTGAGCACAAACAGAAGTGTAGCCTATAGACATTTTATTAAGACTTTCCTAATCTCCCTTATCGTCCGTGTGTCTCAAAGAACGCCTGGTTCTTGACGAGAATCCTTACGGCATCAAGAAAATAAGCCAGCTCAGAAGAAAAAATGCATAAATAAGATGGGTAGTGTGAAGGTGATATTGACAACGGTATCTCCGTGTTAGAAAATGTTCCCCTGCCTGGAGATATTCATTTTCTAGTACAGTTTTTTTTTATTTATGGTCATCACCTAGCACCTATTTAATGCAGATCCTACCATAGCTCGATAAACTCTCCCTTGCACCTTATACATAATCTAGAGGAGAACCCATCTCGCTACGTCCAACCAGCTCTTTGCCCTCTGCATAGCCCCCAGCTCCAGGTGGTAACGACTGAGGTGCATTTGGGAGGGAGAAACACTCAGAAAGCAGCTCAGAGCCTCGTGTGACTGACCTGGCTTTGGATTTGGTGCCCTATATTTCATGCAAATTAGTTGTATCCAAACCTCCCTGTCCTCTGCGTTCAGGTCATAGGTGTTCAGCATGACGCCCCATCCCAGACTGCTCGCGCGCGTGTTCGTGTCCCCGCCCCTGGATCAGGTAGCTCGGGCTTCCCTTTGCTGGACGCGGCGGCACGCTTCCACGCTGCGACGGCACGTCGTCACCACATTATGTAACAACGCCGCGGAACTTTAATAGTTGGTAAACCCGGCTTACTCCGGGATTACTGGAGCTGAGACTCCGCCTCCTCGATCGCTGCACTGGCCCAGGGTCGGTCGGTCGGTCGGTCGGGGGAGGGGGGCGTTGGGTAGGGGGTGGGGGGGGTGGAGATGGGGTGGGCGGGGGTGGTGGTGGTGGGGGAGGAGGAGGAGGAGGGAGGAAGGGGAGGAAGGGGGCAAGAGGGGAGGAATGGTGAATGATGGCGTAAACACCACAGCCAGATGGGACAAAGCTAAGCTGCTTACAGTCACAGTAATCATGGGGCTAAGTTGCCATCAATGGTGCAGCGCTGCATCTCATGCTAAGGGGAGGCGCACACGCGCGCACACACACTCACACACGCACTCACACAATACTGTACACATCTGTCTCATTGAAGTGGGGATAGGGGGGGTGTGTGTGGGGGGGGGGGGGATGGGGGGGAGCGCAGATATAACCCACGTTCTCACGCCGCCGAGATATAAGAATATAAGACAGAACGTGTCATTATGAGGAGAGCGAGGAAGAGAGCGAAAACTAAAGATGGATGGGGGGAAGGTAAAATAAATCCAAATAGGGAAGGGGAGGATGAGACAAATGGAGGGAGGGAGTTAGAGAGAGTAACAGCTTCAGTGAGAATGGGGGGATGGATACAGGGAAAAGGAGCTGGTGTTACAATACACTCCATCTAAAGGCTGCAAATATTAGAGACCAAGGGAAGACAGAAAGGACACAGGAGTCACGCTACACAGACCGGCCTGCTGGGATCATACAATCAATGATAGCATGTCAATAGCAATCAGCTGACAATCCCTCACTCTCATCGATCATTGTGGAAGAAAAAAATAAATGTTTTGTGAAGGAAAGCAAATGAATAATACACACACACACACCCACCCACCCCCACCCCTCAGGCCCCAAAAGACGGCATGCTTAGAACAAGCAAAGAGCTGAAAACCCAAACTCTTTCATGTTCAAATTTCATTTCATAAACACATAAACAGTCTTGATGTTGGGAGATGTTCTCTTTAGAGTTGTTTTAGATGTGCCTCAGCACTGCATGGGGAGGAAAAAACAAATCCTGCAATGCCCATGAGAGCATTTCTGTATGGATGTATTTACCTACGCAATGAATATTCACTAACGAGGCAGAACTTCACAGGGAAGTAATCACTGATTTATTTAGTGGTAATTCTGACATGCTACATACAATCACATCCACACAAGGCCAGCTTCCCCTATCCACCAAGACCATACAGGAAGTCAACGTTGGTCAGGAAACGGTTGGGAAACAATCAGAAATCAGATTTTTTTAATCAGATTACGTTGGTCAGATACAGTAATATATTACATTTTAAAGTTTAGATTGACCCGATGACCCCTGGAAATGTGTAGTTCCTCCGATCCAATTACATCTCTTTATGTACATGGACGACAATTTCCATTCCTCAAAAAGGCTCATAATAACTTTTGCTCCACTCTCATGAATTATTTAGAGGCTACAATTCTTTGTGACAAGTATCGAAAAGAGCTGAGCTGTGGAGCTATAGCTTGTAGGGTACGTTAAGCCCTCATCATAATGAATTATAGTTGCTTGGGTTCTCTCTCTCTCTCTGTTTCTCCCTCTGTTTCTCTCCATGCCTTTCTGGTAGTCGACTCGCGTCATGGCGACCAGCACGTTCACCTAATTAAGTATTCAACATTCTTTTGATGGAATTAATTGGAAGGTAAATGTCCTCCTGATGAAAGGCTTGGTGGGTTCCCCCCTCCCCTATCTCCCAGAGGTCCTGTGACCCATGAGGGTCGGTGATTCAGTAGAGTTTCATTACGTAGAGACGAGTGACCCAATCAGGTTACTGAACCTTTCAGCATGGAGGATAATATACCAAATCTGTCAATAGGACTTTAATGACTTAATCAATACACGTGTTAGGCCTTCATCTGTTATTCTCACTCATTGCTAGGGAGGGGTCTCGTGCGTCATAGTGCCATAGGGGAACTAACCAAAGTCTTCTATTGAACTGCCAACCCTGGCTGCAAGTAGACCTCTTCTCATGGCTACAGTAATAAGGTGCCCATAGTACTAAATACTTTATATAATATTACAGTTTGAGCTATCAACTTATTGGTTAGATTTTGTATTCTTATTGGAATGTGCTCTTGTCTTCAATCTGCCTGCTGTTGGCTCTGCCTGCCTGCTTAGCCTGAAAAGCCTCTGCTCCTTCATTCCTTCTTCAAAATCTCAGGGTTTGAGGCCTTCAAAGCGTTTCGTTTCCCGGTTGCTTCCCCCCCTTAGGCCCTCACCCCCCTTTCCCACCTCCACCCTGTCTTACCTATCCCTCAGGACTTCTCTTTCTCTCCCCTCTCCTCCCCCGCCAGCCTCTCTGCTCTCACTGGCTCCCTTCAACTCGCTGCTTATTTCAGCTCTTTTGTTTTTTTTGTTGTTGTTGTTGAGGCCGTGTGCTCACTTGCTTTTCACCTCTGTCACCTGTCTCTTTGTCTCTCTGCTCCATCTTCCCCCCACAGACACACTCCATCACCCCCCCCCCCACACACACACACACACACACACTGGTTTACTTTCACTTACATTCTTCTCTGAGCCCTTGCCAATTAACTCTTTCCTCACGCCTTTTTCTTGTCTTCTTTCCCCCTCTCTCTCTCTCTCTCTCTCTCTCTCTCTCTCTCTCTCTCTCTCTCTCTCTGTCGCTCTCTCCATCTCCTTCCTATTAGACAAACAGTATATTTCTCTGTGATCAATCTCATCTTGGTTCCCAGGGGTTTGATCAGACTGAGTCACCTTCACATCATGGTGCTCCAGCAGGATATGACAATCCTGAATACTCCACCACATGCTGTCACTAGCCACCTCTATTGATTCAACCTGAGGATGGTGATAGGCTTCAGAGATCTCCAGTCCTCTCTGCCCCCTGTGCAACAGCTGGTATTAAAAGCTTTCACCTCTCATTTCTCTTCCCCTAAATCATCATTTCCTGGGAAAGATTGGCTCTGTTTTGTCGCCTACTCGCAGTTATCTGCCTGCCCATCTTTAAGTGGAAGACTCGTTTTATGCTCAGTTTGACCGCTGTGACATCACTTTACCCTTCTCTCCAGCACTCTAGAGGGGTCCAAATCATGAAAGAATGAAAAAAGATGTCCTATTGGTCGTCTCGTATCATATACTGTGTAACATACATGGAGGATTTGATCGTTTGGGCTAAAATACATTTTTCAAAGCTCACAGCTTTCCCTGTTTCCAGAGGCTGATGCTGGAAACCAGAAATAGAATATTGAGTTGTGTGAGTGCGTGTATGGTAATTATCAGCTGAATGCGTTCATTCTACCCATAGCCAAGGGCTGCAAGTAGTGTGAATAGCTCAACTGATTATTGAGAGGAGGGGAAAGAAACAGAGAAAATAGAGAGGAAGGTGGAAACTTGAGGCCTAATATTTTGTTTCCTCCTAATCGAAACACGACTGGACTTTGTACAGGTCTTTCATGTTGAAAAACCCTGTGGTCCACTTCTGTATCAACCAGTGCGCTTTCCAATATCACCCAATATACAGGCGATCTCCCCAGCTTTAGCTGAAAGTGCTCGTGTAAATGCGGTGAGGGCGGCAGCATATCAACCCTTCTGCACGTTTATCTCTCAGATGGCTGAAAAGCTGCAGCGGTTCGGTGTGAGAGCAGCAGCGTTTACGCCTGCTATGGATTTTCCTTCAAGAGAAGAGCAGATCTCTAGATGCGGTGCGTGTCGGCCCGCCCCCCCTGGATGGGCCCAGCCTCACCGGTCCCCAGGTTACTGGGATTGTCTCTCCTGTGATCAGCAGGTGATAAGCGCGCAGCTTTACGGGTTGACATCCTTAGCCCTGGATCTTCTTCTTCTCAGGGACCACAGGTCTCCGAATATCCTGTCATACCCTGTCAGCAGCTTTCTTTCTCTCTCTCTCTCTCTCTCTCTCTCTCTCACACACATAGACACACACTCTCCAACACGAACACACAGATCTACAGCATACAAACATATCTACGCACACAATCCAACAGCTTGCTGCCTGTCAGTCAGAAAGATCTCAGGGGACCTTGACACACGCGCACACACAAACACACTTAGTACTTTATATCTACCCCGGGTCAGATCAATAGGCCTGCGTTTATCCAACCTTCCGCACACCACCCCCCCTCCCCCCCTCCACGCTCATCAGCGAGAGCAACTGTATCGATTTCCTCACACCAAGCCTGTCTTCATCATCTACCTCCAGGCTGGGGAGAAGGGGGGGGGGGGGGGAAGGGAAGTGGGATGCAGGAGAGGGAGGGGCTGGACAGCACAATGGATACGTAGTCAGGCATAAAAAAAAAACATTAAATGAATGGCAAGGGCTGCTAGAGTCAACACTCACCTCTTCTTTTCCCCCTCTCAAATTGATAGGGATAGGCTATACGCACGTGAGTGTGTGTCAGTGTCAGTGTGTGTGAGTGTGTGTGCGTGCAGGAGGGTGGGCTGGGGGGAAATGGTGTCAGATCTAATTCCGACCACCTTTTGTGATTCATCCGGAGTGCAAATTGCAGGAAATCATGGCAGCGTTTGTCTCGCTGCGCGTGAATCCATCAGCTGGTTTCAATAGAGGAACCGTGATGCTCAGTCAGATGTTTTCTCTATTGCTCTCATGTGCACTCTTTCTTTTCTCACTCTTTTTCCTCCTCTCCTCTCCTCTCTCTCTCTCTCTCCCCCTCATCCTCCCCTCTCTCTATCCTTTCCCTCTCTCTGTCTCTTATTGCGGGGGAGAAGGAGGAGGAGGAGGTGGAAGAGGCCTGTTTGACCAGCCATATGGCTTTGCAGATGTGCCTGCAGACAGTAGGGCTGCTCTGGCTAACACACGCCTGTTACTGCCTCTGTAGAGGTCACAGGGACTCTACCAGAACCCACAACTCCCCCACTGTAGCATCTCTGGCCTACTTCTACGTACGCCTCCCACACCGCCGCCTTTCTGGCAGCACCAAACTCCCGACTCCCACCGCTATGGCCAGGAACTACAGTAGTACAAGTCCTCTTGTATATTTTAACCAGAGGAAGAGTGCTCTTTGGACAGGAACTACTTTGGACTGCAACTCCCACACCGCAGACAGAACCGCAGTATCCACAGCACTGCTTCTCTGCGCAGGGCTGGCGTACAACGTCTTCAGCAGAGCCTTTAGGCTAGCATATAAATCAGGTCTGCTATAGTGCTGTCCCTCAGGCTTCCACTGGAGCTACGCTGCCCCTGCACTGCTCCCTAGGTTGTAACAGAGCTACATTACAGCTCCAATCACCCCGAGGCTCAATATGAACTACACTTCCCAGTCGCCTGCTCACAGAGAATCAGGCAGAAGAAAGCAGGAAGAGGGACGTGCACTGTCCGCAGCGATAGGAGCATGGAGGAGTATCACCTCACCCAGGAAAAAAAGAGTTTAACATTTACTTTGCAGAGCTACGCCACTATGAATTTTGATGTTATTTCCTGCTGCAGGCTCATGTGTTCAAGACCCATCAGCGGGCTGGTTTTTATGCCTTTTGACAAACAACTTACGGTGCGGTTGAAGGCCGAGTCAGCACCTTTCTGTTGATTTTCAGGGCATTGCATTTTCAGGAATCCTAGTGGAGGGGTGGGGGGGGTTGAGGGCTGGGGGGTGGAGGGGTGGGGGGTTGAGGGCTAGGGGGTGGAGGGCTGGGGGGTTGAGGGGTGGAAGGGTGGGGGGGGGGTGTTGGGTGAACGTGCAGGGCTGGGCCAGCGGAGGGGCGGTGGGGGCGCTCCGGATAAGTAAACTTTATGCTGAACGAAAAGAAATGCAAATGCAAAAGGGAAGCCTTGCCTGAACTTTTTGCTGAGGCAGCGCTCAGCTCTGGCCCCCGTAGCAGAGAGGGTTTAAGGCCCCCTCAACGTGGTCATCACCCACGCTCGCATCAAAGGCACTCACACAGCACCCAGATCCTCTCTCACACACTTACACACACATACACCCACACTCTGTTGAACACACCCATATCCAACCCACTTTGAGTCTGTTGTGTATATGTTGTGTGTGTTTGTTTGTGTTTGTGTGTGTACGCGCGTCCATCCGAGGATGGAAGCAAGAGACGCAGATATTTTTGTCAATGCGCTGTGATCTAATAGTGGCAATGTTGCAGAGGTTTGAGGGCAGTTGCTTGTGTGATGTCTGATTGTAGTTGGGAACAGAACAGTCCATGCTGTAGCCCAGCAGGTTGATTTTGTCCTTCTGGAACACAAAGTTCTACAGCTTTGTAACTAGATGACAAGGACATTAACATTTCATCCCCCCCCCCCCCAAAAAAAAAAAAAAACATAATCAAAGAGTGTGCTCAACAAACATGAGCAAATACATTCACATTGAGATTAAAGTGACTTTTGCTCATGGTTAAAACTGACCATAGTCACGTGACCCCTGACCCCTATCTGTCTGACCTGGACCAAGTGTGGGGTGAAGGGTCAGCGGGGTTGGCCGGGAGCTGTGATGACGTCTCAGAGGACGGCAGCACGGCAGCTGTGTGGATGTCCAGTCAGTGGCTTTTAAAACGTCTCCCTCGGTCAGTCAGTCAGTCAGTCAGTCAGTACTAGCCTGCCAGCACACATCTAACTATGGCTGATCATCTGACTTACTTAATCTATATTTTGTTGAAGGCAGCCCTCCATCAGACCCATCACCTGTCCATCTACCTGTCTTTAGCCTTCCAGTGCACCCTGCTGACAGTCCTTGCTGTGCTTAGTCCAACCTGCCCTCTTCCTGACTCCCACTGCAGTGTCTCCCCTGACTTGATCATACAGGCATTGTATTTATGAAGCATAGATTCAGAGTAGTAATTAGCGGTCCGTTTAGTCAGCCAGGGGACTAAACCAGCCCTCCAGTAAGTGTGGCCCTGGTGCAGTCCTGGTTAAGACCACAAGGCGTCTTTTCTGTCTCAGGGATCCAAATACTGTACACCACCCAGAGATACTGTTCAGGCCTTGAAGCTTTAAAAGGGGATATATCATTTTTTCTTCACACGGCCTGGACTTACATTCGGCACCCCCTTATCCTGCCGAGGTGAGCCTGTGGGAGTTGAGCTGAAGTTCGCTTCAAGGTTACCATTCGTTAATACCTATTTCACACTGTGAAAATGTATTAATGGCAAACAGTTTAAAGTGGTATTGGCATCGGTCCAGGTCGTTTCATTTTCATATTTCAAGGCTGCACATACTGGCCAGACACACAAGTGTGTCTTTATCAGGTGTCAGGTAGGTGACCTCCAAGGGACTAAGACCATACCATGCCAGGCCATGCCAGGCCGTACCAGGCTGGTTTTGCCCAGATGCTGGGTCCTAGAATAGCCCTGTTATCTGCAAGCAGCAACAGGTCATTTCAGGCCAACTGAGAGGCTTACTCTACCTGCAGAGGAGGTCAGGGCACTGCCAAGCCACACACACACACACACACACACACACACACACACACACACACACACACCGCAGCCAGGAAGGGAGGGGGGGAGTGTATTGACATTGCTTACAGAGCTGATAGAGGCTCCCTGACTGGGAGAAAATCCAGTCTACAACCAGCTTACAGGTCACGTAGTTCATGTGCACAAACCTGCCCAGTGCTGAAGTGAGAGAAGTCCATCTACCGTCCAGCCTACAGGACCCAACATCCTGTAAACCAGACCCAGTGTTCCTACAAGCTGTGTGGGCAGGCCAGCGCTTGGGGCAGTGTTGTATTCCATGCGTTAGCCTGGTATGCATAAGGACAGCATGGGTCTACTGCTAGGCTCTGACACATGCATGTTGTGTGTGCATACTCGTGTGTGTTTTTGCATGTGTGGAGCCATCTGTTTACAGCTTTAGCAGTCTTCCAGTGCCGGGGTTAATCTGTGCATGAGGGGCCATGGCCTACTTTAACTTTCTGCTCACTCTCTCTCACACTCTGTCTCACTCACCCACCCTCTGTCTGTCTCTCTGTCTTCCTCTCTCTCTCTTTCTCTCTCTCTGTGGCTCTCTCGGTTGCTCTCTCTTTCTCTCTATCTCACTCTCTTTGTCTCTGTCTCTTTCTCTCTTGTTCTCTGCTTCCCACACTGCTCTGCAGATAATAGGAATCCCCACAAGATTTACTCAGCACCTTTACTTTGTCACAGACAGCGTTTTCTGTCATATTAAAGGAGAGAGGACACATGGCGTGCGTGGCTTCTCTGACTCATGCACCAGGGCCATATATGTAAGATAGCCGGCAGTCGACCGTAGCCTGTTGAGAAGCTGGCTAAGGTCTTGCACGCTTGTACATAGGCCAAAAAGTGTTTGTGTGGGGGGGTGGGGGGGGGGATGGGGTAACGTCTAAACAGAGCCTCTTTGCAGCAATGTACAGTAGCATTGGCAGCCTAGCCATTGTAGTGACAGTGTAGAGTAGCCTCAGTGAACTGACAGGGATGGCAGCAGTGGCTGGATGAACAGGGGTGGGGGGGGTGCAGGGAGATTGGGATTGTTAGTGGGGAGGGGGGGCGGGGATTTAGTTGGATTAAGCCAGAGACTATTGTGCAGGGAGAGTCGGCATGATAGACAATGTTGTAGGCCAGGCTGGGATAGGCCAGGCTAGGGTAAGGCTTTCCTTTGTTATAGTTCTGCTACTGTACAGAGGACGCTGGGGTTAAAGGAGGGCTAACTTTGTTTGTTTGTGAATAATGAATGAGCTGCCTTTTATAATGGGGCCCCCCTGGTCCCAGTGTGTGGGCTTCACCCTCTGCGGCACGCTCGCTCTCACATACATCCTCCAGCCGCTAGCATGATGGGACGCACACAAACCAAGGAGGCGAAACCATTTCAGTGACAGCGAGGCACCAATTATTTGAGTTCAAGGATGTCTTGATGGAACAGTCGGTGTCTACTTTCTCAGAAAACAACAGCAATTGACGCGCTCGTTCCATTAAACTGTCTGTCTCAGAGACGGCGGTTTGCAGCCTGTTGTTGTGCATCCTCGCTGAGCTGTGAGCGTTTGTGGCTGATGAGTTGCTAACTAGCAGCTGGGTACAAACACAGCTACCACCTGAGATTCACTCAGGGGCCCCAGTCCCTCGCCCTGCGGGTCCCCCCCCACACACACACACACACACATCAGAGGGTCTAGTGTGTGAACCCAGCGCACTGTGAAGCCCAAGGGCCCCCTACAAAGACGAGGACAAATAACCTTCTGTGTTTACAACGGTGTGTTGGCACGGCGGGGGCCTGGTTCTGTCCTCAAAAGTCTCTTTTAGAATGAGTGGGAAGCCTTTGTTCTGGGCCTGGCTGGCCGGGCCTGTCTGCATCCCGAGGTGAGCTCCTCTTGATCCTGTGTGGTGCGACGGATGCTGAGAGACGGCCGCTCGAACGCTCTCCTGCACCCCAACACTCAATGGTATTGGCTGCTGCCCTAACAGCATAGCAGGGTGACAGAAGTTTTTTTTTCTGAGTACTGAGAGTGTGTGTGTGGGTTAGGGTGGGGTGTAGAGCGCGGGTAGTGGGGAGGTGTGGTAAGGCGCTGAAGGCTTGAGGGGAGATACTGTAGTTTGGATGCTGGCAGCTGGACCTGAGCTCCGGTGGGAGAGACAGATTAAAGGAGTGTCTATTTCAGTCTGGGCCTGCATCCTAGTTAAGGGGTGGTCAGGCTGCCGCCGCCGCTGCTGCTGCCGTCTCCTGGTGAGACGAGTGTGTTTACCTCCTCCTGCCTGCCCAGTCCAACACAGCCAGCGGCACGTCACATCAGAGCATCGCAGGCATCTGTTTGAAACAGAAATAAAAGTGAGGGCCATGAATAAAAGAACCCCCCTATGAATAAAAGCACAGAGCTGCGATGCAAATGAACCAGCATGCAGCGAGAGGAGAGGAGAGAAGGGGGGAGAGGGAGGGAGAGGGAGCGGGAGAGAGAGAGAGGGAAAGGAGGGAGAGACAGGGAGAGAGTGGGAGAGAGAGAGGGAGAGAGAGGGATTGAGAGGGAGAGAGCGAGAAGGAGAGGAGGAATGAGAGAGTGCTTGTTTTACTCAGGCATAGGTGAGTCTGTGATGGCACTGAGTGGAAAGTAGATGTGAGAAGCGAGTAATATAGAGGGGGAGCGCAAACTCAGGGAAAAAGCACACGCACGCCCACTCACGCACACACAGACGCAGGAAGAGATGTGTTCTCTCAGAGGTATGGCTTTCTATGCATTAATAAACAGGAATTTTTGACACTTGGCTCCCGGATGAAAGGAGAAAGCTGTTTAAACGGAGCCCCCGCCGCAGGCTCTTCTACTACTGCCTGAGGTGACTTCCTCAATTAGTGCTCCCTCGAAACACACGCCTCCTTCCTCCTGCTCCCCCTCTCGCTTTGCCTTTTCTTCCTCTTTCTTTCTCTCCTTTGTGTTTCCGTCATCTTTTTTTCTGCCTTCTCCTTCCCTCCTCTCATCCCACATGCTCCCTCTCGTTCACGCTCACCCCCCACCCACGCTGGGTCCTAATAGATACAGCAGATCACAGGCATATGAAGCAAGACCTCCATACCCCAGCCTAACTCCCTTGCCCGTGAGTCTTAACACATCTCTAGATGGAACGTCGTTGGAGTGAGGTGGGACCACTGCATTAACATTCCGCTTGAGCCCCTCTGTGGAGAGGCCACCGACGAACCAGAAGAGGGGAGGAACCGCACGGTAGTTAGGCCAGTCGATGGTTTGTTAGTGAAAGTTACTCTCCACTATCCCAAGGCAAGGCTTGAGGCCAGCTAGAGAGCAGTATGGGGGGGTGATGTTTGTTTATGAAATAGTGATGGCCCCAACAGTGTAAACCAAACAGGAGTGGGGTGGGGGGGGTTCGTCAGAACAGCACTCTCCTCAGACAGACTGGAACAGGCCTCAGGACAGAACTGAACAGCAGAACTGCTTGGGGTGGTGGTGGTTCAGTACAGGGCCTCTGGAACGTGGGGTTGTAGCGACATGGAACTGCAGCTCTCTGACATGGAACTGGCAGAGATAACTTATGCATGAGGAGCCTTGCCTGAGCCACAGCGAACACTGGGCACCAACACTGTCATCTTCCTGCACAGGAACATGGATCTTTTTATGCGTGTATGGAGGCAGAAGATGTTACTCGGTGTATGACAATGCGAGTCAACCTAATTATACATTTAACGGATGCTTCTCAGAAGATCTGGAAGCTCATATCTACGTTTGCAAGGTGTTCTTACTTTTCTCCCTAAACGCCCTGTTAGCCAGCCAGTGTTTCGCTTGGAGTTGTTCGACATGTTGCTGTTTGTGTGTCATGTGTGTGTGTGTGTGTGTGTGTGTGTGTGTGTGTGTGTGTGAGTGTTTGCATGTCTCTGAGCAGTATGTGCGTGTCGGTATGTGTGTGCCTACTGTATCGGTGTTTGTGTGTTAAAGTGGGTTTAAACTTGATACTGTTAACAGGCTGTGACTCACCATTCCATCAGTGTCAAGATGCACTTAGGCCATTATCCATGGCTAAGTTAGGAAAGAGTGCTGAAATATTCTGCCTCCAAGTCCCACCAACATCTCTATTCTCAGAAAAAAAAGGATGGCACCATTCTTTTATGAGCCCAAAGCTGGTGTAATGGGTTTATGTGAACCCTTGACGTAAATCTAAACCTAAAATCAGATTGAAATATGTTAATGTTGAGAGTAAACTAACATGGGCTGGAGTGAAGGGCCACTGGCTAAATCTACGCAGTGCAATAATGAGGCAATCCTAGCAATCCGATCTTCCTCTCGCTGAGACAATGAGTGAACTTGCAACAATGAGATCCCTCCTTTAGAATCCATAACTGGCATGTACATCAAATCCCTTCTCAGAAAGATAACGTGGTTTCCAATTCTTACTGAGCGGGCACCCCCCCACACCACCCCCACCCTCGCCAAGACGTTGGTGGCTTTGTTGTGAGGTCATCAGGGCTTACTGGCAGTTTGGGCGGCTCGCTTCTCTAATCCTGGTTTGGGGGGGGAAATGAGAGTCCAGATGCCGAGAGCAGAATACAGCAGAACAGCCTTGGGAGGAGTGGAGGAGGATAAAATGGCGCGTCTTGGAATTCTCCTCCCGGAGCTTTCGCTCCTTCTCTCCTCCCTTCCTCCCCGTAACTTCCCCCTTCCTGTTCTCTTGTTGCGCCGCTTTATTTGCTGTGTGTGAAACAGGATTACTCTCTGCTGCTCCGTCAGATAGACTCCGACTCGCACAGGTGGAGCTGCTGTGGAAGGATTCGGCAGCACATGTTCACGAAGGGGGATGTTTTGTCAACATTGTACAGTAGATTTGAGATGCTGTGTTAAATATGAAATCTTTTGGATTTCAAGAATGCCTTCAAGGCCCCGATGGTAAACGACAGAGTGACTCCAGGCCACTAAAGAGACTTCTATAAAAGTATAATCTCCCATGAGAAGATTAATTCGCTAACAGGAAGACATTCTTTCTTGGTCTATAGGAGGATCTCGGAGATTATGAGGCTGTTAAGATGTGATTGAATAAGATTGTACACTCCAGAAACACATCAGGAGTTTACGGCCAATAATCCCAAGGGGATGTGGAAGTGTAGAAACCCAACAGAGACAGTAGAACGGACGACTCCATGTAAGTTATCCTGAGGGACCACTTGTGCATTGACAGGTCTTCTTCCTCAAGAGGAAGTAGTGAAGGCTTTCTAATCGGATTACGTTTCTAATTATTGATCCCCAACAGATCCCCATAGATTGTTTACTATGAGCAGTAATACGAGGCGCTCATATTTTGGTGGTTCAGCTTCGTAGCTCTAAAGCTGCAGACTTCTGGCTGGCAGTCTGGGGCTTGTGCCAGAGGAGAGCGTAGGACGTGTCTTTGGACAGACAGTGAGCATCGAGCAGTCTGTCAGCCCAGAGATACCAGCTGGCTCCAGCAGCCATATTCTACTGTACTCCCACCTAGGATATATCAGCTTATGCCATAATCACCCTCTTACGTCGGAGCACATCACAGCTACAAGGACAATTCTCAGGACATGCCCAATTTCTCCTAATTTGATTACGGTCATTGTGTTGAGATAAGATGGCTCCCCACTGGGTTTGGGACATAGACGTATGTTTGTGGGAGAGGTGTAACTCAATTTAGGCCTTAACATGCTTAGCTGCTCCAGAAATAGGATACGCAGGCATATTTTTCTATTACAGTTAGCAACGTTTTGACAGCTGGGCAGGATACTGGGTTGTTGGTTAGAGGTGATCGCATCTCATTTGGAAGATGTGTTTCACCAAGCATCCAAGACGTAGAGCGTTTGAAAAGGTTGGTATTAGACTCTATAGGCTGTATTTACCTCGATGTTTGTGGATACAGTATTGAGTTATTGAACGTACAGAAACAAATGAAACATTGTTTATGCTTGACAAATCACCTTTTTTTCCCCTACATTTAGCCTTAAGATAATGTTCTAGATCATTCCTAATGTGGTGTTCATTCAGCAGTTTAAACAGAGACCCTAGTTATTAAATGAGTTTTGAAAAATAAGGTTTCGTACCCCGTAGAGACACTACAGTTGAGTGAGCATTGAAACAAAGATGCATGGTATAATTAGACATGACCTTTTCTTGTGAAAAATATTGGTGATTTACAGTGGAGGAGTTCGAGTTCGAGTTCTCTAACGCTACCATAAAATATGCAGTTTGTGTGACTTTTCTGGGCTAATATTGCGACTGTAGTTATTTTGGGTCTTGGTTTATTTATAGCTTAAAGAGAAAGGAATTAAAATACATTTCAAAGAATTCATGATATTGAGATATCAAATGTTGTTTAAAGTTCTCTGTTGAGGTTTCTTTCAAGTTTAGACACAAATACATTTTTTAATATTATATTTTCCCCCCTCCTCTGTCTCTCTCCTCCTCTGTTTTTCTCTGCAGTGTCTGTGAGGGCGTTGGACGTGACTGTGAGCCAGAGCAGTATCCAGGTAGCCCGTGGCCAGGCGGCCATCTTGCCCTGCTCCTTCACCACCAGTGCTGCTCTCAACAACCTCAACATCATCTGGATGGTGATACCTCTGTCCAATGCCAACCAGCCAGAGCAGGTACACACATCTGCACCCTAACCTGTATGCTGTGTTGCCCCCAATCAAACACAAAAATCGGTAAAAGCTATTGACCAGCCTTTTTTGTGGCCTTTTTTCAGTGCTGTGATACAAAAAGCGATTATGAAAGTAAAACGAAGGCTAGAGAGTGGGATGAAGAAGCATGTGTGAGCGTAGGCTGGGAGTTATTAACCCCAGGGAGAGGACTTGGTATGAAGCAAAACTTGTGCGCTAAATTCTAATTTGAGGCACACTGCTCAGAACCTAACCAGCTGTACAGAGGGCCAGTATAGCACCACAGCTGTATGCAGTGTTGCTTTATTTCAAAGGGGGCGTCTGTGGGCCTTGGTTGACTTTCAAGCAACATCAAACTGCCATTAACCATAGTCCATTAGATGGTGGGCGTCTGGAGAATTTATTGGGTCCCTTCAAAAAATGGAAGTGGAAACCTGCATGGCAGCCAGTAACACTTTGGCAGAAAGGCATCAGGCACATTGTGGGGGTGGGGGGGGGTGGGGTGGGGGGTGGGGGCTCTGTCCATTACAGCTCATTATGTACCTGACCCACCATCATACTGTGTGCCAACCAGGGAGCATGTGCAGACCAGGCTTTGAAAGTCCAGCCAGGACCGGACGAATCCAAGCTGTTCCACAGCCAAACTGGAGCCTGTGTGTGTGTGTGTGTGTGTGTGTGTGTGGCCATCAAACAGACAGAGCACAGGTTTCTCTCCTGGCCTCTTTGATTCCATCTGAGTTGTTTTCCCATGCAGCTGCAGGCCCCCTCAACCTCACCTGCCTCCCCACACTCTCAGCCTCGACCACATAACGCAATGATCTTCTGCACTAATTAACTCGTGCTCAGGACAGGCCCCAAAGGAGCAGCTGTTCGCACTAAATACACACGCACACACACGCACGCACGCGCACACACACGCATGCACACACAGACGGACGGACACTGGAATAGTCTTGCAGAGATGTACGTCTCACACACACACAGCTTTTAAACAGTCGGCTAAATGCATCCATAGGTAGAGATGCATTCAAATGGAACAACATTCCGAACACACGCAGCATGCACACAAGAGCACCTACATGCCAGTTTACACCATAAACACACACACATACGTACATGCAGTACAAAAAACGCACACAGGCACAGTACAGTACACATGATCTACGGTGAAACAAGGGAGGCGTTATTGGCAGTCCTGACCTCCATCAAGAGGGATGGAGGGGTGGAGGGGTGGAGGGATGGAGAGGTGGAGGGATGGAGAGGTGGAGAGGTGGAGGGGTGGAGAGGTGGAGGGGTGGAGGGATGGAGAGGTGGAGGGGTGGAGGGATGGAGAGGTGGAGGGATGGAGAGGTGGAGGGGTGGAGAGGTGGAGGGGTGGAGGGATGGAGAGGTGGAGGGGTGGAGGGATGGAGAGGTGGAGGGATGGAGAGGTGGAGGGGTGGAGGGATGGAGAGGTGGAGGGGTGGAGGGATGGAGAGGTGGAGGGATGGAGAGGTGGAGGGGTGGAGGGTTGGAGAGGTGGAGAGGTGGAGGGGTGGAGGGATGGAGAGGTGGAGGGGTGGAGGGATGGAGAGGTGGAGGGATGGAGAGGTGGAGGGGTGGAGAGGTGGAGGGGTGGAGGGATGGAGAGGTGGAGAGGTGGAGGAGCGGAGGAAGGGGACAGGTGAAGCTGCTGTGTCTGGAAGCAGGGAGGGATTATTCCACTCACATCCTTCAGCTAGTGCTGATGTGTTCTCCACAGGGTGCAGATGTGTGTGTTTCTGTGTGTTTCTGTGTGTGCACATGAGCGCATGAGCTGCATGTTTGCGTGCATGAGTGGATGTGTGTGTCTCTACTGCGCCTACCATAGAGGATTAGCAGGACCAAACACATTGAATACCTCAGGTACCTCAGGCCTGGCACGTTATTCCTACATGCATGTCTGCTCTTCCTGGCTCATCTGCCAACATGCCTTCTCTGCAGACCTGTGTTCTCAGTACAGGAGATCAATAGGTCACAAGCTGAGGTGAATTACATGTGTCATTAGAAGGCTGTTGTCCCCAGTCTGCCCAGGGACAGGGGCAGCTCACTCAGGTGCTGTGAGGACACCTGCTATTGGTGAACTTAGCTGGTTAGCCATCCAAAGCCTCGACTGCAGTTTGGTTCAAGGCAGCAGCATAACGCTGACACGTACACGGTGAAGGTCACATGTCAGGAAGTAGCTGTCGTGTGGGATTATAGACAAAGACATAAAAGCCATTATTAATTACTGAGCAGAGCCTGTAGGCTCCCACTAACACACAGTCACAAGCTTTTTCTCCTTTTCTTGTTCCCTCTCTCTCTTTCTCAAACATACCTTTTCCTGGTCCCCCCCCCCCCCATCCCCCTCCGCACTAGGCAAACTGCCAGCAGTCCTACCCTGCAATCCTCCCAGCAACACTATGCATGCTAGAAACTTCCCTGCGGTTCCACTGAAGTGGGTACGGTGCAGTCTTCCCAATCTGTGCCTCCACCATGTGTTCGGACTGGAGTCCTTCTGAGGAGATGCGGAGGAGGAAGGACTCCTCTCAGCAGCTAGGTTGTTCAGTGCATCTCCCGCATCAGGTTAGAGGCGAGGATATGAGCAACGTTCTGCCTCCTTCACTAACATCGTGAAGCTCTAACTTGCCTTGGCACGAGTCTAGAGAAAAACTATTTGTGGGGAATGGTGAAACTTTACTGTGTGACGCACCACCCGATTCCAAACGCCCTCAAAGGTACTAAAATACTCTTCGGAGTGGCCACGCCCCCTCCCCTTTCGCTACACCCTTCCCTCCCTCCATCCCTGTCCATTCCGCCTCATCTGTTGTGCTGTAATTGTCGTTGCAGCAGTTTAAGTGTGAACTAACCTTCCCAGGAGTTTGGTTGGTAGGAAGGCTGCCTCGATACGTAAACTCTAAGATCCACAGCCAAGCTGCTAAATACTTTTGTGGTTTGTTTACTCCAATCTTTTCCTGTGTATCCCAGATTAAGGCAGATAGAGAGCCGGGCGCTGTGGCGGATAGCAGACCTGGAAACAAATCTGTCCATTTTCCTCTTCCGGACTAATGAAATGTTGTCCTGAGCCCTAGGTGTGACATAATCCAGCTACACATGCACCCACGCATACATCCGCACTCCCATGCACACCCATCCACACGCATACAAGTTCAAACACATCGTATGGTTGATTTGTTGGGAAAGGGCTGGCGAGGTGGTTGGGGTGGGGCGGGGCGGAGAGAGGGGCTCCGGGCGTGGTAATGGATGTAAACACACATCCCACCTACCAATCCAGGGTTGGTGGAGAGGGCGGTTGAAGACGTGCTTTGGCTGTATCACTAACGGCTGCAATGCACAACCAAGTGATTTAGACAAGGTTACAGTCAGAGAAATTGTTGGAGGGTATACTGTAATCTGAAGGTGACAGAGGAGACAGGGGAGGTGTAGTCAAACAGGGTTATGGTGGAAGATATGGGTGGAAAGTATAGTATGGAAATAAGAGGCATGTGAGAGATATATTGGCTTTATGAAGGTATAGACTATAGAGGATTAACCAATGGTTTTTACAGACAATATGTTGTCTCGCTTGGCTAGAGTAGCATTAGGGTGTATAGTGTTAGAGTTAGTTTTAGAGTTTTAAGAGGGAATAGAGACATTTTAAAGTCTTGGGAAAGGAATGGGTTAAAGTATGTTGAAATACCATAACTATTGCATTATTAAGTTATTTGAGGTGCATTTTTCAGAACCACGGTTATGGAGGTATATCGGTACAGCAGAGGTCTTGTTTTAAAGACTGTGTGTGTATGTGGAGGTTTGTAGATGGTGTGTGAAGGTTTGGATAGAGTGAGGGTGAGTGTGTGGAGGTTTGGATAGGATGAGGAACCCAGCAGTAGTTCCGGACCTGAGGCCAGTGTGTTCTCTCTCTAAGGGCGCCATCTGTACAAGGGTCATGACCTCTTTTTTTTTTTCCTGCGCCGCTCGACGTAGCCAATGAGGTCAATTGAGAGGCGAGGTGATCTCACGCACACACATGGCTAACCCCCCCCCTTCTCCTCTCCCACACACACCCACACACACCCTGAAGTTCAGACATATACAGTCACACACGCCACAGGATATTGCCGGAATGCACTCTGACATCACACACACGCACGCACTCTCCACATGCAGTTGCGTGTGAGGGATTGGATCACTTTCAGACAACATGCAGCTTATTGTCACAGGTTATGAGATGGAGGCGGGAGAGGTACCGTCAGGTCGCTATGGTGACGTCAGCCGCTAGAGCTACTGCAGGCTCAGGATCAGGACAGAGAGGCAGACTCACTCAGTGTCTGACTGTGGAGACTGGTAGAGACACTGTAGACACACACACACCCCTGCATACACACTCACAAACGCATCTCACACACTGGCATGAACACATAGATACGTGGGTAGGCACACACACAAACACACACGCTTACCAATACATTAAATACACTGGCACACATGCAGTCTTGCTCGCACACAAATACACATGTGCGTTTTCCAAATGTGTTTCCAAATACACGGGTGTAAACACATACACACACACACACACACTCTGGCTGCGTTCTGGGATCTTCTCACAGCTGAGGAGCTGCCTATTCATCTGCACATAAGAGGAAGCATACAACGCTCAGGAAATTGCGCTGCCGCAATTTACAACCGTTAAGCAGGCAGCAGTGTGTGCTACTGTAGTGTTCAAGTGTGCGCTCGTGTGCGTGCGTGTGTGTGTGAAGTGGATGGTACTGTGTGTGTACGTGGTGTTTGGGAGAGGGAAGGGGAGGTGGAGGGAAACGGGGGTGCGGGTGGGACCATATAGCTCTGGTTCAGTGCCTGACTAGGCCTTTGAACATGCCAGTTCAATGAGGGTTCTTTTTAAACACGAGTGAATAGACTCTCTGATACCACCCCCCCCCCCCCCCCCCCCCCCCACCCCACCACCACCTACCCCCCCGCCTGTCTTTGTGAGCCAGCTCGGAGGGTGAGGTGCTCTTCATGTAGAGGGTGGGCTGCAACACCGACTTGTTCATTCTGGAAAGTTCAAAGCTGTGGTGAGGCTTTCAAACACCTCAAGCTCTTCTGACAATCTGCTCCCACCAGCGACCCACAGAAGTTCAATCGCCGTGTGAATTTCCCCTTTGATGCTTCGACATTATGTTTACATCACTGTGTCCCACCAGTGCTTTTAGATGCGAGGGCAGATCAAACCCAGTCTTGTTATTATGTCACATTCTTAGTAAGCATGTTTTGGGGCCCTGACCATGAAGGGTTGTTTACTGTTGGTCAAAAGCAATACTTCCTAGCTACTAGAATTTACTTAAGTTATTTGGACAAAAGTCCAGAGTTTGATTAAAGTAAAGTTATATAAATATATACATGTCAATACCCAGTAATACATTTCTACCCATGTCATTGGAGAGCTTTACAGTGCAAGGGTGCCCTCTAGTGTTTGCTAACTGCGATCGTTCACCTGTAGACGTCCGCATGAATTCATCTTACTTTTAAATGCAGTTTATCCAGTTTTAAAACCGGGCCCCCAAAAAATCCTTTACTAACATTATTGTAGTAAATTGCCGTTGCATTGTTGATTGCGTTTGTCTTCCTTCTGTAACTTATCTTTATTCATGTCTCTGTCTATGTCTGTCTGTCTCTCTCTCCCTCTTTCTCTCTCCCTCTTTCTTTCTCTCTCTCTTGGTCTGTCTCTTCCCCCTCCTACTTCAGGTGATCATCTACCAAGGTGGGCAGGTGTTCAGCCTGGCTAACCACCTCAATGGCAGGGTGGGCTTCGTGGCCACCATGCCCAGCACAAGTGCCTCCATCTTCATCAACAACACTCAGCTGACAGACACAGGGACCTACCAGTGCCTGGTTAACAACCTCCCAGACAGAGGGGGGCGCAACATCGGGGTCATCGGCCTTACCGTGCTGGGTAAACCTACCTTAGAGGCAGAGGCAAACAGACGGACGGAAAGAGAGAGAGAGAGAGAGCTAGAGAGATAAATAACATGGGTCTGTGAGGAACAAATGTGTAATTTCAACATCACACATAACCTCCATGTCCCCCACCCCTGTCTCTCTCTCTCCCAGTGCCCCCTTCGGTGCCAGCGTGTCGTGTCCAGGGCACGCTGGACGTGGGCAGTGACATCATGTTGATGTGCAACTCAGATGAGGGGATCCCCACGCCCTCCTACTCCTGGGAGAAGCTGGAGTCTCTGCCCAAGCTGCCCCACACCGCCATGCAAGGTACTAAACCCCTGGTCGTCGGACTGCCCTTTTGCCCCACCTTTACTGGTAAATCGCATCTTCTACGAGTCACACATCTGGCCACGCCCATCTGCCACGACATGCCCCGCCCACCACCAGATCCTGACTGATCCTGAAGGGTGTGACTTGTGCTGTTCGGTGATCTCAGTCTGTGTGTGTGTGTTTAAATTGTTTCTGATATTGTTTCTGTAGATGTGTGTGTGTGTGTGTGTGTGTGTGTGTGTGTGTGTGTGTGTGTGTGTGTGTGTGTGTGTGTGTGTGTGTGTGTGTGTGTGTGTGAGAGCAAGAGTGAGTGAGAGAGAGGTTGGACTGTGCACGTGTACTGCAGTGGGTGTAGGTTTGTGTGTGTGTGTCTATATGTTATGTAATCATGGTGTGTTTGTGATGGTAATGCTTGAGGCTTGCTGTACACCTTGTCTGCCTTTTATCTCTAAACCCTCTCAACTCTTATGAAGATCTGCTAGGACCAGTTTGTTGTCCTAAAAATTCAAACCAGCGAATCAAAAGGCAAAATACAATGTCAGTGATCTCTCACGTCCTATCAGATGTTCACGACAGCTGAGTTGGGAGGGTCTAAGAGGTACAGGGTAGTATGTGTGCTGGTCACTCTCTCCTCTTCTTTCCAGCTGTGAGCGCAGCTCAGTGTCTGAACTTCACCTCCACGACCTCCCTCCGATCATATCTGGAATTCTTTCCTACATTTAGATCATTTGATTTATTCTATGTGATGTGCCGGATGGGTGGAGTTTGCAGGTCTGGGATCTAACATTGTGTTGCACTGGGCACAGCGAAATCAAGAACACATCAAGTGAAAGAATTCCAGATACTGTTGAATCTGGGTCGGTTCACCATCCTACACTACTGATAAACTCATCTCAGTGCTGCTACCGTCAGGAATATGTTGACAATGTTGTGGTGTTTCAGAGATCTTGAATTTCCTTTGGCGCTCAAGAGAAGTATTATGGCCGAAACACCAAGACCCTCTATAAAAGAATTGTCAGAATGTAACACTGAAACTGTTGTATGTTGCTGCATCATATAACCCGCTGTTTCTTGAACCCATGCACAGGAGGGAGCTTTTTATTGAGTTTTGCAACAAACGAAAAATGCTGTTTACAGACTTTTGGAGGGTCTAAGAGTGAGAGAGAGAGAGAGAGAGAGAGAGAGAGAGAGAGAGAGAAAGCGAGAAGGGACAGCAGAGAAATGTAGGTCAGCTATCTGGATTGGAAACTCTCCCTATGTGCTCCCAGGGCTCAGTGGGCTGTTCTTAAAGGCAGTACCATGTTTCAAGAGCTCATGCACAGAATATCATGGTTACTTTTGGAACCCTATTCTTACCCAATATTTCTACTAAGAAACGTCCCCTTTCTAAGGTGTGATGGGAGTTTAGCTCCCTCTAGAGGTGTACTGATGTAGTGGTCAAACTACGATCTAAGACCGTAGAAACTGTTCATTTTGACCAAGACGATGACCAAGAGTTTACTGATGTTGACCGTGATCCAAAGTATTGACAGTGAGTCATGGTTACCCTGGGTTACTTTTAAGAGTGTGTGTTTAGTGTATGTCTGTCTGCGTGTTTGTGTTCCGGTCTGTGCGTGTCTCACTCATCTGTGTGAGTATTTGCGCATGCATTCCATGCTTACCTGGACGTGCATGCCTCTGTGTGTGTGTGTGTGTGTGTGTGTGTGTGTGCGTGCCTGTGTGTGTGTGTGCCTGTGTGCGCGTGTGTGTATTAACCCCCCATCCTCTTCCTGTGTGTGTCCCCAGACCAGATGCAAGGCACAGTCACACTGAGGAACATCAGCACCAGCACGTCTGGCCTGTACCAGTGCGTCTCCTCCAACGCCATCGGCAAGAGCACCTGTCTGCTCAACCTGCAGGTGGTTGCACGTAAGTAACTCTGGGCATTCTGTCAATAACACAACAGGAACAATCTCTGGCTCGTAAGAGAGCATTACATCAGCCGACACGCTTCTTAAAAAGAGTGCAATGTAAAAACCATCTAAGCGTTTCGGACCCTTTGCAGAAAGGTTTTTTAGTCACACGTAGAATTTTCATGATTATGTGTGAGTTTAATTTTGAACCAGAAAGTGGTCTGAAAATGATTTTGGGGAGTGCTCATCCACCTGGTGGAGATGGACACCCACTCAACCAGATGGAATCATGTGCTTCTCCCAATGACGGGCAGGTTTAAAGTGGGTGCAGAGTGGCAGCTCCCTGATCAAACTTTCAAGCAGCTGGTGCACGTTTGTGGTGCGCGTCTGATGCCATTAGCACCCACTCCCCGTATCAATCTATCCTTCCATCCATCCATCCATCCATCCATCCCTCTCTCCTTTCACTCTCTTGGTTCACATGAAGGCTTGAAAGTGTCATTACCATCAGAGAGTGAGAGAGACAGACAGACAGACAGACAGACAGACTAGTGTGCACGCTCTGGTCATTCAACCAGCTTCTAATGATTTATTCATGTTGGAATGCTCAGGAGCCCTAGAGTGACTCTGCAGACTAGCAGGCACTGGGCCTGGGATTTAGTACTTGTGCTGTGAATTACCATCATGTGTTATTACCGTCATGACTGAGTCCCAGTTCAGTACAGACATTTTTGTTGACTTTGATTTGTAATTGAAAGGCGAGGGGAAGGATAGGCAGCATTAGAAACGTGGTTGATACAGAAAACTAATTAGTTTGAAGACCACAGCAACAATGAGAATGTGTCCAGTAGTTTTACTAAATTAATGGAATGACATGGAGTCAAGTGACTGAGCGGTGAGGGAATTGGGCCAGAAGGTTGCGGGTTTGAGTCCTGGCCGTGCCAACTTGATGTTATGTCCAAGGGCAAGGCACTTCACCCTACTTGCCTCAGGGGGAATGTCTCTGTAATAGCTGTAAGTCGCTCTGGATAAGAGAATGTCTGCAAAATGACTAAATGTAAAAACTGTGTACAGTTACAGCCCCTTAAACAGCTCCTCACTACAAGGGTACTAAGGGATGCGTAACCTGTCTCTCCCCTGTCCCCTCAGCCCAGCCCCAGAGTGTGGGTCTGATAGCAGGCACCATCGCCACAGGCATCCTGGCTGTCATCATCTGCTCCCTGCTGGTGGTGGTGACCCTCTTCTACTGGAAGAACAAGAACAAGTATGAGGAGGAAGAGATCCCCAACGAGATCAGGTGGGTCATCCATCCCTCCCTCATCCACCCATCCATCCATCTATTCTTCCGCCAATCATTCATCAAACCACATTTTATTTAACCGGTATAGTAGTCACGCAGAGCTTCGCAGATGCCCATAGAAAGCCATCCTAACTTTCAGAGAAGAGAAACAAACTTTGGGAGGAGTCCTTCTGTGATTCATCCATCCATTCATCCGTGCACTTCATCCCTCCTCTCAGTCCAGTGTTTTTTCATTCATGAAGCTCTGCGGTCTTCAGTGAACAAGCCCACACCCTGGAGTCTGGAGGCAAATTACAAATCAGCCATCTGGGTGTTTCTGCTTTACGCTCAGTTGATTATGTTCATATGAATGTTAAATGTCCGACCCGTCCCGCCACCAAAAGCACCAACTTTTAGTTCCCCCCAAAACTTTTACTCATCTCAGTGATAATTTGTCAATTTAAAAAAAAAATTGACGTGGGAGTTCCGAGGCTGTTTAAAATGGGCTCCGAATTACTCCCTAGATTAGCTCATAAATCGGTTTGAAAGATAAATAATGGTTCAAGTGCTCCGGTCCAGAGCGTCTGCTTGGATAACATCTGTCTCATTTTGGGCTTGACTGCATCTTAGCATGCAGATGTCCTAACTGACTGCTTCACACACTTCATACATCACGATTTTCTCCCAGACACAATCGATCACCGCCAAGCTTTACTCCAGTCAATATTCCTCATTACTATATCATTACAACAGAAACACTTTTACAGTGGATTTTCAAGCAAGATTGGCTAGTTATGGTTGATATAAATAATTGAAATAGAATCGAATTCTTTTAGCAACTTTCGTATCTCTGTATTCAAGGCAATCATTGGGTAATTGCTGAAACTAAGTCTAGTTCAAATCAGTTTTTAGTTTGTGGGGGAATGTTCATTTGAAAGTCTTTTAGCTGATCTGAGTACAGCTGTACATAGAAAGTGACTGGAGGTCCCTAGTCAGTAAAGTATTCTAGCTGATCTGAGTAAAGCGGTACATAGATAGTGACTGTAGGTCCCTAGCTAGCAGTCTTCCTCTTGCTGCAAGGCCCCTTCCAGCAGTTTGAAATATGAATGGGCAAATCATTATATGTATACAGTAAATAATTTAAGACAATTGAATTGAAAACCTCATATAAATCAAATGTATCTATTTCTGTCAGCCTGAGTCAATAAAATTTGTCAGAAAGTGCTCACTCCATTGCATGTTTCATTAGTCATGATCAAATACCTTTCCTCATTTATTTAGATGTATTTCTTTGGATATTGCACCAACTTTGATAACAAATAGGGTTTTATGGAAAACTGCACGTATCAAATAAAAACGTAATCAAATAATTTATTCAAGGTGTTCAGTAAGTCATCCGTTATTGGACTGGATTATCACGAAAGAGCACGAACAAGGCATTGATGTTACAATGTTATTAAATCAGGTGTATGATTGAGATAGGTCTGCTCTGTCTTTCTTGCCCTCTGCTTTGATCTGCTGACCTCTCTGTGACCTCTCCCTGCTCTCTGCAGGGAAGATGACCTGCCCCCTAAGAGGTCTTCGTCAGTGAAGGCTTTCCATGCAGACGCCTCTTCCTCTGAAAACGACACGCTAACCTCCACCAACACATACAACAGCCGCTACTGGCACAACCCCAAGCCCAACTATGACACCAACTCCTACACCCGTTACAATGGAGACACACGCCAGACCTTCTCCACAGGCCACGCCCCAGCCATCACAGCAGCCCCGGGTTCCACCCCGGGCTCAGCCCCAGGCTCCGCCCCTCTTGCCCGCCAGGCTTACTCCAACGGAAGCCACACCCTCCCCCCGCCCAAGACTCTGGTGGTCACCACCAACTCCGCCCCCTCCCCTCCCACCATGGTTCGGAGTAACGGCTCGGTGAGCCTCAAGCCTGTAACCATGGGCACCCACGGGCAGCACACACACTCGTATGCGGTGAGTCAGGCCACGCTGGAGCGCATGGGTGCTGTTCCCGTCATGGTGCCGGCTCAGAGCAGAGCAGGGTCGCTGGTCTGAACCTAAACCCTCCAGAACCTTCTGCCTGGGCCTCGAACCCTCTCCGAACCAGTTTAGGACTCACTCTCTCTGAGAATTGAACCCCCTGTGCACTATCTGAGACTCAGTGAAGCAGTCTGCCTCCCTTTACAATGGTCTCTTTCTATTCCTTTTTAACTGATATGTAACTCGGTCTAACAGAGTTCACTTAATGCCAACTCCATGCTTACTGGATCCTAATCTCAAGCAACATCCGATGTTCTGCTTCTACTGATGTTTTTTTGGTGGCGGGTGTGGTCATGATGCTTTACAAGAGGAAAAGCTTCAGAACCGTGTCATTGTGATGTGTGTGTGTGTGTGTGTGCGTGTGTGTGTGTGTGTGTAATGAACATCAGATGTGTCAAGTTTCAATTTCCTTGTTATTTTATTGCTAACTCATCCCAAGGCATCCAGCAGAATGTGCATGTGTACGAAAGTTTTTAAAATGCAGTATTAGGTTTATTTTAATAACCATCGTTTGAATATTGATTGGTTTAGGGAACTGTTAGAGCTTGATGTCTTCACAGTTGTTTTAAATGAACAAGGAAATGGCCTTAGAAGCATATAGATGGAAAGTGAATGTTTCCAAGGGGAAAAAGCGTGTGGAGAAGCAGAAATTCCTGTCACACCATTGGATGGCGTACAGATTTTGTCAATTTGCTCCAAATTTAACGTGTTTGTGGCTTTTTCATGTTTGTGGAATTATATTGTGTTCTCCTTAAAGAAAGTCACTGTACAGCGCAGATGATGTGATGGCCCCATGATAAGATGGCAGGCATAGAGTGATAGAAAAGACAATGCTGCTCCTTTCATCTCGAAAAGGGTTAGAGGCTGTACGAAACAAGATCTTGCCCGGGCAACTGCACAGTTCTCTCACAAATACTTCTCACAAAACTACACTTGCCTGGAGTTCTGAAACTTGAAGCTAAGTACGTACGTACTTGCAGTCTGTGCTGTTTGAGTGCTGCATACGTATGTGTTGTCGCTTTGTTCTACCCTTGTCCGGCCCACGCCCTTGCTGCTCTGAAGAGAACACCAGAGAACATGTCCATACGTCCTTTATAAGACACGGGGGGAAAAAAAAACTATATTTAAAAAGGGGTGGCTCTTGAAAGAGGCTAGCTGTTTTATACTGTAAATATTTTAACTACTACTGGTTAGACTAGATTGTCAATCTAAGAAAAAACTCTGATGTTTGATGGATTTTACATCTCATGTGTCTTAATTTAAGAGGTCTGCTCTTTTCTGTCCTGTTACACACTGATGTGGTTTGGATAGGCTCCAGTTCATGATGAGAAGGTTTTAGTGTTGATTCCACTGTGTTGCCACTAACAGAATGATTTTTAAGCAAAGTTGTTGTCGTCAACTTAAACAGTTGGCAAGTATGTCCTATTCACTCTTAAAATGTTAACAGCTTGTAAAGTCAGTTGTTTATTTTATTGACAGTTTTATTTTGAACACTGCATCACATTTGCTGCTGCCAGTGAGTCCACCTTCATCCCAGTATGGTTAGAGCTGCAGTGGCCTGGCTACTTTCAAATGTTTCTCTGTTGATGGCATCGATGTACTTGGCTAACCAGGACCTCCAGCGCTTTGGAGCTGTTCTATCCATTCCACTGTTCAGACTAAATCAAGCTCGCCTTGAACAATTCGAGAAATAAAAATATGAGTTGTTCTTGACCAAAGTTTGCTGCCAAAACAAACAAAAAAATATTTTAATAAAACACATTTCTTCTGGGGGTTTTTGTTGCGGATTCCAGTCGGGCCCGGCGTCTACCAACAGATCAAACTGCTACCTTGTGTGGTCAATCCAGAAGGTTCTGAAAGTATACCTTTTAGGGACTTCCTCAGAGCTGGAATGGCATGATGGCATCACCCCTGCTGTTTATTACATCTGTTTTATCCTTTAAAGGTTCCACATTAGAAAGTGCAGTGATTTGGGGCTGAGAATGGCATTGCTAGACAGTTTTTAAACCTAACCTAAAACTTATTTTTTTAATTTATGTTTTTGTATGAACTTTCCAAAACAGTATTATCTATTCTGTTCTTTGTATTGCAAGTCTTAATACTTGACTAAACCTTTAACTAAAGAGAAAAAGTCAAATTGTTTATGGTGTGATACAAATTATATATTATTTTTTAGAATAACCAAAAAATGTAACATTAAGGTGTACCCACAGTTTGTAGTATAATGTTACGTTTGCCATTAAATGATAGATGTGCTTCAATAAACGACACAACAGAGGAACATGGACATTAGTTCTGGTACAAATGAATTACAGCGTATCGGGTTTTGTTAACTAAAGCAATATGAGTGGTGGACAGAATGTTCTGTTTACCTCTCAACATTTAAATAACTGTTGCAATAATGAACCACCTCAGAACCATCACATTTTATTTGTTGTTAAGAATGTTGGGAAAAGGGATTTTCCCAGCACAAATTCAGGCAATTTCTGTATTAGACAACAATAATTAAATGCACAGGATCAGTAATCTGGAACAAGGTGTAGTCTGAGCTGGATAGTTTTTTTTTTCTTCATTTGTAACCATGGACACTGTTCAGTAGAATCTGGTAATAAAGGCTCCGTCTCTACAGCCACTTGTGTTGCGGGATGTCAACATGGAGTTCCGAGAATGAGCGTGCATGTTTAGGATTCGTTCATTTACTATTGTCAAGCCTGCGTCCGTTCACATGACTGTAGATGTACACATCCAGGACAGACACAGCCATTCATCCCCATCACAACATCTTCATTCAATGACAGGTGTTTGAATAGGGATGAGGTGGTTTTATACGCCTGCCTGGGAGACAGTAACAGGGAGGAGAGTAGTAGCCCAAAAATCATCTCTCTGACCCACAATCTTTTATTACTGGAACACTCTAGAAGAACCGATCCCAGGCCATAAAGAAGACACACTGGTGCATCATTTGCCAAGGCCATAGCGATGTCAGGTTGTGTGCGTGTATATAGATACATACAAAGTTATATTGTATTGCCAATAGTAATTTGTACATATGTAAATTAAGATCTTGTACTTACTGTTGGGTTGATATAAAATATGTAAAATTAACATTGGAAATTGTAGTGAAATAAATATTGTTAATATATTCCATTTGCACTTTATTTCTATTCTGTGGATAATTCGTGTGTGTGTGTGTGTGTGTGTGTGTGTCTAGGTGTGTGTGTCCGGGTGTGTGTGTATGTGTGTGTGTGTGTGCGTGCGTGTATGTGTGAGTGTGGGACTGAAATGGAGACCATAAAACTTCCTCCACATTGTGTGTCTGAAGTGCTCCTTCTTAGAACAAAGATAAACAATACCTCAGTTCACCAAAAGAGGGTGCAGCTGACTCACTGCTCACCGCACCTCAACATGCTCAGCTAAAACCTGCTGCTTTGTAATTATTATAGAAAGAAATGTGGACAGTTTCCAAGTCGCATATTTATCTTCCTATTCATAAACAACTTTTAATTAGACAGTAATCCTGGACGGAAATTCTAACTTGAATTGGTTAGGCCCGGTTAATAATTCTGGAAATAATTGCGTTATTCAAATTGACCAAGGACTTGATTTGATGTTAATGGACTTTGCAGGTTTTGAATGCTACAGTGATGGATTTAGATTAGCCAAACAATTGTAATTGTGATTAATCAACCCCGCTCCTGTATTAATGTGGTGTTAATTAAAATCACAAAATAATCTTTTATTAATCCACAAGGTGCTGTTCTTCCTTATAAATAGAATGCAGGTCTTTGTTTTAACCCTCCGTACTTTCCTACAAAATATTCAGACAAAGAACTCTTTCCATAATATAGGCCCTTGTTCTGTTGTGATAAGAGAAATGGAGATTTGTGCTCTTAGAGATAGCGCCTATTCAGGGAATTTGCACTTGAGAAGAGCAGTGAGGGATACGTGGGAAGGAGAAATTGGGGTTAATGACCTTCTCTGTACGACTTGGATTGCATGAATCAAAGAATTGTTTAACCCACATAATATCAACTGTGTCTAGTGGCCAAGCTCTCCCAGGCACATGCAAGCTGTATTTCTTGTGTCTGGACCGCTCTCTCTCTCTCTCTCTCTCTCTCTCTCTCTCTCTCTCTCTCTCTCTCTCTCTCTCTCTCTCTCTTAACCCCCCTCTTTCTTAACCCTGACAGATGTCTTTATGGCTGGCTGTGACAATCTGCAGTATATATTTTAAGCACCTGCCACTGCTGATAACCATAGGAAGCTTTTAACTTTATTAAACTGTCAGGTGGCCACCATGTTTTATGCTTGCCCCGGACTTACAGGTTTTTTTTACGTGAGCCGCTGCGAAATTGCCCTCTCAGCCTCTGGAAATGAGCAGGCGATAGGGGCACAACTTACTGCCCCCCTCCCGTCTCCATATCTGAGACAAAGCTTCAGACTGCCAGTAAAAAATCCTATTATTCCATACAAAGATCCCATTCTAATCGGGCTAGGATCAACGTTGTTAGATCTTGGAGTGGAGACAGGCAAGTGACAGAACGCTATGATATGTTTTTAATCCAAAAGGTTATCATTCACCTGATAATGCCACCATTTTATTTTATTTTAAAGATGACAGATGTTGACGTTTCCAGGAAAATACAAAGCCTTGTTAACCATCATGTTCTCCCCCCCCCCCCCCGCCCCCGCCCTTCTCCCTGGTCCTGTTCTACTTTTCTGTCCTGTTCTGTCCTCTCAGCTGAGGTATAGAGATGCCATCCATCTGTACGACACAGCCTACATGACATAGATTCAAACAAACATCATTATGTCCTCCGTCATTGTTTAAACTGGCTTGTAACAGGCTTCACGCCATACATCAAAGACGGATAGCATGCAGTCTCACTTCCCAGGCCATCTCAGTTCTCTAGCAAACAAAGCCACGACTCGTCACCCACCGTAACCCCTCACTAGTCGTTAGGCCCGTGACAAATGACCCCCCGACGGGCCGAGTCAGCCAATCAGGGCTTTTGTCATAGGTTTTCTTTCTCAGCACCGTATGCTAGTCAAGAGAATGCAGTGACCATTCATTATGTGCACAAATGCAGATTGATTCCTGTTAGCCGTGTCTACTGAACAACCAGTCACATTATAGCCTGAAGCTATAGGCCTCTGTTTTGGCCTCTTCCTCAGCCCTCTAAAAAGCCCTTTGTGATTCATGGCCAGGGGATGCCTGACTGGCGATACTCGGGCAACATAATTGGCCTCTAAATTAAATTGTCATAAAAGAAGGTTCCTTCTTTCTCCTCATGTCTGGTCTTTGCTCTATTCTTCCTTTCTTGTTTTTTCTCTCTCTCTCGCTCCCTCGCTCTCTCGTTCTTTCTCTCTGCTCACACTGCTAGACACATCTTAGGCAGGGTAAAAACCAAAGTAAATCTTTAAGATGGATGTAGCTGAAATATTGGTTTACCTGGGAGAAAATTGCAGGCTACAAATATACAGAAACCACTCACATGGCACATGTAATGCATTGACAATAGATATAGCCAGTGTTATCATACTTATTTTTCTCTCTTCTGCTGTCTCTTGCCTTCCTTCCTTCCTTCCTTCCTGCCTGTCTGTCTGTTTGCCTGTCTGTCTGTCTGTCTGTCTGTCTGTCTGTCTGTCTGCCTGTCTGCCTGTCTGTTCAAACATGCTGTGGGTTAGTCAGCCGCCAAGCCCACTAGGGTCCACAGCCAGACCTGTGACTGCAGTCACACCTGAAACAGTGCTCTGACCGCCCTGCTCTCTCTCTCCGAATGCCGCCTGCATCGAACGAGCTGAGGACCCTCTGGAGGGAAAGGCCACATTAAAACACCTAACTCTTTTAGCTGCAGGAGTCCCACAGAGTCACTTATTGAAACATCACAGCCTTCTAGCGGGAGCAAGTTGGCTCCAGCAGGCCTGCCTCAGGGAGCCAGTCTAGGATGAGGCTCGCTAGCTGCCAGGGACCAAGAGGCAGAGGGGAGCGAGGCAGAGCGTAACAGGAGCAAAACACTCATTAATCAAAGACTCTCGGCAGAGTGCGAGATAATCAACTGTGGGCCTGTGTGATGGACCCCATGGGGTAGTGTCACTGAAAATAGACAAAACAGCCCAGGCTCTATTCAGGACAGAGACAGAAAGTGGTGCTCTGGCAGTCATTAGTGTTGTTGTGGGACTGCTGTGCTCCAGTCCTGGGTCAGACAGAGAGTGAATATCTTTGACCTGCTTAGCGAATTGGGAAATCGGTTTTCAGGGTCATGGTAAAGCACTTACTGTATGGGAACTTGTGTTTTTCAAATGTTTTAGTGGTTTCGAGCAAATGCTCATTCAGCAGAAGCATTCGATGTAGGCCTACAGAAGTTTGTCTTTCGAGTTTCAGCAACTTTTCTGGGTGTTTGTTTCTGTCACTGACACTTTTTATACATGAACAACATCAACACAACCAAACCTTTTTGTAGAAAAGCCAACTCAGAACTAGATAATTTATTCAAGGACTGTTTCACCAATTGTGTAAATAAAAGTCTGCACTAGCCAACTCAGCTACACAATACAAGTAATGAAGCTACAAAGCTTCATTGGAAAAAGATGTGGGAAGCTAGGATTTGGTCGATTCTATTTCAGTTCAGTTAAATTCGGAATTAAGGAAAGTCAATTTGACTGAACTGGTCAGTTGAAGATCCATCTAGAAAGTATCTATAGATCATTTAAGTGAGCCCTGTTCAGATTCAGGTGACTTGCCAAGAATGTCAAGGGGAATCTGTAACTCTTGACGAATGAACGCATTTGTATCGAACCCATCAAGCTCTCAAAATGTTCTAAATTTGCAAGTCATTTTTACAACCAACCCACATGAAATAATTCAGACCCTCAATCCACATTGATTTAGCAGTAGTACTTGAGCAGAGTGCAGTCAGTAAAGACACACATGTTGTCCTACAAACCCCACCTGAAATATGGGCCTGCCATTGTGTGCTGAACCACGGCTAATTAGCCAGGGAATAATTGCCACGTTCCTTCTTATTTAGTGAGGATTTATGGGAGGGAAGACCACAGATTTACCACAGGAGTCAACAACTATGATGAGGATAACAGACACACAGCTGGCAGTGGGAAAACACGCTGCCAGAGAGAATAGAGACATCCTAGGCAGCAATGCTTGACAAAGGAGCTCAGTCCATTAAATACACAAGCTTTCATATTAATAAGCTGTTGTTCCATTCGGTTTTCAAGCACGCTAAGTGACAGCGAGTCATATCCTGGCTGTCAGCACATAAGGTGAAAGCACAGTCTGGAAAGTTGTGATGGTGAGAAGGGGATGTTGAAGGTGAACAAATGTGTTGGGTGGCAGGCAGAAGCTGGTATGGCTGGCAGACTGGCAGAGAGATGTGTACCAGAGTCAACCAGCTGACAAGTGCCATCCCCAATTATAGTCCCAGGAGACAGGCTGGTAATTAGGTCTGTGGAGTGAATTCCAGAGAGGCTGCTGCATAATATGGTGGTGTGTGTGTGTGTGTGTGCGCCTGTGTGTGTGCTCACCAGAGATCTGGAATGCATGAAAAAGTCCCTTAGGTATACTTTGACAGTGGTGTGTGTGTGTGTGTGTGTGTGTCAGGTGGCTTACTCTGTGGGACCATGGAAACATTGGCGACGCTAATATGCTGTGACACCAGAACAGTGCTCTCCTTTTGACAGGGGCAGCGGTCTGCATTAACCGACCATGACTGTCTCTCATACACACATACAGGTGTTTACCATAACACAGGGCTGCACACCACCCCCCCTCCCCCCAACACACACACAAACACACACACACTTGTTCTGTGCATTACAAGTCCATACAAAAACGTCTATGTGCTGAGACACGCCCACACTTGGCAATCTTCTTACGCAATCTAGCAAGCCAATCAAAGGGCCTTCAAAGCTTACAGCTCCCAATCATCCTGCCTCCCCCCACCTACCCCTTCCTGTCTCTACCACCTCTCATCTCTGCATTCGCTCATCTGTCAGCATGGGATGTGTTGTCATTGGTCATTCTGACAAGCTTGTTACAGGTTGGAATGAGGGAAGGACAAACCAACCTGTCACATCTCAATGAGGATGTATTCACCCGTCTCTCTTTGCTACTGATGCTCTGAGACACGCAACACACACGTACGCACACACTAAAGACAAGCAGTTAGCGCATCAGAGGTTAAGGATGCCAGGTCATGACAATGGCTGCTGGGAGTCTTGGCACACGCAAGGTTGCCAGGGTTGCCACTCGGTGTTAGAGGGTTTTTATTCCACCATGGAGGCTGGTTAGCATCTTGGGAAGCCGTACACTGTAAAGCACCTTACCCATACTTGCAGTCCAGTCTGCATCTGCACGCTGGACGTCCCTGTGATGTGCTTGTCTGATTTTCTCACAACTGAGGTCTTTCCGGGGGCCTGTGTGTGTGTGTGTGTGTGTGTGTGTGTACATCCCCCCCACCTGGTAACCCCTACACTAGCTCTGGAACTTGTGAGGACCAATGAAATCCTCACAAGATCAAATTAGTTGTGGTCTTCTGGTGGTGTCGCTCCCTCTCACCCTGCCTCCCTCTACATACACACACAAACTCTAACCTTTTGCTTTTGATGCTTTTGAGTTCCAGTGAAGTGGAACATCGAAGGTGTTATACCTTCCACCTAACAGGGTTTGTGAAAGGAAACAATTGCTTTAGTAACACTTTAAACATCACTGTTATTAGAACTGGAATTCACATCTGTTCCAGAGAGTCTAGAATTGAATTGCCTGCAGCAAAAAGCAGAAACCAGTTACCAATGTGTGTGTATATCTGTGTATGTGTGTTTGTGTCTCACCATGGCTAGCAAATGAAATACTCAAAGTGAGTCCAAGTTTATGAGGTGTGACAAGAGTCGGACTAGGTCACCATTAGGCCAAAAGCTGGTGCCCCATCCTGAGCCCAAATGGCAGCCAGTCACCGGAAGGCCTGTCACGTCACGGCCCTAATGGCCGCTCCACAGCCTCTTGTCAGAGCCATAATGGCCGCTCGGCAGCCACACCGTAGGGCGAGAGGCCGGTTCAATGAGGAACATATGCTGACTGCCAAAGCCTGTCCTGCTGCACAAATCAGCGAGGCCAGGGAGAGATGTTGCTCTAGCCATTTGCTACCCTACGGAACTGCAGTAAATCCTGCCTGCTTTCTCCTGGCATGTTGCACCGTTAAACTGCTATCTGCCAGTCGATATACGGCCTGGGGGCTCTGACATCAGGCTCACCCTGGCCCGTGGACCGCCCTGTCACCATCTGACAGATAAGGGGGGAGGAGATGAGTATTGACTCAGCGGTGCTGGAGTTTGTAAAAGGAGTGTCAAACCACGTGCAGGGTCTGTTGATGTGTAGTGGCCACAATGAGGAGCGAATGGGACTGTTCCCTATAGTGTGGGAAACCACATTCCGCTGACACCGGCGACTGCGGTGGGCGCTCTATTGAGTCACAGCCAGACGCGCTGGCCACAGGAGTGTCATCCAATTTGCGTCATTTATAAGACGATTGAAATGTCGATACGCATGTTTACGGCAGTGCTTTTCCAGTCACCCTGATCCTTCGAGAGGGGAAGACTTTATCCAATCAAATACATTCTTGAAATTGAGACAGGGGATTAATTTAAGTATTAAGCTTCAGTGGTTTAGAGCATAACATCCACTTTACACACTTTGAAGACAAAAAAGAAGAGAATGTAATCCTTTGGAAATGCTACGAAACAATTAGTTTAATCCTCCTGCACAGAAATGTGTAGCGATTTTTCTCAATCTGCATTATCATAATCTTTTTTTTAACCCATTTAGGTATTCTGTCTTGACTCGATGATCCATTTTCTTTGGCAAAGTGAGCTTCTCTGAAATACAGACTGGGGAAGACAGACTAAGAAGTGATGGTGACCAGCTGACTCCAGGGATAAAACAGATGGTGTGCTGCTATGTCATAAAACATCTAATTGAAAATCTGGACTCTTAGGGAGTTCTGTATCTCGCCACACAAAGGAAGCGTTTGAAATTGGATTGCGGACTTGCAGTGATTGTTTTGTCAGAGAGGATTGGATTCCACTTCAGACATGAGGAGGGCGAAGGGGGAAGTTAGAGACAGGTAGATGTTGGACTGTGTATGTGAATGTTTGCCGGAGTTTGCCTGTGTGTGTGCGTGTGTTGCGGTGTGTGCGTGTGTGTGTGTGCGTGTGTGTGTGGGGGGGGGGGGGGTTGGGACCGTTCTGGGTAGAAAGGGGGTTGTGGGTGCATTGCTGTGAATATTTGGGTGTGGTACATTATGTAAATATTTGGGTGAGAGTGTGGGGAGAGTGAAAGTGTACCTGTGCATGGATGTGCTTGTATGTTTGTCTGTGTGTGTGTGTGTGTGTGTGTGTGTTTGCGCCTTGGCCTGATAAGCTCTCAAAACGGTTCCACAACAGCTACACCTCTAGATTTACAACCTCTCCTGTGATGCAGGTTGCTAAAGCTGACAACTACTTAGTCATGCCTCCATAGATTCCAGCAGTAGTGCTCATTGTTTTCACTAGGTTTCTGTCGGCGTTGTGAATTATGATCCCAGTCCCAGATCCTCTGCCCACCTGCAAAATATAAACAGGATACTGCTCATTAACCCCACAACACAGCAGTTGTTTTACCTTTGGGACAGTGTCTGCCAGTTGATGGCAGTGTTGTTCTCAGGTCCCACGGCAACATGCCAGCTACACACCACACAGCGTGCAGCTGTGTGTCCTGCAGGTTGTTAACCGAAAGGTTAAAGGTGGCCACAGTCCACCTGAGGTGAAATGGAATGGAGTAAAATAAGGTGAGGGGAAGGAGATTTGGGGATGAGGATGAACAGCACAGGGGTTAGGGGCCGAGATTGCCTCCAAACAATGTTACTGGAGACAATTTCAACTTTAAGAAACAGTAAAGTTGTAATCAGTATAGAGAGTATGAGAGAAGCAGATTAGAAATGTAATTCTCCTCAGATGGCTGGTTGATGTGAATGCAGAAAGCGATAAAGTAAGCCATAGGGAGTAGTTCTCTACACATTGTGAAAAGGGTATGGAGAAAGAAAGACAGACGTACTCATGATCCATTTCTTGTGCGTTGACTTGACATAAAGGTGTATTTCATGTTTTTTAATGTTCCCTAACCTTTATGCGTTGCCTGCTAAAATGGTAAAGGATCATTTAGCAGACATAATCCTATGTTAGTGTGTTCAGGGGATTTGGTATCCATGGTGTCAAATATAACCAACAGCAGCAAATATAATTGCCTCCCAAACTCTTGTAGAGTCACTCTGCTTTCAATAGACCGTTATGGTCTCACCACATGCAAATCGTATTCAAAAGAACCTTGTCACGAGTGATCTCATGTTTGTCTCCTGTTCATCCTTTCTGTCTGAATGTTTAATTCATTAGTCTTTGATATTTTGCCAGAGTCAAATTCTTCAACTAAGTGATTAGGAACATCTTCAGTGTCCTTGTGTGGCCCTCAGAGAGGAAGGCAGAAATGTGTCAGTGGAAGGATATTTACCACCATCTGCTAATAGACCTCATGTGTCTCTGACCGAATGATGAAAGAGCACAAGGCTATCTGCCTTAATTTGTCAACGCGGTTCAGTTGCCGGGCCATTTATTCTGTGAGCGACAGCACTGAAGTCTCAGATGGATTAAACTTTTTTTCATTTACTCTCAACTAAAAGGCCACATTTCTGCTTTGGCACTTCTCCAAGCCAAACAGAAACACTCTTGCTGATCGTCAACTAGAAATCTTTCGTAAACATGGAATGGTTCATTCCCTGCGATGTGCCTTCTTTTTAAAAAGATCTCTCAACGCACAGATCCACATCCGAATGAGCCTCTTTTGGGATTATATAAGCGGGAAAAGTCGCCCAACACTCAATATTCTTCTTGTTAAATTAATCATAACCAGAAGGATGTTACGCAGCCATTTGGATGTATCAGTGCAGTGTGAAGTGGTCTGGGTTTGCCCTTTCCTTAGCACACCTTCGTGTGTCCCGATTAAAGAGGAGTGGAGCATTAAAGCTTGCATTAATGTTCAACAAAGAACAGGCTTGATTACTCAGAAACCCCTGGTGACCTTCCGGGAGTAGAGGTGAAGTCAAACTGCAGAAGTCTTCCAAGCCTCCAAAACCTCTGAATGCGGCGCCCGTTGAAGATTCTCTTCATCAAGTTGTTGTTTTACAGAGAGCTGAATCCAGGCTTGTGGAGGTGGAGAGGTAGAGAGGTTCTTTAGAAAAGCTCAATGACCCCTGTCCATCCCCCGGTGAGCTGTAGTCTGTACTGGCCTATTGTGGCCTGCACATCCAATCAGCCGCATGGAGAAAGGGGACAATGGCCGTGGGCGGTGAGGGTGAACGTGAGTGCTCAAATCCTGTTTGTGTCATTTCCTTTTCAGTTGAATATAAGCTACATAAACAGGAAGTCCTTTAAAACAGGGTCAAAATGAGGATGAGATGTTACTCTAAAGGTCTTGAATGCCTTGTGGATCACTTTCACCATCTCCAAAACATGGTAAATAAATAGTTTCTGTACTCTATTGACTCCATTATAATGGGACTAAAGCAAACAGTGCGTTGATAATAGAATTACAGTTGTTATATGACCCTGCATGCATCTCCAGTGCAGGGGTGTGCTGAATATGTAACACAGTGTATTCCCAGGAGTGGAAGGTAACATTCAATTTCAACATCTCTAATGCATAAAATCACTGTTGACCATTTACTGCCAGTCAGTGTTTTGGCATGTCTGCTCTCTGGCCTCCAGACAGGATCCAGACAGAGCTGGTTGATGATGTCTGGTGTTTGACAGGGCTTGGTTAGAAAAGCTTCTTGGTATTTACTTAGGTTTGGGGCCGATTGCTAAACAAGCCTGTGATCGGCTGCTGAGGTGGCATGTCTGAGTTTGTGTGGATCTTTCCAATCCTCCGGTGCTCTAACTCTAAGCCTGCTCTGAAACCGGCAGGGGATTTCAGATGGGACTGATGAATAAAGCATACCGTATTTGAATTTGTTTGAGTGGGCCATGTTTGTGTACACGTATGTTGCTGTGTGAGAGACTTTCCAATGAGAGAATGATGTGCGTGGGCGTGTTTCTCCTTAAACGTGTGTGCTGTGTGTTTCTTTACTGCCTGTAAGAAACGCCTGTGGTTTGTGTGAACCCCGTTGTTGCACGGTGCATGTTTGTGTCTACAAGGTGTTGTCTAGATGTCACATTCAACTACGTCTCACTTGAATTTAGTTCACCTGTGTGGCAACGGGGCTTGTTCGTGCGGAGGAACAGTGCAGTCGTGCTGACAGGAGGCGTTCTCTGCAGTGGGTCTCTGATGGTGGTCCTTACGCACCGTCGACGCTCGGAGACGAGACAGGAAAGGCGTGAAGAGACGGAGAGCCGTGATTCGTGTATCATGTCATCTGTAACTCAACCGCCTCCCTGGTCTGCCAGCCGTTGATCATTGATGATGATGTATCATTCTCTTTTGTAGCTTGGTGTGTTCACGGAGCTGGGCTGAACACTTCCATCCTGAGCGCTGGGCCACTTGACAGAGGCAGCAGGCTGGGAAGGCTACAGCACTCAACTGTCAGCTGAACAAGGAAACAGTCAAACTAATCCCTCCCTTGTTGTCCGTCATCCACGGTTTATTGTCTGCGTCCTCCATGCAGACGTGAGTTTGTTAAGGTGGCCAATGACAACAAACAGGAAGTGATGGAAGAGTCAGGACAGCTGATCACGCCCAGTCAAGGCACACTGTTACAAATGAAAAAGGGTTAGAACCTGGTTTTGACAATGACGTCATGCGTTCTACAGGGCAGCTTGACAGATGGACAACAGGTTGTGAATCATCCTTCCTCAGCTGTCAGCCAATAGAATCAACAAAGGAGACACGATACACGTTAACATTATTTGTCTCCTTGACGTCGCAGAGGAAATTGGGGTGGGCCATATTGTGATATATATATGTATTCCGATTCTTTGGATAAGGCGATGGTTAACCTTTACGAATTTGACACATACTATTGATCAGGTTAAACAGAGGGTTTACATGCTATTGATCAGGTTGAACACGTGGTTTACAAAAAAACAAGGGTAAAACAAGGGTTTGTTAGTGCTTTAGGCTGCTCATCTTAACCCTTACCCTCAAGGTAAATGTCGTTGCTGTAAAGTTGAACCATTAACAGTAAAACATGTTCAGTGTCATTCTAAAACGTTTCAGTCTTGTTCTAAAACATTTTACAAGGCGGGGGAAGTCGTGCCCTAAAACATCCACAAATCCACTAACAGCCTTGGGCTCTTTTCTTCCGTGCAACGATAGTTTACTTCACTGAAACTTACAACTGTTTGAATTGGTAATGCATGTGTGCTTCTACAACAGCCTCATTCACTCTGCATGGAAAACAGGATCCTTTGCATATCAGAAGTCGCGTGCGTGATCTAAGAGTTGTCTCTCTTTCTCGGCAGCCTAATTAGACACCTCGGGCATATAGGGATGCTTCAAACCCCAGGATGCAGCACTTAGTCAGGGATTTTCTCCAAGGGGTGGCTCCTCTCACTGCACTTGCTGGTCCTCTCAGTGTGGGAAACAAGTTCCAGCTATCTGCTTCATAATGCCAGTATCCAGTCAGGCATGGGAAGAGGTACCACTGTATTTGTTTGGTTCAAGATGTGAGTGGGAGTCTGTTCCTTTCTACCGTTCTTTTACTGTCTCTCTGTCCCTCTCTCTCTCTCTGTCTGTCTTCCACTTTTCTGTTTATTGAGTATCTATGAATCGCTCCCTTCTCTCCAACTCTCTCTTTGTATCAGAGAATGCTAGGAGGATGTCCTCATAGTGGATGATTTAAGATGAGATCTGTGAACTTCCTCGTCAGGATGAGTCGCGTGTTCCTCTCAGGCGTTGCAAAGCATCAGCTTGTGGCATCTGTGTACATGTTAGTATGCATAACCGTACGGCCAGCTAGAATAATTGGTCCCAAAGAAATAGGATTTTAAAATCGAGCCATTAATAAAACATATGCCGCCACACATGCACAGATCTCAAATATAGAAATGTCCCACAAATATACGGTCTGATATGTTGCATAGCAGTTATTTCCTGCAGAGCACACAGATGAATTCTGCCTCTTTGCAACAAGCAGATGCACCAATCCCTCTCCAAACCAATTAGTGTGCCCAAGCAAACATGTTGAAGCTTTTGGGTGCATTTATTGATCAAATTGAATAATTTCTTTCTAATCCCAGCCTACATCTTTCAATTTGTAGTACATAAGAGATTTTTGGGGTATGCCTGTTGGTTTACAGTTCTAGATCTTGGATCTTTGTTTAGGCTTCTTGAATTCTGTTATTGCACAGGCTATGAGCAAAACTAATACCATCCCCCAAATAATCAAAAGAATTGAACCTAAGCCATGTAGGACTCAAGGATGTCTCTTTTGCTGGCCTGTAATTGAACTATGCTTCTGAGGGGTCCGAAATTCATATTTTTGCATTCCTATTGCGTGAGGAGGCAAACAAGTAAATGTAATAACTTTTTATGACCCAGGTACAGTAAACTGACGAAATTAAATAACGACATTCAAAAGATGTTTGTTGCTGAAACAAGTTTCCCTCTGGCTTCGTAATTTCAAATAACCGCGACATGTTTTCTGCCTTCATGTTGCCGCCAGCAGACTCTTCAAGTCTTTGGTTCTACTCCTCACTAGTCTTTCTCTTTTGGCTGCTTCAAAAGAACTTGGGATCTAAGGAGTCAGCTTCATTCTTGTTATCTCCTCCATCTCCTGTTCTCCTCTCTGTCAAAGATGAGTCTACCTCTTCAGGCGCGACTCACCCACAATCCTTCATTTTATTCCTCTGCTTTTTTTTTATGACACTCCTGTTGAGCGCTCAGGGTTCTTTCAAACTCAACTGTCTGACACACAACTCTGTAGGAAAAATTTGAAAGCTCTGCGATGTAGAACAGTCCGGATTCAGTCACGTATGAGATTAGCTCCAGTCGGTTCGCAGCGTACTGGTCATGCATGCGAACACCCAGATGATGCTGAACTTCCAATGAAAGGGAAAACCTCTGACCCCTATTTACCATCCAGGGGTAGGAAACCGAAACGGTCGACTCGCATAGGACGGAGTGCCCGAAACACAAGAAAAATGTACAACACGGCAATGCGTGATGAATATCGTTTGCCGATTACAAGGGAGACACTGCAGGGCAAGACATCTACAGCACAAGATTTAGCGAGCAATGCTGATTAAATGCGACGTCTCCACAAATCTTTAATCTCTAGATTTAGTTTGTCTTCCTCGTTATTTTCACAGAAGGACCATTTGTGGTGTCAATCACTTGAAACAGGCTACATAGAGCTAAATTACATGTGCAATTCCACGCCATATGGTGGACCAGGTCTCACCAACCTCCAGGTGAATGTTATTAGGAAGATACCAAATGATTTACTTATGCCCTTAAGCATAGAAGTAAACAAACCCAAGAGCAGCCATAGTGTGCAAAATCTATACCGGCCATTCAACTTGCCACCTCTATCAAGGTATACAAATGTTGTGGAAATGTGGGCAAGGGTAACCACATGAAAGATCTTACAATATTGTGCACACTGTAAATAGGCCTATTAAGGTTGTGTTTTTCAGATAATGGAAGTGAAAGCTCTATCACCGAACCACTATCTTTTCCTGCTAGACAAAGATCTAACCGGGGAGCCATGTTCTATATTACAGGATGTGACTTCTCTTTCATGCATCCGTTTTCAGAATCTCCTCAAGGTTGTAGAAGAGAGAGGACAATAGAGTGATTAAATGAAATGGCCTTGGTGTGATTTGGAAGCCACATCAATGTATTTACTCAGTGTAGTTTTCCCATTTTGGGCATAGAGACAAAAAATAGGGGGGCAGTTTGAATTTAATTACATACAGAGACACACGGGCATGCATGGACTCACACACACACACACACACACACACACACACACACACACACACACACACACACACACACACACACACTTCTTAGTATAAAAGGGTCTAGTGGGAGGAGGGGGTTGTTTCCTAGGCAAAAAGGCAAAAAGGAGGACTGAGGCCAGTTGTGTTCCAGTGGCTGCTCATTTATAGAAGGAAACATCTTTCAAAAAACATGAACTTCTGCGAATTCAGAACCAGAAAATATAATATAGTGTCCTGCTCCGAAAGGTCAAGGCAGAGAGGCCTTCAGAGTGGTCGCTGTCCATGGTCCTGAACTCCCTCACTCTCTGAGGGTGCTGAAAGGATCGCAGGGAATGTTTCTTTCCTAATACTCATCCACGGTGGCTTGTTCTGCAGTGCTCCTCCCTAACATCCACCTCCACAAAGGAGGGATGAAAGCTGCTTGTTATACAAGACTTTAGCTGGCATAATTTTTGTTCCATGAGCCTGACTGGTTTATTCCCACAGAAAGAATAAGCCCAAAAATATGGAGGAATGTCTTGTCTTGGGATAGTCCATCATGCCCGAGTAGAAAAGAGTCCTCCATAAGAGGAGACAGAATCAGAACTGTGTGTCTCAACAGGGCCGTGGCTGATCTAGTGCCAGGGGAGACAGGGATGTAGACTTCTCCTTCTCATCCTTTATGGTTCCCAGTCCCCTTCTCTCAGTTTCTTCACAGTCTGAATTGTTATTTTCACCATAGTCGCTTTGACCGAAATTAAACAATTTTCTCTATCTCTCGCTATCTCTCTCTATCTTTCTCTAGCTCAACCCAGAGGAAACTAAAGCATTCCACTCAATTCCCGCCCCCTGAGGAGAGGACTGGTCTCTATGCATCCAGCGCATGACGAATTACCTGTCTAGAAACACCCTACTCTCACAGTCTTATACTCCTTGTAAAGTCTGCAATGCCAAGCACAGACAAGATCACCTGGCATAAACACTGCTATTCTCTCACAAAGTAGCTTCCATCTCATGCTAATGTGATAGACGCTAATGAAGGGTTGCATCTTGGTAAACATTGCCTTCCAAAGGTCAATAGGAAAGGGTCCTGCCTTTTCACCTAACAGGTCAAAAAGGTCCTATGCAAATTGAGTCTCTCATAAACGGGCTTCTAAATAGCTTTCGCCTATAAAAGAGAATTCATTCCATTAGACACCATGTACAAGAGTAATCCTGGATATTTTGGCAAGACATGCAGTGTGACCCTGGTGTCTGACATTGTACAAGATACATTTTCCTTTAAGCAAACATGCGCCATGCATTATTCAGTGACAACGCCTGGTGCACAGAAGTCTTCGAGTGATTCATTTACAATGTATAGATTTATGATTATAGACCCAGTCCATGCAGTATACTGTTGGGCTTAGGCAAATTGTTTGGTTTATGGAAGGCATGCGTGATGTTTGTCACAGAGAGACTCTGAACACAGGGCTGATGTTTTTCAAAAGCCATAAAGCTGTTTGTATCAAGATAACTGTGGATGCTATCTTCCACATGACGTAAACACAGCAGACCAACTAAGGCGTATGCTCTGTCAAGAAGATATGAAAGCAACTCATGAATGGTAAATGAAAGACAGTTTGTACTTTACAGCCGAAGCGGGCATGCGTCCCAATTTGATGGTATCTGCCTTCAACAGAATCCCTCTTTTTTTGGAGGGAGGGAGGTGATGTGGTAAGATGTGATCCTATGTGCTATATGAATATATGCTATATATGTGTTTCATTTTGATCTGCCCATGGTATTTTATACATTTTCACATATCTTTGTAGCACAGATCTCAGGGGAATTCTCCATTGTAGAATACCTACAGAATATTCCTTTCTACATAGATTGGCCAGCTGACAGCCTTGTGGCTGAGCTTAGATGTCTGCTACTTTTTGTCAATGAACATTGACCTCTGCACTGATAGGAGTCAGTGCAGGCTTATGGTACTACTTCTCTCTCGCTCTCTCACTCTCTCGCTCTCGCTCTCTCTCTCTCTCTCTCTGTCTCTCTCTCTCTCACTCTCACACACACACACACACACACACACACACACACACACACACACACACACACACACACACACACACACACACACACACACACACACACACCCACTCCATTCCTGCCTCCGAAATTCAAGTTTACCAGTAATTGAGCTAAATTACTTTCCTTCTAACAACTTATTTTCCACATCCAGAGGCTCTGTGAAATTAACAGGTTATAGATTAAGGTTTAGATTTAGATGTACTCAACATTTTCCACAGTTTTTCCCCACACATTAAATGTGTTTGTGTTTGTCCTCCTCTGTCTCATACCAGTGGGGATTACCTGCATTTTCTACTCCCACTGTGGAGAGACACTTTACCGGTCTAAATTATTCAACTTCCTTCTTTTTCAGATTCTTACATTGCACACAGGCTACCTGTAAATATCGGCACAAAAGGATGTCCTTGAGAAAGACGGTCCTTTTTACTTTGAATTATTAAATAACAGTATGTCATTGTTGTCCTGTTTTTGCTGACATGCTGCCATCTCTCACCCTCAAACAATCTTTCAGAGATTCCGTAGAGATCACAACAGCAACTGTACTTTTCTTCAGTCCTCACAAAGAGGAGGAATCTATTGCTTGGTGCAAAGTTGTGTTTTATATTTAATTGAGCCTTGTGACAGATTGGATACCAGGCTGGCAGTTTGGTGTCCATTCACAGTGTCAGATATATGGTTTTATACATAGATTATTGATAACATGTCATTGAGTACTTTCATTACTTTCTTATGTGTCAAGAACTCATAAGTAAAAGTCTATCCTAGTCTCTAGCCATGAGTCAAGTTCATTATTAATCACAATTAATGGGAAATTGGGAAAAGGTTGGCAAGGTAATGCCCAGTTCAGTTAAAGTTAAACTACTACCATCTACACAAGGAGTGAAAAGTGATAAGTATTCTTCATTAAGGACTTTATTTATTTGGACAGTATTTATTTAGGAAGTATTAACACGGCCCAAATATACAAGATTTCTTGTTGACAACACCCATTATAGTTCGATTTGCAGAAAGTGACTTTCATTTTGATGTGCAACCTGTCTAGAAGGCAACTGTCAATCATATTAATGGGTTGGGTGATTTATTCATTAAGGTTCAAATGGAATAACTGATTTTTTCACATGTAATTAATTAATAAGGGTGGTTCATTTTCAGTACATAATATGTGGCTTCAGGCTCCAAAAGCCTTAATGCTGGTCCAAAATACCTTGAACACTTGCAAGCAAATGTGTTAGTGTTTGTGCAGTGCAGACACACCAGTGCACCTCACACAGACACAAGCAGATCCTCAGAGAGATTCTGAAGCTCTTTACAATCAGGCCACAACTCAAAGAGACTGCAGATAGAGGGAGAAAAAAAAGAATGTTTTCCAGAGAAACTGACAGTCCTACTAATTAATTTTCTAATTTTAAGTTACTTGGCCCTTTCCACCGATTCATGATATGAGGATTACGGGCGGACCAAAGACAGTCTTCTAGTCCTCCCCAAGAACAAAGTATGTTTGAAAGAGCTTAGACTACTTCTCAACCCGGGGCTCAGCTTCTCACAGTCTCTCCAAGGGGGAGTCTCTTGTGGCGGGCAGATTTAGCCTGATCAGAGGCAGGCTTTTATGTTTAGTGCCACTTGTCCCGTCTGAAGAAATGTGCTTCCAATGATCCTGAAATTCCCTGACTTGTTTTTCATATCTCTCCAACTTTAAAGAGCCATAACATCAAAGAGTCCTCATCAGGACTTGGAGGAACTTCCGTCTTGAGAGAAGGTGTTGAGCCCTTTGTAAGTCTGCCTAAAGCTTTGTCTGGGTGGTGCTTTAAGAACTAACTTGACCTTTTTGGAGTGGACCCAGCCTTGCAGCTTAAGCCAAACCCAATCCATTCCCAGGCCTCACAAAGGGCAGAAAATATATTGCGATGGAAATTAAATAGACACCACCAATTTGGCATATTTTTCAAAGAAATTAGAACTCCCACAACCACATTAGGTGAAATGCCTGTTTAATGCTTTATTAAACTGAAACAAGGAAAGAAATCACCTCAAGACATCTGTCTGAGAGGGAAGCAATCTACTCGACTTCACCCTTAGAGTAACTCCCTGAGCCACAGCACACGTGTCGGCGCCTTAACCTCCCTGCCCCATCATCGCTTTCCATGTCCTCATTCTTTGTACACATTTTCAAAGCCGCCTCTCTCTGCCTGCTTGCCTCAACTGCGGAGTTAATAGGTGCATTACTAATGACCGTTTAAACAAAGTAGCTCTGGCTTGAACCAACAGTACACTGACACAAGCTGCTACAGACAAAGGGGTGTTTGCATTTGTGTGCATACATATGTGTTTGTGGTGGTGGCGGTGGTGGGTGGGGGGGAAGGGGGGTCGCCCAGGCGTCTCAATGTGTGTGGAGATCAGAAGCATTCTGGGTGGCAGAACTAGGACTAATTAGAGGTATATCTGTTGTCATAAGTTCTGGAAGTAAACCCCACCTTTCACACACATAGGTAGCAGGTGTCCCAAAGGGTCTGTAATTTATTTCAGTTTTCACTTTTAACTAAGGCACACTGTTCAGGCTTAAAGATGCCTTCCTCGTGTTTTTTCCCCCCCAACAATCCATTAAATTACAAGGTTTCTCGATGCATTATGAAAGGTGCATAGCATCATAAAAATTATTCAGTCACTTGGGAAATACGGTCTACCTGTGATTCAAGGATCTGATCGATTGCTGTGTTGTTTTACCAGTCAGTAACAGTGTTAGTTATTCACTAGCCCTGGACCCCAATGTGTCAGCCTAAGTATTATGGCTGGATTGGTGGTTCAAGGTAAACCACAATTCCAACGCAGTAGAACACAAGTGGATGTGTGGGAATAAATGTGTGTTTGCAGGGCAGATGCCCCTGGCATTGACAGTTCATTTTTCCTTTGTTCTCCTCTCTCCTTTTCCCGGTGTGTGTATGTGTACGCGTGCGTGGTGTGTATTTGCCAAATAGATGTGCGTGTGGGTGTGATGGTGCAAGTGTGCATGTGCGTGCGTGCACCTTTTTGTCAACACCCTCCTACTCCTGATCCACTTCTGTGTCTCTGTTCAATTATGAATGTGTGAAATGTTCCTTGGCATTCAGCCTTAACATACAAAGTATTACCTGGATCTAATTCACTTGAGAATCCACCTTATTTAGCACACAAGCCAGCAAGTCCTGTAGCAGCAGGTTTAGAGGAGGACGCCACAGCACAGGCAGGCAGCAAACATCTGCTTTACTGGTAACACCGCTCAATCCTCAGAGAACCGATAGACAGAAAAGAACCATAATGAGTGACCTGGGGAAGGACAGAAGTGGCAGGCCTAAATGAGTTAGCTGGATTTGTCCGGATTAGCCTGCTTGTCAGTCGAGGAAGAGAGGCACTGGATGAGAGCGAAATGCTGAGCAGAAAGCCCAACAAAAGGAAGGGAGCAGCGTGGTTGTTTAAATGCATCCTAAAATATCTGCACTTTCTCGGGGGGGGGGGGGGGGGGGGGGGGGGGGGGTCTGTCTGTCAATCCGCTCATGAAAATGCGTTTTCTTTTCAGTTGAGTCCCTTTGGACCGTGACTGGTCCCAGGTGTCCCGCCCCCTCCTTCCCACACACACCTTTAAGACCTCACCGCTGAATGAAGCCATCTCTCACTAAAATGTCACTTATTAGTATTCTAGAGATTTCCATGCTCTCCCTTCTCCCTGTGCTGTCCTCGGCTGAGCCTGCCAAGCAAGGCCTCCGCTGGGAGGGAGAGGGGCAGAGGAGAGGGAGGGAGGACACACCTCTGAGTGGCACAGAAGACCTTTGTGGTGGTTTTACAGAGGGCAGCCAAAGGTCTAAGGTTCCCCTGGCAGACATGGTCGATGGTGTGAGTGAGTCAGTGTTAATGTCATTGCGTGGATCACCTACGGCCATGATAGGACTCCCACCGAGACACTGTGAGGTAAATTGCACATTGAATACTTTTCAATACCTCCTCGCGAATAGCATCCCCCTATTCCTTACAACCTTCCGATCCCCACCAGCAACAGGTTTTGAGGGGCTGCACCCTATGTTCCACACAATGTTCAAATGTATGTGTTCGATAATGAGACTGTTGCCAATTATGTAAAGTATCAGAGACATCTCAATGGACGAAAAATCATCTTTGAACTGCATCCTCACATTTCCCACTATCTAAATAATCCCACCAAACTGTCGACAACCTCGAACATGGTACTAGCGCTAGGTGGCAGCGAAGAACAAGAGGGAAGCGATGCACTGGACGAGCTGAAGAGAATCCGTATGGAACCCCAGCACTTGACTTGAACAGTGCGCAGCAGCATTTGTAGGACCGAGCCTGGGAGCTATTCGTCCTCTCCGCAACGCTTCTGCAAGACTTACCTCTCCAGTTCCCGAACAATATTTGTTAAAGAGACCTACGCTCTCAAGACTTTCCCGTACCGGAGAGGTTTGTTTTGGCGCGGACGACGACACCATGAATTGCTTCTGGATACACGCTCTCTGGATCCCCGGATTCTTTTTCTTTTTCGGATTTCAAGGTAAGAATAACAGTTTTTTGGATCTGTTTGCGTCATGAGCGCTTTTTCATACTTCTAACCAATTTCTGTACTCCCTACTTTGGAGTTTCTTAACGGTGCATTGTGGTCTGTCTCTTCAACCAATGGTTATTGATCTACTTTGAAATTGTAACATGCTGATGATCCCCGCCGAAATGAGCCCATTTGAATTTAATGTATTTTTATCATAGTAAAAACAAACACACAAACAAATTCTGCAAATACGCAACAGGGGGAACACGTTGGGTTGTGATGAGGAGGGGTTAGTGAGAAGTTCATTTTGTGTCATTGTTTCTGACCGGTTTGTCTGACAGAGATTGTGCTCCATTGGCCTCGCAGCTGTCCAGACGCGCATTTGTGGTTAACTTACTATGTTAAAACTGCATTTTCACTGAATACGCAGCACTGTTTTATGTGCATGCATGTGTTTGTGCAGACTTAATCGATCTCTTGTCAGACTCGCTGTGGCAATCGAACAACATCTCCATGGCACCCAATTAGAAAATGGCTTTGAACAACACATCATGTTTTCAGGGTCAAGATCTGAAGCTCCACTCCTACACGGTGAAGGGATGTCTTATCCCCCCACTCTGTGAACCCAGTCATCATGATACTGGGCCCACTGAAGTGACGCTCAAGTGTTTGTGGGATCCAACCAAGAAGCGTACTTAACCTTTTAATCAGTTTATTCATCACACAAAGGGGATTTGTGTGTCACAATAATGCACATATACACCTACATGCATGCAATACAACGTCACACGCTTTCTCTAAAACAGACACTTTTCCATGTCAGAAGTCAGGAAGACTGATGTTTTCTATATAATTTTAACTGCTAATTTCTGTAGTATGGTTTCTTGGTGCAATTTATGGGAGAGCCGCAACAGCGTGTTTACCTTTGATATCCGTCATTCCCTCCATTTTTGTGCTGTCCTTTTACAGAGAGCTGCAACCTCCTTCGCACCCTCGCTCACCCTCCTCCGGCTCTCTGTGCTAAGCGCATGAGTCTGGTTACAGCTTCGCCCAAGTCTCCACCGCCTTCAGTCCCATCCTCTCCGCTCAGATCTGGGGGAGGGTATACGCCTTCTTTTAATGGAACTCGTCCCAAGCTGTATATGAGCCCAGAGCGCTGTGTCACATGTGTGTGGCCTGGACCACACAGGCCCACCCCTCCTGACCCACTTTTCCTCTTCGTCTAACTTTAGATCACCCTGTTGATTGTGCTGAAACAAAGCCCGTTTGTTAAAACGAGCGAGGTTGGATGTGTCTTTGCTAACCAGTCTGTCGTGGTTTGAGACTGGCTGCTTTGTGTTCAGCATCCGGCCTTTTCTAACCAACCAATGAGGCTGAACCTTGAGCGGATAGTAGGAGAAAGGATGTAGGACCACTAGAAACACATCACTGCAAAGATGGCGTCTCGCTCTGTTGGGAGAATCCTTCACTTCGTTCAACAATAATAGTAAAGGTCACCATTAGAACACACAGTATCGCTCTTTGTATGAGGTTTTGTTCTCCCACAGCATCGTAGCTTACAAGTTTTACCGATGTTTGTCTTGGTAGCATGCTTTTCATTTTGAACCGCAAACACTTTTTGGATATAGATTATTTAAAGCCTTGGGCATTATCATGTTGTTTATCTCTGAGAAGCTGCAGTCAGTTGTCCAGAGCCCAAATGCTATGGGATAGCCGTGGATAAAAACTCATTGATTTCAGTTTTTTCCCTGGTAATACAAATAATTGCCTTTGATGCTTTGATCAATGCTCAGGAGGTTTAAGGGGATAACACGGTGGAGAAATATGCTTATAGAAAAGAAAAGAAAAGTGCCCTCCTATTTCTGAGACAGGAGAACACAGGCTAAGAACCAAAAGCTTAAATCCATTAATCTGTTCTGGTGCCCTTTGAGATCTTTCTTCTTAAACAGTCTTGGACCAAGATGAAAGGACAAGAACACCAAAACCCAGTAAAACAGAACTTCCCCAGAATGTCAAACAGATGGGGAATTCACAGTCAGTTATGAGAGAGGAATGATAGTTAAACAGTCAGAATAGTGAATGTTAACCCATGGGTTTTGTACTGATGCTCCCCCCTAAGAATTGATATGCTAACAGTGTTTATCCCTCCGTAGGGTGGATGAGTTTACACACACACACAAATGCCCATGCATACACACACGCCTACAGTCTCCCCTGTTGAAACAGATCCCTCAGAATTGACTGCACTGTGGTCTATGTTCATACAGTCTGCTGGATTGAAAGCCCCTCTGTGTGGTAACACCAGATGCTGTGGTCCAGACTGGAGGCTGATATTGTGATTTCATCTGGTTTTAGATCTGAGGGATGTTGGGGTTTTGTTTTGGTTGGTCGGTAAAGAATAATGAGAAGTGTACATTTCAGGTGATACTGGTTTAGGAATTTGTTTTCCATGACCAAAGACTGTCGAGTTTAAAATGGTGTGGTGAAATGAGTGTTTAGGTTTGTGTATGGGTTAGTGAATGAGGTGAGACTGAGGGGAGCGGAGGTGAGAGTCTGTAATGCACAGTTAATACCTCCTAGCGGCCTTTGGGAGATGTCCAGACAGAGAAGGATGGATGGAGAGTAGAGGGGGGAGGTGTGAGCGCAGGTGGCACCGGGTATTGGCTAGAGACATAGGAGTTGGAACGGAAAGTTGGTTGTGGAGTAAAACACAGCGGAGCATAACAGCCTCCAACACCTTCCTACTCCCCCTGCGCCACCTCACTCTCGGCCTCGTTAACGCCCGAGACGCTCCACTTCCCTGAGCCTGTCTCAGGAAAATTGCAATTAGCAGTCGCGTCACTGTACAAGGCCTTAGCGGCTCCAATCCCATTGCATACATGGAGCTCAGACACACCAAGGGCTGGCTAGGCTAGCTAGCTTAACCTGCGATACTGTACAGGAGCTGGCTTGACTGGCTAGCTTAACCTGCATTAGTCACGGCTAAATGGACTGACTAGGGTAACTACCTTAACCTGTAATACTGTACTTGGGCTGTCTAGGCTTGTGTGACAAGAGACGGCTTTAAGTTTGTACATGCTTTGCTTAGTGGAGCAGTATTCGTGTTAGCTGAGGGTAGCTGGCTTGAGCTGAGATGAACCTGCTTGTTCTCTTCCATGACTGCTTGTTCTGTTGCTCATCCTCCATCCTCCCCCTCACCTGCCATACGGGTCAGAGCATTTCCAGCTCCACTGGCCCTCCCTGGGTTATCGGCTTTCCAGAGGAGATACTGCTGCCCCTCCTCCTCCTTCCTCCTGTCCGCCCTCCCTAAGGTGCCCGGGCCCCACTAACCTCCTCCACCTGGGAAGAGCTCTGCAGAGGGACCTCTTCCCCTTTTCTAAGGCAAGAGGGGAATGGAAGCCTTGTGCCTTTGTGCCTTTGTGCATGAGAGGCCGGCACACATGCAGTTCTCTTTTTCCTTTCACTACAGTAATATTATCTCATTTGCTCAGTGATTACTTTGTTGGTTTTATCAGTCAGTAGTTACTTGTAGTGCCTGTTGTCACATGATATTTCAGATATACATAGATAGACTGTGAGAACATTTCCATTTGATAAATGACTAATCAAAAGCACCTTTTTCTGTAAAAAAAAAAAACAACAGTAATGTCAGAAGATGATGTACAGTACTTGTCATTGTTGATTACTGCTAATTTGACAAGGGACTTTCATTAACTAGTGCATTTTCTTACATTAGTAGAAAAATTGAGATGCTGTATGCAGTTGGCTTGTCATTACAGCAAAAGGATAAATGGAGAATTTCTTTCCTATTCTCTGCTGCTGTCTCAGGAGGAGGACATCCCTGATTTAATTGCTCCTCTCAGAGTTGTCCCTTTTTATTCTTTGAGGGTTTTGGTTGGTTATACGTGCTGATTGCTTTTACAACAATCATACAAATGAGCAGTTCTGTTTTTGACACTCCCTGGCAGCCAATGCAAAGCCACACGGCATACCAGCATACCGTGTCACACTGCAGTGCTACTTTAATTATAATGTTTGTGTTTTTAACCCAAATATTTAAATCACACATACTGTACTTACAATGAACGGACGTTACAGTTTGACATGTCCAGTGGTCTATGGTTGCTATGGACATCTGTCTTCCCCAACGTATGTCCATCCTTTATCTTACGCATAACTCTTTGTCTCTCTGTTGCATTTTTCATAAACCTTTCATTTCTGAGCGGCCCCCTCTCTGATGCCTGATGGTCTAGATGAGAATGAGCCATGACTTAGAAGCCAAGACGGCCTCCAGGCTCTTAAGAAGTCTTTAATCTAACTATTAACCTTCTCTTTAAAGCATGTGGCATTCCGAGCCTGCTGTCGTGTCAGCATATCGTGTAAATATACTGTTTGTCCAAGAGAACATCTTGTTGGAGAGCAGGTTGGTATTTTTATAATTCACAATGTTGTCTTTAAACACACTCTGCTACAGGGAATAACAAACGCAGCATAAAGCATAAGAGGTGCATTGTTGTTGTTACACCGCCACCCGAACAAAGCCAACATCAGCTCAGAAGGACTTCCACCGCTGTTACGTTTTTTCATTCATTCATTCAGCAGACGCTTTTATCCCAATCAACTTCCGAGAGAGCTGTTCCACCACCTGAGACTGACCGCATCGAGATCACAAAAACACTACGGGGTTTGAAGAGAGATCTTAAAACGGGGATTTTGCTTCCCAACACTGCTCAGTGTTCTGCCCCGTTCTGATAAGAGTTTGACATGCCCCTCCTGCGATCTGCTTTCACAACGGTTTCAAGCTTTTCTGGTTTCATCTTTCCTCTTACTGGCAGATGTACATCTGATGTCTTCCTTGAAAGAAAGAGGATCGGTTTCTCCATGACAGAGTGATCTTTCAGAACCTGATTGTCCCTGGCAACTCCAATAGCGACGCGATCCACATCGGGCAAATGTCAGGCATTAATTGTTATTAATCTCTGCAGAGTATTAATGATATACGGAATGGCTCAGGGCGTTTTAGGGTGTGGTGAACCTCACGGGAAAGCAATTTGTCCCCCCTGTTCTCCTTAATATCCCCAGCCATCTCTCTGCTGTGGAACGAGAGCCTGAGCACGCATCTCCAATAGCCGTGTCATTAACAGACGCCTCCCACTTGTCTGCATGGATCAGACGGTACTGAACCTGTGTGGTCTGAATCAGGAAAGAGACAAGAAATACTCCTGCCCTGCCATTCCCACCATCCTCTGACCGTTTTGGTTTGCAGGAAACATAAGATGTGTATGTTCCCCTATTAGGAATTTTTGTTGCGGTTCTTCTCATTCATTTTGACAATTACTTTTTATTCTTTTTCACTTTCCTATTTTCTGCATGTCTTGTGAAAGCGAAACGACTCAACTCACCAGTGTATGGTGAACCAACCAAGACTGAGCCAGCATGTTTGAATGGAGAACATTTTCACACTTATTTCACTGTTTAGCTGAGAGTTGTTTCACCTTAGGCTTTAGCTTTGTTGTGTTTCCACAGGCGTCATGTTAAAAGTCTGACATGGCAGGCAGTTTTCTCATTCTTTGTTTATCTGGGTGCCAACGTTCTACTCTGGAGATGTACATTTAATTAGGGTAAATCACACTTTGTAATTTTAATTAGTGTCTTTTTTGCTTTCGAGTTCAGGCTAGGGGAACATGGTGGTAAGCATTTTCTTGGAAAACTTAATCTGGTTACTATTCCTATAATGAATCACAGTCCCAAAGCACTAATGGAATTAGATGACTACTGTGTTGGAGAAAGTGGGACACACACTGTCGGCATTGTATAGATACCTCTGTCGCAGAGCTAATCTGGTCTGCTTAACCACCAACTACATCTACGTTAATGTGCTTTGATGAATGTAATTAATGTTGTGGCCCAAAATTGCCCCAGGTCTCCACAACACCTGTGATGTCATTTGGAAAGTTCTGTCATACAGATGTGGAATACCTTTATCACTCGGGTGATGATTGGTGTGGCATAAATTAAGCTAATGACGATATTTGTCTCAGTTATTAATCTTCCTGTGGTTCATTTGTGAGCTTGGGGTAATTATGTGTCGATGAATCTCTGCCGGCGATAAGGAGTGACGGGAAAGGTTAGGTCACAGCATCCGGGCTAACTTGTTCCGCGTGTTCCTCGAACGCATAGAGCGAGATCGGATTCCTCTGTTCCCGAAGCAACAGCAATATCCTGATATTACAGCAGATATATCCACTCCCAGTCAATGGCAGCCAGGCCAGTTTACAGAGGCTGTGGCATGCTGAATGAGGTATAGCTAAGCTGGTAACAAACTGCTGTAAATCTACTGGTTTAACTAGCCATGGCTCATTATTTACACCTGCAGAGAAGGGGTTGGGTATTTGTAGCCATTGTAGTTGTCTTTTCTTAGGATGTATTCCTTAGTGTATTTCATCATTGAGCACGTAGTGAGAGACTTTTACATGTTCTCTCTCTCTATGGACTGAGTAAGTCTCAGTTAGGACCACAAACTCCTTTCGAACCCATCAAGAACTAGCTGAAGGGAGAGGGAGATTGCTTAGGTGGAAAATACCACTAGTGGTGCAGAATAGACATCCAAAGCAAGGGAGCGATTGTGACGATGAGAAGCAGCCCAAGTTAAACAGTATTGTCCAAGTTAGTAGCAAAATGGATGCAGGGTTATATAACTACTGGGGGGACACATGTTTTACATGAGATGGCCTTGCCCTCTTTGTTATTTTTCTGTACATATTCAAATATTGTTTCAAGTAGTCTTTAGGTTTTTTCACACCTCTCTCCAACCTCCATACAATACTGGGAATACTCCCTACTTGAGGAAACCAGGGGATTCCAGAAAGAATGCCACAAATCACAGCCAGGCGAGCATTCTTCTTCACTGAGGACATTTTTAAAGAGAGAACCACACTGACAGAAATACCCTCAGTCAGATGAATAAAGTCATCTGAACTAGCACGCGAAAACTGCAGGCGTGCCTAATGTACAAAGCAAAGTTTCAAGTCCTTTTCCTGGCTGTATCCTCCATACTTCTTACGTCACAGTGCATGTTTCTGGTGTAATGTTCTTAATTTTGTGGTTATGACAGCTGCTAATAACACCCCAGGGGTTTCTGCATTTTTTCCAGGCTTGGCTGATTAAGGCCCAGCTCATGCCCTGTCTATTGGGAGCGAGTGTGTGAGTGCAGGGCTGGCAGGAAGGGACAGGGGAGGAATCCTTAATTGGTTTATCAGGGAATACTGGGGGATAGCTTGGATGACATTGTGACCAGCGGCCCTCCTTGAGGACAGCCAGGAGGCGGTGGATGAAGACAGGAGAGAGAGGAACGAGGAGGGTTGAGGGAAGCATCTGGAGCAGAACACACAGGAGTCAGCCTGCCCCCCCCCCCCCCCCCCCCCCCCCCCCCTCAGTCAACCTCTCCTGTTCACTCTCTTCAGGGCGAGGAGACGGGTCGAAATTAATCTTTCTGTGTCAAATACCAGCCAGGACAGATTTCTCTTCTTTTCCCCCAGAATTACAGTTCTCCTTGGAATACTTGCTACTCGTGATCAGATTGAATGTTGAATGGCTAATATTGTGAAGTGTAAGCACTGTCAATGATTTTGTTACATGTTTGCCGAATGTTAAATTAGTTGTGGTAGGATTTTGAGCAGAATCCTCTATCAGGCAATTATGACTTTATGCTCCCATTGGTAATTTGAGATACATTGAGTGGTAGTTTATTTCCAGCACAAGGCAATGTTCAGAACAAAATCATTCTCAGCAAGACTGTCAGTAGTGTTAACTCTTAACAGTCCCAAATAAACAGTGTGATTTGCCATCAGCAGACTAGTTCTAAATTCATTATTTTCTGTATTTTTCTTTCATTTAATTGAGCTTTCATGATTTATATTGAATTAGTTGATAGATAATATTTTGCTTGCAACTTTTCTGGCTGTTTGGAGTGAATGAAAGAGGTTGATTATTTGCCTTCTAATATTGACACTGCTGTTTGCCTAAACTTTGGAGTTCACTGGCTAACTGTCCGTCTGTCTGTCTGTCTGTCTGGCAGCCCTGCTGGCTGGCTGGGTGAAAATCCTGGTCTTTGAAATGGTAATCAACAGAGAACTCAACCTCAAATGTTACACAATCATGGTCTTTCATCAGCCCTTTTGTCACTTTAACAGCCAAATTAGCATGTTTTATGGAAACATTCATTTTCACAGTCGAGTTTTCCCACATCCCATAATTATTCACATCATGGCTATAAGCAGTGATCACACAGTCACTAGTCAGACTGTGTGAAAACACACAAATAATACTCATGTTCAGCTCAGTCAGTTTTAGTGATTTATCATCCTAATGGGGTATTTAATCCTGGCATGTCAGGGGTAGCCAAACTCACACCTGTATCTATACTCAAAATAACCAGCAATATGTTAACGTCATACTTAATAAATATAGAATAAGCTCAATATCAAATGCATGTATTGCATTGTACTTTTCATTATTCTTAAGGAGGAATGACAAAGTGGGAATATTTATGTCCTGCATTTTTACATTCCCGATCTCACAGTGTTGTCTGAAAACAAAAGCAAAGCGTTACGTTCTGTTCACACTCATTCATCATCGGTGATTGTGACTGAGTGTTTGGCAGGGCCTCGGTCCTGCTGTGTGTTCTCTTCACACGCGGTGATCATGGAGTCCTGCTGGAATGTTCTAGTCTGCTGCTGAGAGGTGTGTCCTGGCATGTTTCCACAGTGCAGATGAAGACAGGGATCCACCGGTCAGATGAGAAACAAACGAGGTATCGTTCTTGGCATCATGAGGTGCCCACAAAGCACCCTGGGAATGGGGGGAGGGAGCGTGGGGGTGGACGAGAGTGGCTTTGCCAGGTGTAGGTCACAAAGACGGTTACACACACTCACAAATGGGCACACACAGACACACACACACACACACACACACTTTCAGGGCACATGAGACCCTCAGAAACAGAAGGCATCTCATTCAACAGTATGGAGCGCTTGTTTACTTTAACAGCTAAAATGTCCTTGGCAGTGCAAGGATGCCTGGTCCCCTGTAGTGCTGGCATTCTATTGTGTAGAAACTACAAACAGTGCAGCATGGAGAGAGAGAGAGAGAGAACACAATCCTTCACACTGGGGGACTCCCCCCAGTTTCAGGCAAAGCCGTTCCACACTGTCCTTGAACTCCTGGGATAAACTTCAACTCTGGCTCTGTCCAGCCGTCCATCTGACTGACCGGGGACAGGGACTTTGTTTATGTTTGGATGGTGTCACCGAGACTGGATTTGAGTTCTGAGGAGCGAGAGGTGAGGTTATTCACTCCTCTGTTTTACACTAGTGCATTGAAAAATTTTGATTAGTGATTATAAAATTGGGAATTCATAAATTGGATTATCTGTCTTTGGTGGAAACTAGACGCTCACTTATTCCTTAAGTACAACAACGAACAAAGCATCACCCCCCACCACACATACTCTCACACACTTAGCTTGCCATGGTCCGGTTTTAGAGCTTGTGGTAAGGTCCTGTGTGGTCCAGGTTAAGGTTGGAGGTGGGGTCAGAGGGGGGTTGACAGATGTTTCAGGAGACTTGAGCCTGTCATTAACCAGCGCCCTCCAGAGGGCCATGGGGACACTGCGCCTCATTAACTATAGTTCACTGTCATTTAGCTCTTCTCCTAGACCTAACCTGTCCAGCTTGGACTAATACCAGGTCCACACTTCCTATTATGCATGTGGGGAGGGTTGTGTGTGGATATGAATGTCTGATAACCTACAGTACAATAGTAACATAAAGTGATGAATGTGTCTGGTATTAAACAATAAACATTTTAAAAAAATCTGTTGTGGGTGTCTTATGGACAGTATTCAACACCAACGTCTAGTGATTTCATGATTGCTCACCTTCATTTTCCCCATGCCATATTGGTTTGCATGATTAGGGTTTAGTGTCCAAAGCCTGTGTTGCAGGCCAATAGGCTTGTTAGCTTCGGAAATTGATGTTTCAAAACGCCTGGAGACTTCTTCCATTTTTAATTGTTACATTGCAAAGTTGGTACTTTGCCAGCCAATCCTGGCTGGGCTGGCAGGCACGCTGCTGCCACATAAAACCGTAAAGTTGTGTAGCGCAGACGATTCTTGCTGCCTCGCAGCCCACTTTAATATCTGGAGGGCTGATATCTGAATAGGAATGAGCAAGGCTTGCTTTTGCACAGCAGTCACTGGGTTTGTGGAAGGACTGCGTTTTTTTATTTTTATGGGAAAGGGCAATTCCGGGTCATTCTGGCCCCCTAGACAAGATCCCTGAGTCATGTGGCTGAGTGGTTAGAGAGTTTGGCCAGTAATCAGAAGGTACCCAAATCCTGGATGTCCCTGTACTTAGCTGTAAGTCACTCTGGATAAGAGTGTCTGCAAAATGACTAAATGCTGAATCTCTAATCCCCCCTGTCTCCCCCCCCCACCTTAACATAATTTCCACAGTTGTTTGGTGTTGGTATTGCTGACCTGTACTTTTCCTGATGATGGTTTTGCAGTGTGTTATCATCTCATAATGCATTGTGCTTGTCTTCGGTAAGTGCGTGTAGAAATAGCCCATCGATTGGAGCCATGGTAACCTACCACGGTGCTGTTGTAGCATCATTAGTTTGAGGCTTGTCTTGTCATGGCAGTGAGGTATCAGAGTGATGTGGAGGAGGCTTGGCTTTGCAGAATACTGATGGAGCGCTTCTTGATTCATGCTGCTTGTGGAAATACCAGTGGTGTATTCCAGAAGAGCTGGACACCCATGTGCAATGAGAATATCGAAATGAAGCACAACTATTGAAAGAAGTACCAGGACCCTTATCTTCTCTGATCCAGAGGAGAGGTATTATCAGGACAGATACAGGCAGGGTAAAGTAAAAGATGAGGATTCAGAAAGAGACTAAGAGACAGTGCTAGTGTGAGAGCCATGGACTTGTTGAGTTAGAAAGAGAGAAATATATAGGAAAAATACAAAGGCTTACATAGTATAACTCCATTTCTGAGATGAACACAGCCTCTTCTCCTTCACATTAATTGGACTTTGGAGTGTGACAGTCAGACATCCACCCAGGGACCTGCTCAGCAGGCAGGCATGCCCAGGGGTTGGGCTTCTCTGTTGGGACAGGCGCTCAGCTATTACCCCTGTCTTTCTCATGCGCAGCAGCAGAGCTAATACTGCAGCTTTTTAATTGAGATAGGGGAGCGCTCAGCTCCAGCTCTCTAGTTCAGCTGTCAGATGATCTGTCAATAGAGACGATGTTTGGATCGAAGTCTGTGTGCCTGTGTGTGTGTGCATTCGTGTCTTTGTGTGTGTGTGTGTGTGTGCAGTCAGACCTGTGTGTGTGCTGTATATACTGTGTGTGTGCTGTATATACTGTGTGTGTATATGTACTGTGTATAACAATTCCTTGCTGTGTGTTGGTTGGCCTGTACTAGGGTGTGTGTGTGTGTGTGCAGTATTTACAGTATATATTTGCTTTTTGTGAGCGCATGTGTATGCATTTGCAAGGCAATGATATTTCTTAACAATTTTTTTCAGGGAGGTTTTGGAGTTTCTAATGAATGTGACCAGGTCAAGCAAATGTAGCTAATGAGGGATGTTCGGGGGTGTTTGTGTCTACATCTTATGTACGGGCCAATATAAGCGTGTATATTGATCTGTCTGATGCAGAGAGGTTTATTGAAATAATTATTCTTGGGAAGAAACTGCACAAGAAATATTGGTCACCTGATATCGGACACACTTTCGCATTGGTGCGTCCCAAAATAAAATGTCACTTCTTAATTCTTATCAAAGAGAAAACGTTGATATTTCCAGTGGCATCGAGTTCTACAGAAGTTGTTGTTTTGGGGAGTGTCTCTGCCACCCTCAGTGTCTGGTTTCATCTGTGGCTCCAGAAATAGCAGATGATTGTATTTCAAAGCAACACATAACTCTGACCATTGGTTATGTGATATAGCTCTCTACTGACTGTGATTTAAAGAGGCTTTGGGGAAAACAAACGATGGTGTCGTCTGAAGCTAGTCTAGATTTGGGTTATAGTGTTACACACTTTACGGTACAGTTGAACAATATGATACTAGCTTTGAGAATTACTTTGAAGCTCCAAAACTAATTTAGTCTTGAACACACAGGTGATGAAACGACAATATTGAGGGAGTTTATTTAACACAGACAATCAGGGACGAATCGGCAACGTTTTCTGTGGAAACCACTGGGTCATTGTGTTTTCTAAGATAGATGGACGGCTGGATGTTCTGGGTCTTCTTGCTACACATGGTCTTGAAAGGAAGTGGGGGGGCCCTTATTCCCAGATTCTGTTGGCCTGGAGTCTTGGCCCTGGACCAGGTCCTGGCTCAGAGTCTGGAAGCAGATTCTTAGTCCACGTAGATTCAACTTTATTGGCATTGGTCATGTAGAAATACAAGGCAACAAAATACAGTGAGAACAGACAGCTGTGTCCCCCCCCCCCCCCCCCCTCCACACACTCCAATCTCTTCCGTTTCCTTCTCAATCGGATATATAACAGTCAAGAGATATGCTGCGTATATGACAGTTAGCACACATCGCACGTATTGTCTGCGAATCTCCAAGATTAATTAGAACCCTACGTTCTGTGGTCTCTGTAGGGAAACTGTGTGAGTTAATGACCTTGTAATGGCCTTGTTAATGATAACATGGACAATGGTGTGCAGAAATGCTTTGTACACCATGATACAAATGAGGCATAATCAAGCTTTCACAAATGACATGACTATTTTCTAAACCCCTCAAGTTGTTTTTAATGTTATCTACCAAAGATGGATTTCAGCTTGTCCTTAGTAGAAGATTCGTTGAAGAGATGCATGACATACCATTCACTTGAATAAAACTGTCCATCGCATCAGGGCTTGTATGAGAAACATTTGCTATTCCCACATAGATAAATAGTTGTAACATTCAATATTTTCTTCTTCTATGAAACATAGATACACCACTCAGTGCCCTTCCAGGGCATCCCAACTGTATGATGTCTGGGATCGTTATATGAGTGTTTCATGTTGGATTTGGGCACTGATAAACTGGAGCTGTGAGTACTACTGGAGCTCAAATCCCCCGACATATTTGAAATCCTCTTCCAATCCTCTCCCAGTTCAGAATGCAATCACAGCTTAGGCTCCACTACCTGAGAACCAGGCTGACAGGACGAGGACGCAGACACTGGACTGCTGCTGGCCTTCAATAAGGTGGCTTCTCCCTCCTCTCACTAAACTGTGAACTCCCCCAGGGTATTAAAGAGGCACTTTGCGCTTAATCAATTATTTATATGATTTTAGGGTTAGGGTCTCAGTCAGTCCACCCACAACCAAGACATCTTTTTTGGTTTACAAAAATGTGATGATATATATAGTATCCACTCATACAGTGCAAGACGTTTTCAGTGCCTGCTGAGTTTGGATGTCATTTGCATGTGTTTTTTACTCATTAATATATTAATTATTAACATAATTTCTTTACCATTGAATAAAATAATCTTTACGATTGGTATGGTCAAATGATTTGAGACAAAACACTGAATTCAGCGAAAGTGCCCTTTTAAGGCGGAGTGAGAGTGGACAGGATGTACATCTGTGGTGGTGGGGGGTGATATTGATGTACTATACAGCTTGGCTGCGCAATAGAAAAACCACAGAGCAGAACAGACAGAGAACATCTAGCTCGAGGGATTAGGAATTACTAAACCATCCTGTAAATATCCATCGAAGGAGGGCCCCCGCAAGTCCTGCTGGACCACACACTTCCAAGGAACAATGTCAATATGTCTGAATAATGACGGGCAAATTATGACTTTGTCGATAATTCAGAGGTATTTTGTCACATTTGTCTGATCCCTGTGCTTCTCACCTGACAAGACATCATCGACTCAATAACAGATGCAAAGACCGCAAAAAGAACTGTAAGTGCCCCCCACCCCCCAACTCTGTTTGCCCTAGGTGGATAATCACAATAATATGGTTGAGGGGGGAAATGAAGATGCTATATGGAGGATGTGTTTACCCCAGTGAAACGCTGTATGCTAAATCAATATGATGGAGTGGCTGACTTGTGGGTGGCCATGTGACTCAGCATAATGAAGCCTGCACACACACACACACACACACACACAGGTACACAGTCAGACATACACACACTATTGCACAATATGTCCCACATTCACATTAGCTGGCCTGTTTTTGCCAGCAGTCTTCCTGTAAAGCCTTGCCTAATACCTCCACCAGAGATCCCCCCAGACCTACAGGAACTAGAGTTACATAAATAAAGTGCATGATTCAGTCTGTTACCCTAGGCCATCATATTAGGAACATGCATACACAAGTTCTGTTAAACTGAATGAAAGACTACTGCATATCGTGAGGTCCGATTATCCAGTATGTGAGATTAGTGGAGACTAGAGCCAGTGCTGTAAATGATATGCTATTGAGTAAATTAATAGAATAAAGTGGGTGTAATGTGAATTGTAACTAACTTGAATGCAGGCTAGGCTGCTGCCTTAGGGAACTGCTCTGCACCAAATCAACAAGCTCACTCACAGACCGAGCGTGAAATGTAAAGTAAATATAGATGCGGCAGTTTACTTGAATTAGGCTATATAGGCTCAGTAAATGTCATTGTTTTATTGGAAACAACAAAAACACATTTTCACTTGACTGGAAGCAATACGCTATTCTCTACGAACTAGCAAAAGCTCTCTGTGGAGGAGATGCAGAACTAGTTTTCTATTACGATTATGCACATCATCCATCACACCCATGTTACTTGCAATGAAGCCAGCTGAGAAGCCTTTCATTTACATTTAGTCTTTTAGCAGACGCTCTTATCCAGAGCGACTTACAGCAAGTAGCCTTTTGTAGATGTGGAGGAGATGCATATGTAAAGAAGCCCCTCAGTTAAAGAGAAAAAATGTGACTAACAATGTCTCGGCCAAAAGTTCTCCACTTGGACCTCCGCTGGCCCCTTAGCCCGTTCTACAAATTGGACTTATTGGTATCAACTGTAACTGCAGCCCTTCCGCCAATACGCTAATGAATACGCGAGTGCGGTTGAGGGGCAAAGATCTTGTGGGTAGTCATTAGTTGTGTTTAGCGCAGGATATTTATTTAAAGACAGGCTCAGATGAAAATGGCTTTGTGAGGACCTATGTGCAGTTGTGAACCAGGGTTTTGGATTCCTTGTGGGTTCAAGGCTGGTTGGCGGATGTGTTTGCTATGCTTCTGAGAGGCTAAATACACTTCGGGATAGCGTAAGATTTATTGGACTGGGCTAACCAGCCCTTGTTTTAATTAAGAGTCATTTGGGTTATTATTTTAGCGCAATAAACTTATTTTGCTCTCATGATTAATTTGAGGAATTTCTTGTGAATTATGAGAAGATGAGGTTGACCAAGTTAAAGTAACATTTACTGTGGCCGCAATAAGAGAACCCCCCATTTCTTTCGCGCTGTGAAAATTGCTTTTTGTAGTCTACCTAGTACAGTAGATGAGAAACTGGAGCTGGCAATATTGCAAGCTTATGTGAGGTTAACTCTCTCCATGAGTTTTTTTGGCTTCCTTTCACACTTAATTTCTCTGTAAGAGCAATAAAATGATAAATCCCTGGGAGTGGGAATGTATTGGGTTTACAAGGTCTAGTACCTACAGCACAAATGTCACAGGACACCCCAGTGTTAATTGTAAGATTGGGAGACCTTTTGTATTTACATTTCTCCTGCTCCATTATGACCAGCTAAAGGCTGTCATGACGGTAGAACAGGGGCTTGGTCACACTAGCACCAGCATCTAATCAGTGCTCTTTCGCTCTCTCTCTCTCTCTCTCTCTCTCTCTCTCTCTCTCTCTCTCTCTCTCTTTCTCTCTCTCTCTCTCTCTCTCTCTCTCTCTCTCTCTCTCTCTCTCTCTCAAACACACACACCCACAACTGAAATCTGCGGTAGCTTCTGTGTGGGGGGAAGGTTTTTGTCATAATAGTTGTCAGTCAGTGTATTCAGAGGGAAGACTGCAGTTTGCTTTGGTAACACCAGTGATGATAGTGTTGGCTGTGTGCTTTTGCAAGCCCTCAATTCTGACATGGCAGGGCTGATTGCCTCCCTGTCTGCAACTTGTTCCACAGACCCCCTCTCTCTCTTTTCTTCACCTCTCCCTTTCACCTCTCTCTATTCATCTGTTTCTGTCTTTTACTCCAAAATATTTGTCTTTCTCCTTGCCTGCCTGCAGATCCAGCGGTGTGACCGATGGCTTCCCCAGGGACGGTCACAGGGTTGGGATGTAACTGACACACATGACAAATACCTCATTCCACTGCATACACCGCCAGTCATGTCTGGCACGATGACCTGGACATCCATGGTGGATGCGAGCGTGTGTGTGTGTGTGTGTGTGTGTGTGTGTGTGTGTGTGTGGGAGTCTGCATAACCGTAGTGCTCTGTGTGTGTCCAGATGATGTGTGCAGCTGAGCATCAGCAGACACACTCGACTACACACACAGGCCAACAGCTCACAGCTTTGGTCATAACCTTGCGGTGGAACATTGAAACTCTGACCTCACTTCTGGGCCTGTTAATATCAGGTTTAGGACCCATTAGGTCTGCAGGCAGCCTGTACAGAAACTGTTCTGCACATTGTAAATATATACCATCTGACTCGATAATGAGTAGATTTTTCTCTTAAAGAGGCCAACAGATAAACTGCGGTTTACTCATCTTATCTGTCATTGTATATGTTTGATGTTTAGTGTCTACAAACGGACATCAGTCAGCCTTTTACATATTGCTGTCGCTGCCAGTGCTTCACCCATATGGACTCTTGGAAGAAGGAGTCAATTAAGCAGATAAGTGACTTATCAGACAACTTTCATTATCCAGTCAAAGGCTGCTGTAATAACTATGATTCAGGCTAACTGCTGACAATAAACACTGCAGCGTGGCGCTCGTCTGAGTGAGAGACGCTCCAATTAAAGAGCCTCTGCATGCGCAAGGAGGACTCGTGATGGCTGCTTTGCTTCCATTTGTCGAAAACGCGTTGTGTTTATTTGCATGCTAATGAAATGCATCGGCTTGACTTGGAATCAATTAATTCACCATCGCTTTGTCGTTAACTCACTTGAAAGTTATGAAGAGGCCGGTTGGGGGGTGGGTGTGGGTGGGGGTGCGGGTGGGGGTGAGGGTGGGAGGAGGGGTGGTGTTGGTTCACTACTCCCATCTCAAGAGTTGAGAGAAGATCTTAAAACACACCCAATTGGCTATTTTTTTCATTTGAGCAAGGAGCAACTGGTTACACCTTTGTTTTGCTGGTCATGTTATTTTCTGGTGATTTATGAAGCTGGTTTAAACGTATCGTTCTTTGCCTGCAGAAATTTGTGAGCACACAAGACTGAAGAGACAAGACTTTGATCAGGAGAAGCAACATGCGTTAAACAGGAATTTAAATGGCTGATAAGCTCGGTAGCTGTTGTGCAGTTTCGTCAAAAGTGATTTAAATGGGAGTTACTGTATTTGCATCCCTTAATAACTCCCTTATTGGCATAGCAGATGCCCTTACCTTGGGCGATTTAGCACGGATTACGTTTGAATAAATTATTAATATACTCGGCTGGATATTTACCAAAGCAATTAGGGTGAGTGCCTTGCTCCAGGGCACAACAGCAGGGACCCACCTGGGCTTGCGATCAGACGCCTTCTGATCACACCCAGTCCCTCTATCACTGCCACAGATTGCCGCTGGTGCGTACGCACACACCCACACATGCAAACACACATCTTTTCCTTTGCTGGAGCACATCAACTGGAAAATAAGGACTTTTATCAACAGCAGTTTAACAACCTGTTATAAGTTAGTTTTGTTCTATTTCATCTTCGTCCCATCCTTGTCATTTCATTCTATAGGCATCTACATTTCCCCTTGAAGTTGAGCCTCGCATTTACTTAAATGTAGCTTCATTAAAACTTGCAAGCAGGTGTGGACAGTACATTCCTGAGAAGGCAGCGTGCCCTTGTGTGTCAGTCTTTCACTGTAAAACAAGGTGGCGGCTCCTCCGTGCTTCGTCTCAGACAACCAGGGCTCAGGGAGTGTTGAGGACCTGTGACAACAGTTATCCCCTCGGAATAGGAAATGTTCTTTGACTGACAGCTATGGATTAACTGGTGTAAGTATGTGCGTGTCAGTGTTTATATGGAAAAAGAGAGGAGTGGGGGAGAGACAGTGGGTTTATAGATTTGGGTTTGTGCACTGCGTGCGTGGGTGTGTGTGTGTGTGTGTTTGTGAGAGACCTTAGACCTCCCTGTCTGTTGAATGACAATTCGATGAGTCAGCGCCTTGGTGACCGCTGTCCGTGGTCCTGAACTTCGCCTCTGTCAGTCTGATGAATCAAAACAACCTTCCGTAGCACGTCTGCCCTGCTCCTGGCCTGAACCTTTCCCTTCACAGCATGACCTGAAAATTACTTCTGGCTATGGTTGTGTTTGGGGATGTTTCAGGTTTGCTTGATGAGAATGCCAATGCTTAGCTTGTGCCGTATTGTTGACGCTATTTAGACTTGGTGTGTTTTATCTGTGAAGGATACAAATGTCATGCAAACATTTCAAGACACCAAGTGGTATTTGGAATAAAATAAGTAATTTTGTCTGACAGACACAGATGGAATTGGCTGAGCTGTTTCAGGCAGGAGACCCTAAGACCCAGTGCTGTCAGTCAGCAGCCCTGAACACATCATGCAGTCTTGAAACACTGTGCAGTCAGGGAGCTCTTTTTAAGACGAGGACGACTCCCCCACAGTCTGTATGGAGGCTGGTTAATAACAAATTATGAACAGTAACTGAAGGATTTGGAGAGGTCTGATTTGAAGTTGTCTGAGAGGGCGTAGTAGCATTCACAGAGAAGGATAAATAAAATAAAAATACAATAGACTGCATCTGAATAATGATCATTTAACATACACTGAATGAAAATATTTGTGAGTTAAGGAATGTATAGAACCTTTGGCTGGACAGTGGACAGCAAAGCTTGAAAACAATTTTAAGCTTAAACGATCTTGGAAGTATGCATGCTTACACTTCACTACTTTTTATCAGCCTCCATTTTATATGAACGTGTGTGCAAGTAGTAATGTCGGTGTGTGTGTTTGTGTTTGCCAGACCTCGTAATTTTTTATGACTCACTGGCAGGCAATAACATTAAAACCCATATTCCTTTTGGTGATGTGCACACAGCAAGTGTGCGGTTAGGGAAATAACAGAACCATAAGGAGGCTCTGATATAACTCAGCCAGGTAGTTTTGAGGAATACTTGTGGTCTACATTCAAGCTCCCTGTTAGACCAGGCACTTCAAATCCCTTCAGAATGTGTTTTACACAAATGTCAGAAAGTGCTTAACAATGTAAAAAAAAAAAACAACAACATGGTAACCGTGGTATTTTGACCCAGGTTTTTTTATCAGATTTTTTAGTTATCAGGTCTTTGCATGGAGCAGCTGTTTTGCATTTACATGGCTCTATGTAAGCATGTGCAGGAGTGGTTTGGGGTTAGCAGAATGTTCATCTTCTTTTGTGAACTAGCTTCTAACGCCCATACCTACCCCTTCTCCATCACTGTGAAGCTGGGCCATAAAAACAGGCTTTTTGAGAGCAAATGTGCTGCTTTGGCCTTGTAGAGTAATGTTATGTACACTGACGACATGTCAGGGACCTGAATGTGTTCAGATCCCCTATACCTGCCATCTCAAATGCTATTTTAATCAGTCAGTCACACCCCCTCTCCTTCCTTTCAACACATCTCCCTCCCATCCGCTATGCCTCTCTGTACTAATGGCTAATGTCATGGTACTCAGGGATACTGTAACACTGCACTGCAGAACCACTCTCGATAAGGGATTTCTGCATGCGGAAAGTAGTGGCAGTATCCATACACTGCTGTGGTGTGGTCTGGGAGAGTAGTACCATGATGCTCGTATCCTCACACAGGGGTTACATGACCCCATCACACAGGGGTCAAATGACCCCATGAGAGGCAGTAGCCTGGTGTGTCAACTGGTATTTGTTTCTATATTACATCCTCATGAAGGGGGATTACATAAAACTAGAGAGTTGCACATTTTCACGCGTGCACTGTTAAAATGAGAGAGATCAAGAGGCCTCACGTTCAAATCACTTGAATGCATAACACATGAATGAAACTAACTCATGTCTTTGATCTCAGAATCTCATATAATGTACAATGATGCCTCGTGCTTTGTTTGGCATTTCCAAATATATGGTTCCCTATACATAATTGCAATGCTGACAAATGGCTACTTCTCATTTGCATTACTACATATGTTACCTTGCCAGCCATAATCACATTTCTCTTAAAAATAATGTCTATAATTTGTCGTTTGCCAAGGCCCATGTGCATGTTTTTATTATCATACATTTGCATATTAGCAGGACTGGTGGTCTATGGTATGCTGACTGACTTCATATGGCTCCAGCTGTTCTACTCAGCCAAGTCCTTACTCTATGCTCAATGTCTAGAACGTCTCAGACATCTATTATGTTGATGCGAGTTCACTCTCCTTATGCCTCGTCGTCGCTTCCACCTGCAGTAATGTGTTGGAACACCGGACCGACTGACCTTCACCAGATTGCGATGCATAATACATGACGGACAAAACGTAAGACACTCAAACAGCTCCAGGTGAAAGAGGCAACATGATGGAAAGAGAGGAGCAAGAGAGAGGAGAGAGAGAGACAGAGAGAGAGATGGAGTGAGAGAAAGTGCTTCAACTCACACTGCTCTCAAACTAATGCATTTTTAAAACACAAATTTAATAGGCTGGGGTAACTTTACACACTGTCCAATGACCTTTAGGCAAGCGCCTCCAATGAGAGGGAGCGGTACGTGTGGGATTTACCTCCTGATACTGCTGGTATTTGGAGGTTTGCATCAAAACCAAATAGCTCTGAGGAATAGATGAATATGCTGACCTTTCACAGACACCCACATGAGCGCTACAGGAAAAGTGAGTTGTAATTCTGCTCTGCTGAGGGCCTGATTGGCCTTGTTGTCTGCCACCCCCTGATGTTAAGATTGGCTGCTTCCTGACAAATGGAAGCATCTCTTATGTTTAGAGTCTTCATGTTTTAAATGTCAACCCAATGCCTTGTGTGTAATGCCAGATGTGCTTTAGAGAATATCGCATGTTGGTTTTCAGAAACGTGTGCATCTTTTTATGGTGCATCAGGTACAATGTTCAAATAATACGAGGAATTCAGAAAGTTGAAAACGCCTGGTTTTTCAGTTAGTAATTGCTTTCTTTCAAGAAATGAAATAGGAAGTAATTTCCATCCAGGGTAAAGTTTGATATAAATACTTCTACCTGCATTAAAAACTTCTACATTAAAAACTTTTGTGAGTTTGTAGCCTGCCAGTACTACACCCAAGGTAATTAAATGTAAATGTGATTAATTGTGTCACCTACCAAATGGGATCTAGGTGTCTGTGTCATCGTGACTATTTTCAGATGATCATCACGTGAAAAATGTGACGGTTAAAGAGACAGTGGTTTTGTCTTCTTATAGTTTGTTTCAACAGAAATGAGAAATAGCACAACCTCCATTGACTGTTATTTGCAGTGCATAAAGTTTAGAGAAGGACCGTCAATTGAGGTTGTGCTATGTCAGGCTTACTGTGTCTAAATTCGACATTGCAATGTTGGATACATTAGGATTTTCTATGAAATACCACATACACGTTGTGGTCTAAGGGACTTACCAGTTTATTTTACAGAGCATAGTTCTCTGTCTGTCTTTCTCACTGTTTTTGTATATTCTTCCCATTCCCTGATGTATCTAGAGGTTCACCCCTGTTGCAGGTTCATGCTAGCATGAAAAACAACAGTGTTTATGATCGTTCTGTGCCTAGTTAAGTAGAAGGCCTGCAAGGTATTTTAACGACTTTCTCTCCAAAATAATCTGTTTGTGAGCATGTTTTCCTAAAGAGCTCTTACTACATCAATTGGATGAAGAGAACTATACACAAAAGTCAAGTTTCTCTTTGCCAAAGATTAGAAAAATATTTCTCACATTTACATGTACAAGCCCACAGACTTCGAAAAATACAAATACTTTCATACAGCCTTCTAAAGCACAGAATTTCTTTTTATTACTTTTTGCTTTCAAACAAGCATTTGCCTCTTTGACTCGAGTGTGTAGTGTTTTAGATGGTAGTGCACACAAACACATCGAATCAATAATGCAACCACAAATCATTAACCTTTGTGTACAATACAGAGCATGGCAGAGTTTCATCTGCCAAAAATGGCAGCCATCAGAGGATGCATTAGTGATGCGTCACGTTTAGTGAGAGATCAGCAGCGGTGGTGCGGTTTGCCTGTGGGAAGGGGTTGGCCTACTCAGAGACACGGGGAAGGAGGTGTGCTGGTCAGGATGGAGGGATGGAGATATGACAGGTACATCATCTGAGGAAGAATAAGCCAATTATAGGGGAGGAGAGTAATTATCATCATAGAAGAAGACTGAGGTGGAATGGTGTCGCTGTGGGACTACAGTGAATGATTATTGGTTGTGGCGAATGGGTCATTTGCATCTGTATGGAAGTGCGTTGCGGTTCGATGCATAAGTCATGAGAGTTGGCCGATAAAAGGCTGCCGAGATTTCACTGTAGGAGTTGAGCAAAATGAGGGTTGTAGAGGCCCGAAAAATCAAATCAAAATGTATTTGTATAGCCCTTTTTACAAGCAATGTCACAAAGGGCTTCACATATGCCGATAGAACTGCCCCTCAACCAACCTAAACCCCCCCCCCCCAAAAAAAACATCCATCATTTACGAATATCATGATGCTACACCTCTACGCTTTGTGGACCGTTGATTTATATATTGTTATTTATACCCAACAAACATTAAACATTACATCAAATGTAATCTGAATTGTACTCATGACCCAGCCAAGCTTTAACTTTCAGTGGTGTCGTAGGTTATGCGTTTTTTTTTTTTGTTACCTGAGCAGGTCTCAGGATTTGTCTCTTTCATGATAAGCATCAAGGCTGCCATCTTCCCCAGTGATCTTCCTGATACTGTATGCTGGAGTGCAGGAGAGCAGAGTGAAGAAGGGTTATTTGTCTGCCGACGGAGGTGATCCCAAACATCGCAAGACACCATCGCTCATGTTGCTGTCAGAAATCGGAATGTTGCAACACCAGAAGATACTCCATGCTTTGAACAATCACTTTCCATGCTGCAGTTTAATTCGGTTCTATAGAGGGCTTGTGTGTGCTTCTTTACAGTATATAACCTTCAGACAAGAAAGTCCCAACAGAATGTAATTCAAACTGTTTTCAAATCGAGTGCCAAGGCAGGTACCTCCCCTAGCTATATGTGCATCTGTGTAAGAGAAAAGGTATCTAAACTCAGCTGGAGGGTTTTCTCTGGGCTTCTGCACTAGGGCTTCTGCACACTCCATTATTTCTGCTCCCCAATTCTGCCAGCAACCAATAGAATGGGATGACAGACGAGTGTGAGGTAAAACCAAATTACTTGCTCATTCATTTAATGTCATTAGTTTGCAATGGAAGCTGATGTAATTGTGTGAAGTCCCTCCCCTCCTCTTTATCAGCCTTTGTGTTTGATGAGCAGCCCCCTTGGGGAAAAATAACTGCCAGCAGTTTAGACACTGATAGATTCTATCTTTGCAGCTTTCCCGCCGCTTTACGATGCTAAGTTTCGCACATTCACTCTCTCCCTCTTTCTGTCTGTCAGCAGGGAATAGAAGGGGGATGTGAGCGAGTCACGTTTCAAATCATTGCAGCGATTGTTAATGGCAAGCATGTGAGCACAGAGCTCCCAGACTAAATAAATAAACGGTTTTAGTCTAGGTTGGGGTAGCAATAGTCAGACACATGGTTGTTTGTGCTTCCAGACCAGCCATTTTGTGTTTCAGGAAACACTGTCCAGTCCTTCTAAACCTAAATCCAAGCCCAACCACATCCACAATTGTAGCCTAAACTGCTGCCAAAATTCCACTGAGCACAATAGTTAACTGTTTTGAGCTAGAGTGAATCCTAAATACTAAAGTATGACTCAAGTGCTACAATATGTAGTGATAATAATTATGAAAGGAGTGTTTTGAGTGAATTGTCCTGCTGTAAATGTACTTGGCTGAAAGTGTTTGGTTTAACAGTAGCAATCTGCCAGGCAGTGCTGCAGTTTGAGTTCTATTTGCTCAGAGAAATTGCTTAATTTAATTTTTTGGGACTTCCTCTAAAGCCCAGCTAAACCACTAACAACCAGACACACACAGAATAACAATACTGAGATCTACTGCATCTTGTGACCCACGATAACATTTCCTGAATTAAGCTGAAGAATTTAGACAATGGAGAAAAAGAAACCTTTTATATTGCTGAGGCACATTTTTTTGTGTATTTTTTTCCTCTTTTGGGGTTAGTGTTCCTGGTCCCCTGGTTAATGGTGTTTTGTTTCGTTGACTTCCTGTCAGGCTCCTAGCCAGCGCTCGTCACTGTCGCTCTGACGATCTGATCTGGGAGAAGCCTCTGGATTTTGATAATCCCCAGTTGTGGTGGGGAAGCTAAACACTGCTACCCCAAGCATAACAATTCCCTCCGGGGGAGAAAAGCTGCCACTTAGCACTGTTATTACATACGATCATCCAGTTTGTTAGGAGAAAAGAAGACCTGCTTCCCTTCCAGTTCTGGAGTGGTGTGACTGCATATCCCTATATCCCCTACACACACACACACACACACACACACACACACACACACACACACACATTGAATACGCACCCACTCTCAGAAACTCGCAAGCTCCTTCTTCTCCCTTGTTATCGCTATCAGGAATAATTGGGGAGCACTTGTCAATGGGGAGGCAGATAAACATGTTGTTCACTACACGCTAATTGCTAGTATACCCTCTAGGTACAGCTTCAGGCAGTATTCCACCCACGTTCCTCCACAAGGGGCACTCTCTGGGCATCATCTGGCCATTGTCTCAATACCAGACATTGTTCATGACCAGAGGACCAGAGAGAATAACACACTTGATGGTAGGACAGAAGCTTTGCAAGTTAGGGGGGAGGAGGTACACAAATCCAAGAATTTGTATCCCCTCTAACTTCTAGAAAGGCGTAAACATCTCCAAGTTTTCACAGGTTTTCAGTGTGCACTGTCTCTCTTGCCCATACTGGAGTTCAGACTTGGGGTACTCCTGACTCATACGCAACACCTCTCATGAATACGGCCGTAGTCTATAACTGCCTACACTGACAGCACTACATATCACTGATCACTGGTGGGTGGGCAGTATTTATAACTATAACTAATATATAATATAATCTAACCAATGGGACTGGAACATGCAGTACCTAATCATTGACAGTGTAGGTACCACAAAATAGGCTTTACATGTTGTGGGTTTTTAAGGATGGTCCGAGTCATTTTTGCGTCCCAAGAGCCTGTTTAGTCACAAACATGCGTTCATTTCAGCAGGCATCGTGTCAACACATTGACATTAATGTGGCGGAGGAGTGCTATCAGTTATAGCACCACAGGCCTCCATGGTATATTCCTATTAGCCTGGCATTTCCATGAGACTAATGATAACTCACTACACCTCTAATGCTTATAGCACTGGAGAAAGTCAGTGTTGCATGGCAGGACAATGACTCAGAGAATTAGACACTAACTGGAACACTTGCTAAGAGAAAACATATTTTCAAACAGTCAGAATGGCATCCAAGAAAATATTCCTTTAAACAGTTGCCAAATATTTCTCTATCTCTAAGGAAAACAATTTCCCATGAACAGCTGGCTAAACAGGTTCTCCAAAATAGCTCGAACAAAATGATTTTTTCAAAATATCTATTTACACCCTCAGTCCTATGGTGCTGGTTGAGTAATTCATGTTGGCTTGACTTTGAACCTAGAATCTTCTCCCTTTTTCAGCTCCCCTTGTGTGAAGACATCCTCTCACCTCAGTCTCTCTTTGTCAGTTCTGTTTTGAAAGCATCTAAAAACAACAAATAGAACACAGGAGGAGATGGAAAACACAATCATAGGTGAAACAAAATATGTCACACATGTTGGTGGTGGGTGAAACTTGTTTCATTTTTAAAAAATGCTTCTTCGGAATTAAGTATGCGGTGAATTTTTCTTTTTTCGAGGTATTGTACTGTGCCAGGAAAAACTGTCTGAATGACCATTTCGTTAGAGGACAGGATCAACTTTTCTCCTTTATTTGTGAGGGGAACTTTTCTGCGGAGTGGCCTCTTGCCAGCTGTTCCAGTAGCTTTGTTTTCTAGGTCGCAGTGACAGTCCAGCAGGATGCCAATCTCTGGTGGTGGCCCAGTCTCCCTCCCGGCTCAGTGAAGGTGACCATATGGCCACCGATGACCAACTTTCCACAAGACAAACAGCTTTAAGTCGATAGCCGTCCTCTATCTCTCTCTCTAGCTGTCTCCAGCCTCCAGCTCTGGCATTGTCGAGTGAGAGGGACTAAGATGGAACGCATTCAAATGATTTCTGGTCTTCGTCTCAACTTTCCTGTGCTTTTCTGAAGAGGCAACCAGAGAGATACCAGAAACAAGATGTTCAGCAAATTGCTTGACGCATGGCAATGATTGAGCACCTTGTTTGGTCCTGCTGTAGATGTGAACCAGTTATCAAATGAAAAGGGAACAAGCTTGGCTTTTGTCTCTGCTTGCGCCACACGACAGAGCAGAACACAGAGAGGCTGAGCTATGCTGATTATGCTGTAATTATGACTCTGCAACGGCACGGCGTTAGTATGACCTTTTTTATGTATTACTGAGGCAAACCACAGAACCATAGTGTGACATTCTGCCTCAGCTATCTTGTGTCTAATCACCCAATTAGACAGGCTAGCGGCAAACAACCACCACCTTGTGCTCCACTTGTGTTTGTTTTCTCTCACGTTAACAGCCATCTGAAGGGTCACCCTTCCTCTGCCTGCGGCCTCATCTGAGGTCATGGGCAGCGCCTAGATAGCACTTGTAAAGAGGGTCCCACGAACACTGATTTAATCAGTTACACTCTAGTAGCCAGGATGACTCATGAGTTTGGAGTGTGTAGTATGGCGCCATCCTTCCCCCTGGAGGCCCCCAATCTTTCAATCCTGCTGGCCCACCAACCAGGTTTTGCTGTCGGCCAGTGGAGGAGAAGAGGGAGCTTGGTAGTGGTGGCGGGTTGCAGTGCATGCTGGGAGCTTGGCAATGGGCAAGAGTGATTAAGGATGAATGCAAGATGGCTGAACAAGTTGTCAGTCAATTTGCCTTTCTTTCTCCCTCAGAGTGTGCCCTTACACAGTTGGAAAGGCGAACACATCAAAAGCTGTGCGGCAGCTGTGTGTGTGTGTGTGTGTGCTCGCGCTTGTAGGGAGGAACACACTCGAGTATTAAAACTAAATGACTCTCAGGGAATGTGTGTGGGGCAACACAATCTCTGTCTCTGACTGACAGATTAGCATTTAGGTAAGAGAAACCCAATGCTAAGAGAAAGATTTGGTTAGCTCTAGGAAAAGGCCACACTGTCATTCTGTTTGAATCAACAATGGGACCTTTGAAGAGCAGAATTTTGAGAAACTTCTCTTCAGTTCAGATTTAGCTTCTTCCGATATTAATTTCCAGCCTTTATATTAAGGCTTTAATAACTGTATGTTATGTTAATAACTGTACTAATGTTCCCGACAGCAACAATTTATTTGCTCTAACTTTGTGGAAAAATTCAACAAGACATGAAAAATATATTAAATAAACTACTAATTGTAACTCAGACTAGAACATTGACTTAAAAATCAGTGTTGTTTAGAGGGCAAAAAACCCACTTTAGATAATGCATAAAATATATATATATATATATACTTTTTTTATCAACCACTTCTTCCATAATATGTTCTTTGATCTATAATGCATGTGGAATACAGTATGACAAGAATGAATGCAGAACAGAAAGCTTCACCAAGAACGCAAAGACTTTTGGGGATAATCCATTTGGCTACTTCCTGTCTAGAATAGTGCTATCAGAAAGGGTCTCAGGAGACTGTGATGTCATCCCTGAGTGACATGCTTCGCTTAGAGCGGCAGGGCCAGTCTTCAGCCTCAGCCACCTGGGCCAAGGTTTGTGTTTATGAGACAGCCTTGGACCAAGGTGCGATTGTGATAGAGAGTGCCATGGTTGTGTGTGTGTGTGTGTTGTGTGTAGGTGAGAGTGTGGGTGTGCCAGAGTGACAGGCGTCTCCCTGTAGATGCAGGACTGACAGCTGACAGAGAACCAGGTCCCTAATAGCCCCTCTCCTTACACACATCCTTTTACCTCAGTCTGGGCGGGGACAGTCTACCTCAAGGACATACCTGAAGTGCTCTCCAAATGGGAACCCCTCCTACTATATCCCAGTGTCTGTGCCTGAGATCATTCACTACAGCTTCAATCTTAAAGCATGTTTCATTTGGCCAGTAAGCACTGCAGTGTACTATCTACTATGAATGCAAGAGACGTTCCCATTTTATATTTATTGTATTCCTTTATGTTTTTCTTATTCAATCTTGAGATAACAGGATTATTTCACAATCCTGTTCTGCACAATGATTCAGCACTGCTTCATTTAAGTCTTTGTGGCCACAGAACACGCGTTTCAACCAGACACCAACCCACAGAAAGTCTCCACTGACTGCGAATATGAGACACAGCAGACGTGATCCAAGATGGAAATGAGAGACAGAGTTCCACTTTAGTGAGACACAAACCTCTCTTTAACGGCAGTTTGAGAGCTAATGCTCACGTATGCATGCTTCGGTGTGTTTGCCCTTTACCTTTTTCAGCATCTAATGGCACGATCTGATTGGTCATCATGAATGATTTAACAAACAATGCTGAATCTTTATCACCAATGTTCAATTAGTCATTATTTGCCTAAAAGAAGTGGGAGGATCTTTTTTAGCTAGTGAAATAAAGTCCTGATAATTCTATGTACCGGTAGTCATTAACAATGGTTGTATGTAATTGCAGAGTTTATTAATGTCCTTTCAGATTACATGGCTCAGCCTTAGTTTCCCTCATGGTCAGGGACGGATCTCAGATGCGCTAAGCTTTAATTTGAATGTAATGTTTTTAATTGAGAGAAAGTTATTAAGACAGTCTTGTTTCTCCTGGCATGAGCAGGCTGAATTAGAAGTTGACTCTCCTGTTGAAGTAGCTGATTAATTGTCGCTGCTGTGGTTGATGAGCTTGGGGTGGGTGGCGGGAGGGCGGCCGGTGTGGGTGGAGAGGATGGATGGCGGGAGGAGAGGGAGAGGAATGGAGAGAAATTTACTCCTCTCGGCATCTCCCCATCTTTGAGAAGGTTTTCGGAGCAGTGGGTCTGCTAATGGTTGGCCGAGCCCTTTCTTGCAGTCCTTCCAGTGCTGTTTAAGTACCTGAAACCAGAATGAGCACTTCTGCATGGTTACAGTATGTCCAGACTTGTATAGAAATCAGTGGTTTGAGTATCGTTCTAGCATTTCAGTGTGCCTCTTGTGAATTATCCGTATTCCACCAGGCCTATCTAATCATGCTGGTCATCTAATTAGCATGAACACACTTGGTGTTAGTGGCAAATGTTGATGAATCACCAGTGAGTTGGGTCCTCATTACCTTCCTCAGGCCTTTTCAGCCCTCCCACTGCCCCCCACTCCAACCCCCAACCCACATCCCTACCGAATGGAAATTGTTTTTCGATCAACTCGAGCAGAATTATGTATCTGCATCTGCATTTGTAAGAAAATGTAATTATCACCTATTATTCTCCCTTTGCACAATTGCCCTTATAAATATGAGCTTATGTGATTAATGTGATTTGGTTGCCGGCAGTTTCCTCACAGCCTTTGTACTTAATAACATTATTTCCCATACTTTATACTTCTGTATGTACACAGTGTCCTCAAGTGTATAGCTGTGATGGGTGTGTGATCTAATGTTTGTTTTCGCCACTCATGCAAGAAAGAGCTTCAATGATCATTGGACAGGCTCTATTTTTTTAATAATAATATTTGGTAGAAAAAAACTATGATTTTCTTCTCTGTGGGATACTTTAAAGAGGCTGCTACTGGAGGTCAGTGAGTGACACTGGTATTTTAGCACCACAGGTTTGCCAATTCCAGCATATAGTACCCACATCAAAATGTTTGATGACAGAATGTTTTTGATGACATTTATCCACATATTACCATATCATTGATAAATCAGCAGCCTCAGATTGCTCCATCATGTGCTTATACCGTATGTACAAACATAATCTACTAAATAAAGCTAGTGTACAAAGAAATATAAACCTCTTGTTTTTTTGTAACATCTGACATGATGTTTCCTGTGGTGCTGCTGTGAAGACTGTGGTGACTGTGTATATGGAAGTATGTAGAGAGATCTGTCATTATTCCTGTTCATGATGTCTACAACCTGTGATGACGTTCAATAACGACACCAGGGAGTTGCTCACCTAACCCAAGTGGGTCTCTCCTGCTGATTGGCCAACACGGGTAAATGATAGGCTGGACAAAGAACCAATAGGCTGCCTTGAGGAACTTACAGTCGGACAATCACTCACTGATGCAGCAGACTTACTCTTTGCCCCACTCCATCATTTATCCGTTCCGGCCAATCAGTTGCAGAGATGGTGCTTGGGTTAGGTGAGTGACTCCCCAAAGTCTCATTATTGAACCTATAATCGCAATAACTCCAGCCACGCAAAGACGCTTTTGCTGCTGTACCGTGTATTTTCTGTACGATGTAACACTATGAAAAGCCATTTTGTCTAGTTATTTTCTTCAAGCCACAGTTAGAATTACGACGTTTGATCAGCTAAAGAATCAACTGTAAGATCTTCAATCTATCATCATTTTTTAATGTGAATGTATTAATGCTACTATCACTGTACCTTAGTTTTCTACTATCACCGTACCTTGGTTTTCACGTGGAATCCCGACACATTGTTTGCAATGTACTGTCAGAGTAGAGCCGATAGCTATGAACACTGACATCCGTGTCAGCCAGGTGAGAATAATGGAGAATAAGATCTGTGAGTCTGGGAACAAAGAGATGGTTCCCATAGCTGTCCAAGTAGTCTTCTGATGCGGAGGCCAGAGAGGGACAGACAAAGATGAGGTGTGAAAAGAAGAGATGGAGAAACAGACTGCATGTGAATGAGAGAAAAAATAGATTGAGAGTATGTGAAAGAGAAAGCATAAATGAGAGAGAGAGACAGAGACATTGCACCCAGTGTAATGGACTTTGTACACCGACGGATGCATTATTCCTATTTTACACCAGAATAGCTCTGAATACAAAGTGGAGGGTAGGAAAGCAGTGGGAGAGGGAAAAGGACACTGAACAACCTCTGTTTAACAATAGTATTCTCATTAACTTCCCTATATAAAGCACATTTTATTTTATTTCGGTCTGTCTAATGCTTTCAAGCTTTGAACAAATTCTCCTTCAGATTATTGAATTAGTTTATTAAATATTTCTCCACTTGTTGAACGCAATCAAAAACTCTTAAGGGTAATAAATGTGTCACAAATGCGTTGGTCCTTCATGGCCTCTTCTGCATTTTAGCACAGGATGACATTGAGTAATGCTTTAACAATTTGACATGTGATTTTATTTTGAATAAATATTAGTTGTTTTTATTTCACAATTTGATGTGATATGTTTATCTCTGGGAGGTGGGACTGGGTCTACAAATGCATGTCCATAACAGCCGAACATTTTGTATTCTAATGATTTGCAGTCACCTGGAGCATGGAAAAAGGAATAATTTTAATGTTAGACTGACACACATCACAAACTCCCCTTTACTTACTCAAACATAGACCTTTGATGCAAGCTTTCATTCTGTCACTAGCACATGCACACACACACACACACACACACACACACACACACACACACATATACACAGGCTACACACACACACACACACACACACACACACACACACACACACACACACACACACACACACACACACACACACACACACACTTGGACTGGCCCTGGAGTCCTGACACTGGGAGTGTCTCTCTCCAGGAACTGACCCCCTGACAACATGTCCTGTCTCCTTGCTGTCTGACACATCATCCCTAAGGACATGTTGTCATCTCACCAGAATCCTGGCCAGCTCCTCTTCACTGTCACACACATGTACACGCACACGCACACACACACACACACACACACACACACACACACCTCCACAAGCACATACACACACAATGCTGCATAGTTGCCAAAGGCTGATGGATTAATACTGGTTAGGGCATCGGGCTAGTGATCAGAAAGTCGCCCGTTCGATTCCGGGCTGAGGTAACATGTAGTTGTGTCCTTGAACAAGGCACTTCACCCTAGTTTCCTCAGGGGAATGTGCCCGTATGTGCTGTAAGTCGCTCTGCTAAATGACTATGACAATGACTCTCACTTTGACATCCGTTCCGACAATTGGTTGCTGTTTTTTCACAGGAATTCACTTTAAGCAATGTCAGGCTCATCATTACTTAAGTCTGCAGCAGGCTTACAAATCAATGTCTACATTTCAATACAATGTATCCTGGTAAATATTAGCCCAGATACAGTTTTTGTTTATTTGTTATTATATACAGTGTATTGAAATATTGTCTGCTTTGTGTACAAGTATTTGATGAATTTATTATTTAGTGTTTGAGTCAAGAGGGCACATACAATTATCGCTCTGCAGTGACATCAAAGGTGTCTCTGCCAGAACCATTAAAAAAACCTTACCCAATCAAGAGGCTTTTCATTTATGGTGAGCAAGAAATCCACAGCCCCTCTAATATCAAGAGACATTCAGTGTCCAAGGCTGAGAAAGGCAGTTTAATGAGCCCGTCTGTCCAAACGCTGTCTTCCTGAAGACGATGAGACATGCGTGATGACATTGCTGGTGTAGAACTGTGTTCTGTGTTCAGGAGAAGGTCAGCGCCCCTGTTCAAACAACTGTCAAAATATTTTGGTTAAACTATTTTTTAGTTGAATGAAAAGCATTTCCTTGAGAAGTGTCCTATCTTTTTCCAGTTTCTGTTCTTAGATCAAAATGTTGTTTGAGTAGGATCACAACTTGTCAAGGGTGTCAAAGATCATCAGATGACAACTACAGTTGTATACCGTAACTGTATTGTCACACTTTTGTTTGTATTCCTCTTTTGTCCATATAACAATGACCTAAGCATAGAGCAGCTCCTGTTCTGGTCCTGTTCTCTACAGTTGACATATTAGCCATTATTTCCTTTGAGGCATTCATTCCTTACAAATGCATTAGATTGAAACCTGTAACAGTACATCTTCACACACATCTTCGGCATTTTGTCTTAGTAGATTAAGCCACAAACCTGTTGGTTTTATAAAACCCTCGATCTTCAGATTAATTATTTGGAGTATTATTAATATAACCAGTCCAAGTTTTTTGACCAACAAATGTTAGTTTGGAGTTTGTAAAATATGACAAACTCAATATGAAGCATCTTATCACGACATAAGCATAAAATCCATAATGTAATGGTGTGTAGTAGAGTTAAAATGCAAGTTTTTTTTTTTGTTTTGCAGCGAATGAGGTAAACAATGAAATTGCAAACGCAAATTTCATTGAATATTTAGAGCATTGCAGTGTTTTGGTATCCTTGCACCATATTTTTTTCTTGCAAAACACTCAAAGGTCAATATGCTACTTTTTGTTTATTCCTCATCTCCTGTACTTTTTAAAAGGTGTTTTCAATGCCTGTTCACCTCTCACCATCTGCTCAGGGACGTAACATGTCGGGGTGGCAGAGACAGCAGGGGAGACACTTTCTTGTGGGCACACTGCCACACAGGCCTCTGTGTGTGTGTGTGTGTGTGTGTGTGTGTGTGCGCGCGTGTGTGTGCGCGTGTGTTTGTTTGCTCTGACAGCAGGGGAGATAGAACAGACGTTCATATTTACTACAACAGACATGTAAGTCTCATCTCTGGCAGATAGTGGGGGCTTAGTGTCTTTGAGAGACAGAAGAAAAGAGAAAAGAAAATATATTTTTCTCGAGGGAAGACGCTCCTTTTTTGTTACAGTTTTGGCTCCCTGTGTATTGAAAAGAAGGACAGAAAAGAGAGGATCGGAGTGAAATAAAGAACATTTGTCTTGTGTCTAAGTGTGCACTAAGTTTTGGACAAAAACATCCGTTGACTGCACTCTTGTTACTTTGGTTTGAATGCGACAGCACCTATTGTCTGCGAAATTACACCAAAGATCATCTTTGTTAGAAATTCACTGTGTCACTGACATACAGATCTTTGGCCCAGTAAAACTATTCAGTCATCGTTCCCATTTCAAACAGTAATCTATTCCTGTGGGAGGACAGTTTCAGACTGCTGATTCAGAACTGCAATGACTTCAGAATACATATTTTACAAATTTCCAAGGCATAAGGGATATTGAACATTCATCTTTTATAACCCCAGTGTTGGCTGCATTATTTTCCACCCAGGTAGCCACAATCCACAAGAAGTATTTAGAAAATATAGAATTACTAATAATATAGACACCTGTTTTTGACTTCACTTACTAAAGAGTAGTCATACTGACCTGACTTGATGTGTAGTTCTCCTCCACTGTGTAACTCCCCTGGAGAACTCACTTCTAGTTAATAGAAAACCAACTCTAACTGATTTTCCTCAATCAGTACCTAATTTATTGTATTTCTTTATATTATTATTGGAGTGAGTCTTATTTTCTATGACTGCATCTGGTCTGTAGCTTTGGTTTGGTGTTAACCTGGGACTATGATTATTTTCAAATGGTGGTGATGGTAATGGAAGGTTCCGAGCGCTTCAGAATACAAACTGTAATGGAAACGGACAGTGTTCAATCGCTTGGGAGTGATGAGGGTCATGCTGTGTTGAATCAGAGTCCTTTAATTAGGCCGGTTCGGCCTCCTGATAATAACGGTTTGATGAAACTGTGTTCAGCAGCGCCGTGGTGGAAGGATGCACTTCAGAGGACCGGTGATGGATCACACTCCAGCCAATGGGAGGAGAGTGGAGGAGTTGGTGTTTGCAATTGCGATTGTGGTTCTGTGGTAAATGTGCTTGAATCAGCAAGCGAGCAGGAGTGAGCCAAAGAGAGAGGAAGAGAGAGATGGTGGTGTAGCAGCATAATGCCTTATCCATCACTGACAGGCCTGTGGCTTCATCTCTGCACAGTGCTTGGAACTGCTTTTCCAATAAATAGCCCCTCCACCCCCCTCTCCCCCCCATTCCTCCTCCTCGCGCTGCTCTTTCTCCCCTACATCTCTCCAAAACTTCCCCTGTCCATAAGACCCGGTGATTGACAGTCCATCAGTGGCCTGGCTGGTCGCTTCATAGATAGATCCCCACTTCACCTGCCAGTCCAATAGCTGCCACTCACCAGTCTGATTCACTCTCTCATCACACCTGGACAGACCATTCACACTTACACACTCATACACACACACTGAGCCCAAAAGCCTTGGATTATTCTGCTTGGTAGCAGAATAATGGAGTTGAGTGTGCAGGTGTGTACTTGCCTATGGGGGTGCTTGTATGATTGCAAGTCATTGTGTAACTGCACGTGCGTTTGTGTGCACTTTACAGTGTTGTTTCGCTTGTCTGTGTAGTCCTTTCTCTGTTCTCTGGTTGTCTCTGTTCGTTCTGAGCCACAGTGGTGTGGATTTACAGATGGGGTTTACATTTATAGACACTTTTAAGTATTTCCTTGCCTGCAAATATTTAGTGCAAATCTAACTTAACACTATATAAGGGCAAATATCCAAAACATCTTCACCAGCAAGGATGCTTCAGTACCTGCAATCACAAGTAGCTTCCTTCATTATGATCTGAAGTGGTTTGGTCCATCAACAGCATATTTCATGTTTCCCCCCACCCTCAGCACCCTTTTATGGAATACATTTAAAGTGCAAATTCAAATCGATTAGGTGAATCCACTTTGCTCCTGGCTATTTGCCCTAACTACATGATAACGCACCAGCATTGAAAAAATAAACAAAAAAGGCACAGTTTTACTGCTACTAAAATGAAAAACTGAAACAGCATCAGTAGTAGATGCTAATAAACACAATCAGAAATAATGCTAAAAGGTAGGATAGATTGACATCAGACAGACATGATGGGACACAGTAATACCAGCTGTAGCATATTGTAATAAGAGTATAATAAGAGTAATTCTGATAATGACGTCTTGCCAGAAACGACAGTGATACAGTGACTACGATCAATAGGACCAAGCTTGTCACCATCTTCTGCTCTCTACTTCCTTTGAAGGCGGATATCTGGGTGTGTGTTCCAGGATAGATATACTCATTGGATTTCCATGTGACATGAAGAGCAAGGATGATGACCACTGCTTTATAACAGACAATGGTTACCACAGTGGAACACTTTCTGATGAATGTCCTGTGGTATAGCTTGTGGAAATGTATCTTAAATGCTTTGCTTGAAAACATGAGATATCGCCTCGCCGTTGCTTTTAATGGGATGCTCAGAACCAATTTAGTGAAACGGTAAGGTTGAAAACCAACAATGTTTTTCACTTTAATTACAATATTTATTCTGAGGAAGTGGGAAAAGTGACCTTTTTGTTTCGGACTAAACATGGTTCCGCATTGCTCTCTGTACAAATTATTAACTTTTTCAAAACTTGTTCCCTATCACAGCTCGTTTTGTGTGCTATTTGATAGCGTGACAGAGGGACATTGGGGCACCTCTTGTTGAGCTCAGTTTTGGGCGCTGAAAATAATGTCCTGATTCCTGCTCCAATGACAAACCCATTAAGACTGTTTGACACAGAACAACTACACTAGGGTCTCATCTTAGGGAATAGTGACACAATTAGCATATTGAATTAATTTAAAATACATCTTTAGCCAGTCAACTCAGCTCCGAAGGTTCCAAAGCGGCAACTTTTTATCTTGAATATTTCCCCTGACAGGTGAATTAGAATGGACTGTTAAACTCTACCAGAATGATAATTTATCATGATGCTTTCACCAGTGATTAGCATAGTTCCAGAACATGGATACTGTGTTTGAAAGGTGTGTCTGTGTTCAGGTTCTGTACCACAGCCTGGAAAGGCGCTAACCCAGTAATCATCAGATATCCTGTACAATGGCTCCTTTTCTTAACGCCTCATTAGAAGTAATAAAATGAAGGAACAGTGACTTCAGCATGACTGACTAACTGTTCCATAACCCAACATGAATGTCAGACGCAGAAGTGCAAGGATGTGTGTGTGTGTTTGTGTATGTGTGGTCTGTTAGCTTGTGTGTGTAGGCATACCGTACATCATTTGGTATTAGCACTGCCACCAGTGAAGTGAGTCACCAATAAAACCTCTTAATCTGGCTTTAGTTGTTTCTTATGCAAATGTTTATGTTTGGTATTAAGGTGTCAGAAAGCTGTTGGGAGACATCGGTCCATGTTTTGTGTATGGTGTTAAGAACTGGATTGACAGAGATTTGTAGAATGGTGAAAGGGCATGCAGGGATTAGCGAACCATGGAGATTTGATTCCCAAACAAAACTAATTCTAGTTCTCTCTCTCTCTCTGTCTCTATCTCTCTGTCTCTCTGTCTCAGTCTCTCTCTCTGTCGCTCTCTCTTTATCTCTCTACTGTGTTCGCTCTCTCTCTGTCCCTCTCTCTTTCTCTCTTTCTCCCTGTCTCTCTCTCTCTTCTGTCATTCTCTTTCAATCTATCTCAAAGTAAAATATGATTAATCGTCCGTTATCTCAGTGGTGTGATTAAATAATCAACATGTCCTCTTCGACCCGTGGGATTAGGCAATGACATTTATTTTTTCTTTATTAGACATTGCTTGTTTATCTTGTCAGTGGAGCTTGTATTTTGTATCCCTGTTATGCCAAATATTAATTTGTTTATAGTGCTTCATTGCAATAACACCTTTGATATTTACAACAATACTATTTATTATATTCCAACAAATGGATTTGTCAAATATCACTTTCCCTCCACGTGAACTTAAATTGCCTTTTACTTTTCATCTTGGTTGTTAATAATAGTATTTTATTAGTATTTATGATTGACAAAGCTGTCTGTCTTTTTGTCTGTCTGGCCTCTTAAATCAGTGTTACTACACACCTACAGAAATTGGTGTTCCGCTTCTGATCACATTCCTGTGCGATTATTGTGTAATGTTTTAAACCCTGTGCTCTGTAGAACAGCAAAGTCACCTAAAAACAATAATTGAATAACGATGCTCAAATGAATTAAAAAGCCTTTTTGCCTAATAATAATCAAATTATTATTTTTGGCACTGATGGATTATAAACACATTTCCCTGACTGCACTTTGAGGAATTACATTTCCACAATGGCTTTAAATTAGTATTGTGGAATAAATTATATCTTTTTGTTTTGGTTAACTTTATCTCATTTTAAAAGAGAGAAAGGTTAGAGTAGGAAAGTGCTGAGTAAGTCTGGAGAGTCACAACTTGTTCCCTGAGTTTTTTTTTCTCAATCTCTATACGTTAAGAACCTCTCATTATGTTCACGGTGAAATACACACACATCACATGCACACACACACACACAAACACACACTCCCCCTACACTCCCCCCACAACACACAAACCCAGTTGCCTGGCGATGCAATCTCTCCTCTCACTTCGTCTCAACCTGCGTCTTCCCTGACTAATTACAAGCATTGGATTCCCATCTTTCTTTTGCCTTTAAACTAGTTGACTTACAAAAGACAATCAGAAGGCAGTAGAGAAGCCTTGACGAATGAGAGACAACTCGATTGCAAGCCTGAAGGAAGCAATGAAGGCATGCCGTCATCTATCATCTGAGATTAGCTGGGGAGAGGGAAGGGAGAGGAGTTAGGGAGAGCAAGAGAGAAAGTGCAACAGAAAGGAAAAGAAACCAAAAGAAAAAGAGAGAGGGAAAAGAGATATACAATGAAAGATAGAGTGAGAGAGAAAACGGGTGAAAGAAAGAGTGGGTGAGAGAGGGAAAGGAATGTGGGGGTCACTCAGAGAAAGGGAGATGAAGACTGTGTGTGTGTGTGTGTGTGTGTGTGTGTGTGTGAGAAAGTTAGAAAGAGAGAGAGAGAGAGGGATAGAGAGAGAATTACAAATTGAACTAAGGCCCACTGCTGTAGATGTCTAATTTTGTAGGCACATAAATTACTAGGAGGGGAGATTTTCTCTTTGGAAACAGGAGAATAATGTTATGCTAATATATCACAGTGGCCGTGCTAGGTCCACCACAGCAGCATATTGATGATGCCACTAAGGCCTCCATCAGTGAGAAGAGGGGAGCTGAAACTTCAGGAGCCTTGGACGAGATGTGACAATACTGCTAATCCCTCTTTTACTGGCAAGGCTACCTGCGTGGATCGTGCACATTATGACGAGATAGGACATGAGAGCATAATATGAATCATCCGGAATTGATGGCTTGAGGTGGCCTGTTGTACTCAGCTGCCGCCCACTGCAAAATTTTATTTTTAATTGGACATGATTTGCACAGTGGGAGGAAATGATGGTGTAATTTGGGTTATTCCATTAAAAAAATACATGTGACAGTAAGCCTTGTCATGAAGTGGATGTGCTTTGTTCTCACAGGAGAGTACTTGAAATAACAGAGGAGTGTACAACCAATATTTGTATCTCTCAACGCCAGGATCTCTGTAGTACTGACTGACATAGAAGAGACTACTGGAGATGGTAGTGAATGATCGAGGATGCCAAACCACAACACTGAATCATGTCTGCTTCTCTGAGCAGTTGGACTGGTTCCAGTAGCTTCTGAAGGGCCTGTAGACAGGATAGACAACGGCACCCAGCTCTCTTCAGGAGCTCACCTCAGAAGTCTGGATGTCTGACATGAGGAAAGGAAAGATATCAACCGGGTAGACATCTCAAAGATTTTCCAGACCAGGTGAAGTGTCCTTCAGATCCTCAGACCCACAGAGAGATGGATTCCTCTCCTCGTCTGAAGCTTTCCTTCCACCCTGCCCCCCCCCCCCCCCCCCCCCACCTTCTCACACGTCTCCATGTCTTCTTCTGCACCAGCCCTCATTCTCACCTCCCCATACAATCCTTGCGTATTGCCAGTGCTCCACTAGTGCTACAAGAACCACCACTTACACTTCCTGCTACACAAAACGTATTGTGTTGGATAAGAGAGCAGTTTAATGTATGCGGTTAGCATCCCAAGCTGCTCTGTAGGCACCCTACCATGATAATTACCTAACACCTGTAAGGACTGACGAACAGCAGTTCCCCCTGCTCACCCATCCGCCTGTCATGTGCGCATGTGTTCTAGGTGTGGCAGGCTTATGTATGCATCTGCATTTGTTCCACTAGCTCGGAACCCTGTTAGCGTGTGTGTTCAAGTGCGTACCTCAACTGGACTGGATCTGACTAAACCGGTTTGTGTGTCCATGTAAGTGGCTGTGCTTCTGCCTGTGTGCCTTCCTGCTTGTGTTTGTGTGCGAGACACCTTGTTTGTGTATACCACCACATATTTACATGTAGTCATTTAGCCGGCTGTCTTATCCAGAGCGATTTACAGCACATCCAGGGACATTCCCCCCTGAGGCAAGTAGGGTGAAGTGCCTTGCCCAAGGACACAACGTCATGTTGCTTTAGCCGGGAATCTAAATGGCAACCTTCTGATCACAAGTCCGATGCCCTAACCACTCAGCCACCTGACTCCCTCCTGAGATAATGTTAACCAAAAGAACAAAAAAATTATGTATTCTACAATGGCTTTAGGATTGGCGTGCGGTTTTGTACTGCATGTGGTCGTGTTGTGGGGTGTGTGTTTGCGTGTGTTCTGTAGCCTGGCTACCCCTCTGTGGCTCGCTCCCTCTCCGTCTTCATTAGTTTTCCCCCCATGCAGTGTGGATTAGAGTGGAGCTGGCGCTGGTACAGAGATGAGCCCCAGCCTCCACCTCCCAGGTGCTTTCCTCCTCTCCTCTACACCGTAGTAAAGAACCTGCACGACAAACACAATGGGTTTGAATGGGCCCATGCTAATCTGCAGGGGAGAGATGAGCTTGTTCCACATGCACAGCAGCGGCTTCTTGTTGTTTTATAACAAAGCCCAGACTAAAAAGGTAGGTGTGTGTGTGTTTGTGTTTGTGTGTGAGAGAGAGAAAAAGTCAGCAAGTGGTGAAACAGAAATGCAAGACACTGCTGAATGGATGGGTGCAATGAGCACCAGTTAAAGTAACACATCTGCTCATCTATGGACGAATCCGTTTAATCACTGGTATTCACAGGAGAACAGCCAGTCTGTTTCCTCGAACAGATTGGGTTTTAGGGTTTGGGGACGATGCCAGTTGCAATCAGTTACGTTCAGTAAGTACAGGCTAAAACTTTACTTTGGATGGACGGGTATGACTTCAAATTTCATTTCACAAAAGCAACAGCCTGATGTCCAAAACATAAGCATCGCCCCAGATGCCAATACAGTATAGTTACAGTGTGTTGGTCCAAGTTGAAAACACACATTCAACTCTCTCCCACTGCTGTTTTACCTCTGCCTCTCTCCTATTACCCTTTGCCTGCAATTTATGAATTAGCAAAACACCTTTAATGAGAAGTCCTAGAATGCACGCGAGTCAGCAATTCATTAACTTTTAATTGCCGAGTTGAGAGCAATTGTAAATATGTCCATGAGAGATTCTCACTGTGGGGACATGGGTGACATTAAGAACTCATTAACATCTCATTTTGTTTGGGCACTGTGTGTCTTGCTCCTCGCCTCATTTCTGGGTGAAGGCCTCTTCCTTTTGGGCCCCAGTTATTTACTCTGGTGGAACACTACTCAGGGCTCCTAGGCTGCCCCTCCCCTCACCATGTTTTTCCGCGTGTAATCGATAAGGCCATTACACCAGAAAATTGTACAACGTTATTAGATTCCCTGCTCTTTGTGTTTCGCTTCTGAGGGCCACCAAGCTTTATGTATGGGGCCTTGTCCCCAACCGCTGTCGATGCATCATCAACTACAACAGTGCCTCATTCAAGAACCACCAACCCTGTTCAACACATCCACGGCAGCGCGTCTGTAATCGCTGGATGGGTTAGTCGCCTGGTCACCTGACTGAGCGACATGGATGCTTGTCAAGATGAACAGGAGGTACTAGCATAAGCTGCCAGCGTTGCCACATAGCGTCAAAGACCCTGTTTTTTTGCGACGTTGTAAAGCCACTGTCAGTGCTCCGACGGTCTCTTCAGCTCTTGAGATTTGGCAGGGGGGGAGGGGGTTATGAACAGAACATTTCGTCATAGTCAATCTCGCCGGAGGCCTCAGCGGCGTGGGCCTGAGGCAGAGAGGCCAGAGGGAGAGCACCGTTTCTGCCTGCTCGGTTTGGACCGGCACGGGCGAGTGAACCCGTAGCACTCAAGCAGAGAGCTCATGTAAAGCTTGGCTCATTTGGTCCCGTCCCAGTCTGTCAAATAACACAGGGAACATTTTCAGCAGCCTTGTCTGAGATCTCTCTCAAAATACTGCCAAACTGTCGAACCCTTGTGTGTGTGTATGCTTGTATAATTGGGTGGTGTTTGTAAAAGTGCAAAATAGGGATGTATTTGAATGCGGGTGCGTGAGTGTGTGCATAGTGTGTTTGTGTGGAACAGTGGATTAGAGTGCACTGTATTACCCTAGCCTTCACCGTCTACATCATATTCCTCTGCTTGTCCTTTAATCTTTATTACGAAGAGCGGGAATCTAGTTTGAGAGGTGTGAGGTGTGCAAAGCCCCACCCCCACGTCCATACTTGTACTAAATGTCAGCATGTTTTATGGAGAATGGTGTCAAAATGAATGCTGCTAATTCCATCATTAATCTCCCATTGCGGAGAGGTCTTCAGTTCTTACAGAGATATAAATGTCAGGACCGACATGATCATAAGAGGCAGGTTATATCAATCCTCATGATGCAGGAGTTCAACACCATGTTTATATAGGGTTCTAGGTACTGTTTTACACAAGGAGATTTATAGGGAAACTGTCCCCCAGGTATGTTGTAGAAAACAAATTTGAAAGGTGTACATCAGAACAACTTAATAATATCTGACGGTAATAATATTGTTTACATCATAAGATATTATAAAATAATGACAGCAGTGGATTGATGGAAAACAATTATTTTGGATGCACGCCGCCGTGCATAATAAACTGTCATTGTCATTGTCAAACCGTGAGTGTGTGTCAGTCCCACCTGTTGTCTCAGCAACAGGAAAATGACAGCGTTGTCGCTCCCTGGACTCCAGCAGTGAGCTCCCCTGCTGTGTGGGGTGAGCTCCAGTGGTGTCATCACTGGGCTTATGCTGGGAAACAACCAGTGTCGAGTGTCTAAGAATCCCTCGACTATCTATATAGTCCTCATGTCCCTTAAACAGCAGCTCAGCCTCTACATGGATCCTGACAGAACATACTGAAGAGCAGTTAGTGCCTAGATAAGTACGGCTGAACCATGCATGAGATGAGGTTGTTAGCCAACCGTGAGTGTGGTTAGACAACCAGATCTAGATATCTGCGAAGTCCATCAGAAATTACATCCAGAAATCTTGTGTTCCCGGTCCTGATACAATGTAGCAGAGAGGCATGTTATCTACTTGTGTATTAATAAACTGTTACATACAGTCTTCTGTTCATCTGGTAGCCTATGCACAGAATGATTGGCTGTAGTTAACATTCTCTTCCACTCTTCCCATGCAGTGAAGCCCAGCTAACAAGGTTTTGATGAGGATTTTCTATTTTTCTCACCGTTACTGAACATCATGATGCTGTATATATATATATTCAGTTTTCCAAGTGATTGCGACCAATTTATTTCATATTTTAAGTACTCTGCATGCCATTTTGTAGCACACCGTCTGCGTTCTCGCTTATTATGAGTTGTCATCATAGGTGCTCTGCTTTCAAATTGTTATCCGTTCGAGTGGGTCCGTAGGAATTCCTGTGGAGAGGCTTTTCAACGTGAATTGACAGAGCGCTAAAGCTTTTCTCTAAAGCGTATGTTTATTCCCCCCCCCCCCCCCCCCCCCCCTCAGATATCTCTCTGGGGTTCTGGGGCTGATCCCGGTCTGTTTCTCATTCCGAGGCGGTTGCCTGACAGGGGCAGGGACAGAGTCTTCTAGAACATTCCTCTGTCCTAATGTGTTTGTTGATGTTCGCTCCTGTCAGCCTTCTCCCCTCAGGTGCATGCTGCTGCTGTCCTTCTTCTTCCTGTTACTCAGGAACAAAGGGGGGCTGGTTTATGATCGGAGCGCAATTGCAGACAAAACCATCAAGGTGTTTTGTTTTGACCCCCTCCTCCCCATCCTCCTCCTCCCCTCCATTCTTCCTGTTCGACCCTACGACTGTTTATCTATGGGCAGAGGACATTGAGGAAGAACCAACAGGTTGATAGAAAAAAAAACGAAACAAAAAGAAAAACCTACAAGGCACATTCAATATCAGGCGAAGGGGTTGACCTTACAAAACGGTGAATGAAGCGATCCATTCTCTATTCAAACGAGGTGTATTCATCTGCAAGCCACAAAACATATCGATATGGTTGAGTTTAGATATCATTGGATCCATTGGTGCTGAGGCCTGTTCAGGCCAGCAGGAGGGGAGACAGCAAGTAAACAATAATTCTATCATGCCATCTTCCTTCTCAGCAGGGCACGCTCTCAGTCTCTTGGCGATGGCGATCAATGGCGGGAGGGACAAAAGGACAGAGGGTTTCAGGTTGAAGGTGAATTCAGAACGGGTTCCCTCTGGGAAGCTGTGTGTGTGGACCAATGGGCAGTCTTGTAATGGAGCTGCTCTGTTGACAGTGTTTACGTGGTTGGTTTGATGTTTTTAAGCAAAGTCGTTTTCTGGGCCTTACCTTGTTGGAGCCCCTAGCTCTCCCCCATTCTCTCACCCTATTGTGTTCCCATAAGTCCTATTGTGGATGAATCTGCCCACTCAATATGCACCAGTGTGCACAACAGTTCCAGCTAAGCGTGCCCAGTGTCCGCTGTGCCGGGAGGGCAATTTGCTCAGTGGCATGGCTAGGTGAGCTGGCATTTATGAAGTGAGAATGTAAGGCACTTTCTGTCCATTGATCCTCAGCTTTGTCTGCATGCTCTGTCCTGGCTCGGAGCGCAGGGGGGGGGGACGGGGGGGGGGGGGGGGGGGACAGAAAATAGGGGGGCCCGGAACAGAAAATAGAAATGTCTGATGATGGAAAAACCAATGGAGATGGAGCGGAACCCTTTACTTTTTTTCTCCCACTCCCAACCCTCCCTGCTCTCTCTCTCTCTTTCTTCTCGCTCCCTCTCCTACCATCTAGAGGGATCATTTTGGGATTGAGAAGAAGGTGCAAGAAGAAAAGAACTAGACAGATAGAAGGCAGAGAGGGAAAGCCCGAGTGAGTTTGCTCCCTGAGCGCTGTAGAGATTGACCGGTCATGTTTTTTAAAGCACTCAACAAGACCCTTCTGTAAGAGTGGAACCACCACCTGTAGACAAGAAGAGAGTGTGCTTGTGTGTATGTGTGTGTGTTGATGTAGTACACACCTTGTACACAGTTGTCAAGGGAGCTCTTCTTTGACTTTGATGGATAACATGATGTTCTTCAGCACACCTATACAGTGTCAGAATCAAGTACATCATGGCCCTTGACATACTGTAGATAGGAAAACATATTATGGGCTGGAACTCTGTGCCATGACCCTGTCATGCAAGTGACCTTGTCTTTATCCGTTTAAAGGGGATTTAGTACATAGACCTGCTTTCATGGGAAGAATGAAAGGGGTTTCCGCAGGTTCGTTCTTGACAAAAACGAGATCTGACCGATGCGTTTTCCGGATTGCAGACTGGTGAAGAATCAGTGTATCGATGTAAACTATAGTTTCCTGTTGTTTCACCGGTAATCCACTTACACGGAACAGGTTTCTCTGGTCGTTTCATGTTTGCCTGTTGGATGCGTTTCTCTGTAATGGAGTGTAGGGAGGAAATTGAAAGGAGAGCATTTTTTTCTTTTGGTGGCAGGCGTGACAGACAGAAGCCTCTAAATGAATCTACCTAAATGCTTCGTTTGGTCTCTATTTCTCTCACGACAAAGATTAGTTGTTAATTAATAGGCTAAATGAAGTGTGACAGTGCGAGATTAGGAAGTCCCACACCATAATCATCACGCAAGCCCTCGTCTCACACAAATTCCAATGTATGAAAAGAAATGTGCAAACGTGAATTATATGAAGAGTATTAACTGAAATCATATTAGGTTGATATCAGTCTCATTAAAGTCCATTATTGTTCATTCAGTTATATGCTCTGGTTTTACAGTACAATTCAAGACGACTCCCAAATCCAGTTCTTCTTGTATATGGGATGAATGTAGGTTTTAAAAGTCTGCCTTCAAACCAAGACTCCAACTCTGCTGGCTTTAAATCAAACACTCGTCACACGTACACACACACAAATGCATACATATACACACACACGTGTGTGTATGTTTGTGTTTGCCCATGTTTCTACATGTTTGTCTGTGTGTCTTTGCATGTTTGCTTGTTTGGGTAAGACAAAGTTTGTTTGTCCTTTTGAGGTTGTCCCAATGTGACTTCAAACATTCAGCCTCCAGGTAAGTCTGGTGTGTGTATGTGTTTGTGTTACCAAACAATTTTAGTTCAGCAAATTGAGAGAGATGCACGCTCTGTCTTAATTAAGAATATGTGTGTTGTTAAATGGAGTACAATAGTGTTCAGCACATTGTGTTGGCATACTTACACTTGCAGACGGTAAGTGCTTTCTTTGCCAATGTTGAGGGCAGCGAACAGCAGGGGAGTTCTGCTAGCTTTGTGGTTTGTGCATAGCATGGCCGAGCCCTGGGTCAGAGTGATTCGTTTGGAGAGAGGACAGCTTGATAAAAGGGAAAGGGAGAGAATGAGAAAGAAGGAAGATGAACAGTGTTGACACAGGGCGTCTTGGGGACATAGAGTTTGGAGAAGTAAACTTGACTTTGTCGTTTCAACCGTGTAAAGAGCTCTACTGAGAAGTGGTCACATTTTGGATTGATCCCGTTTCCTAGAATCAATACGTCCACTGAGAAAGTCTTGCAAGACAAAAGAAAGCCTAGTGTGTGTAACGCTCCACACATTCAGACATTCTATCCTCAACTGTTTCTCACGCTGTATAATGAGCTTTAATCGTATATTCCGCTCAGACCTAATGCATGACGACTAGTGTGGAGTGGTTTGTGAGGTTTTTGGGTACTCCTGGTGTGGAAACATTCCCTGCAGTTTCTAGGTATCAGTGAGACAGCTGTAGTTTCAAATAAGGCACATAAGGCATGAAGCACACCTGCAAAGCCCATCTGATCAAAGATCCACAATAACAGCAGCCGTATGGGGAGACTTGTCTGTCTGTCTGCCACCATGGCTACGTTCAAATCACATCTATCTTGATTTGTAGAAGTCTCTCCTCCGGCCTTACAGCCCCACCCGCCACCCGCTACAAGTTTTCTTCTGACTATCGTTTGGTGGTCCCACCACTCAAGAGCGCCTGGTCCCAACACAAGCTCTTCCCCTGTCTGGCCTCCCAATGATGGAATCTACTCCTCACCTCCGTCACAGACAGTGACTGTCTCCCCACTTTCAAAAAAATGCTCAATCCAATGCCGAAGCCCGCAACAGTTTGAATGAAAGCATCTGCCTAAATGAATACCCAGAAAGGATACTAGAAGACCCAGAAAACACTCTACAATTGAAACAAGCCTCAAGAGGAAACATACTGTTGAACCGCATTGTGGTAATGCGAACATAAACAAACCATTAAGACTGTCAACAGTCAGGTGTGTAACGGGTTAATTTGTATCAGCTAGCATGACCCTGCTCATTAGCTCATGTCACCAGCAGTGGTGTAAAAGTACCGGCAGGTTGTCTTCAGGTTAGGCTGAGTTGGTGAATGACACTTGAACTTAGTCAACAGTGGAGACTGGGATGAACACCCCGCTAGGTTCTTTACTGTAGTATGTTTCATTAGCATAATCATCTTTTATTCTAGAAAGTGGTTCTGCCTATATATAATGGTAGGTCTCTGTTTTATTTAAATCAACTCAAAATGCAGCAAGTCGTAAGGGAGGGGGGTGGGGGGAAAACCATGAAAAGGCCATTAAGTATTATGCATTAAGCATTTAGGAAAGGCCTGAAATCTATTTTGCATCTAAATCATATTCAACATCGAATACATTTGATCGCTGAAAAACCTTTTTTTTACCCAGGGAACCATTTCTATTTCCCATTGGTCTGTGCCATTGGTCTGTGCCTCAGACCTATCACCCAATCAGGTGGCTGGCAGGTGAATGCTGCTCATTAACCATGACTGAAGATGAGGACGAGTGCTCGGCCGCACCTAAAAACGAACATTGTTTGCCATTTAACCACCCCACTCACACGGACAAGGAATCACTTACCTTCAACTGCACTCGGGGAAATTGCCTGCAGTCTCATTGGCGCTGACTATCAATCAGCTGTTTCTGGGCCCCATTATTTACATCCCTGCTTAACTAGAAATGTAGAAAGAAAGTGGGCCGTGAAGAGCGAGAGAGAAAGGAGAGGCAGTGAAAGAGAACATCTGATATGAGTTTGGCCTCTGATAGCACACAGAGAACCCGGTGCTGCCGTCTCCCTTCGCTTTGTAACTTTGCCGTAATTGAATGTCATTGTTTCAGAGAGTTCTGTCTGTTCTTGCTGCTCGTCAAAGCAAAAGAAGGAAGAAGGGGGGCGCGGGGGGAAGGGGGGGGGGGGGGCCTTATCACTCCTAGCTCAACAGAGAATTTCCATCTAAATGGCCATCTAAAGGCCCTGCGTTCCTCCCATCTTCAGCAGGTGTGGCTCATTGCTCTTAGATGGAGGTGGCCGTCGTATGGACGTTCGCTGGACGTCCCCATGTCCACCACTCCTACTCTGTCTTCCTCTCCCTCCTCCTTGAACAGCAGCAAGAGAAGGCCAAGAGCCGAACCTATTATCGCTAATCGGACTGTTATTGAGTTGGTCATGGTTTTGATGAGCTTCCCCGACGATGATTGAATGCAGAGATGAATTACAGTTAACCCTCTTGACACAGCTAACCTGGTGTAGTGTTTATGTACTGTAAGACCCCCCTGGATGATGTGTTTAGGCTCATTCTCATATCTAGATGTGCAGGGGGCTTTGATATGAGCATACTATGCATGAAGTTGGGTAGTTAGGCTGTGTTGCACGAATATCGGCGAATGTATACCTTTCATTGAGTCGTTGCAATTCATCTCACAGACACAGTTGCTCCCCGCCCCCCCCCCCATCCTCGACATGCTGATGATGAACAGCAGAGTCGTCTGGATGTGATGGCAGGACCCATGCCGAGGTGTGTTTACCCAGAGACACTTGCGGCAGTTGAACGTCAGCAGCGCTTTCATCATGATGATGATTGCTTTGATGACTGTTTCAATGGGAAATACTCAACAATACTTGAATCTGTTTTTGTTTTGCCCAAATTGCCTTGTGTTTTCCACGAACGCCTCCTTGCCATCTTCTGTTCAGCTGCAATTTGCCATTGGTCTGGCTGAGTCGTATGCATGCAGTATTAATGCTGTAAGGATAAGAGGTAAAATGCTCAGGTGTGCAGATTGTTTGACCTCCAGATCTGTGGTTTGGTCGTATTTGTTGTGTTGTCTGTAATCATTACGCCAGATACACAGTGTTTTGAAATAGCCATTAAACACACCAGCAACACATCATAGGTGTGTATAATCCCCAGCTGAGGGTTCATCATCTGGGATGCTGCTAGTACGGAGGAGATCCTGCAGAGCTCCACAGAATACTGTGTTCATTTGGATGTTCTGACTGACTTACTGCACCTCTGGACATTCCATCATTGATCCATCGTTAAAACACTTAAGAGTATGCTGACCATTTACACTGTCATGGTCCATCAGGTAATGCCATTTTGGAGAAGGGTCATGTATTTTGACTTGGTCATTACAATATTAGCTGCTGGTGAACAGGAGAATTTGTCAACATAGCATTTCATTCTGAAATTTCACATGGGTGAAATTCAGGGACGCTCTCTATGAAATAAAATAAAAATACTGCGGTAAAGAGGTCATAAAAAAGTTGTTTTTTTTCTTCCTGTTTTGTTGGGAAACCAGTGAAGAGTTTCCCAACATTGGTGGAGCATGACACAACAGCTGAAGTAAGGAAGTGTGTGTCAGCAAATGGAGATGCTCAGTGAAGTGGCATGCTGGGTAAATGAGTTTTCCAAATGATGCAGACTCCCCCTCACTGAGGGACATAAGAGACGGGGGAGTGGAAGAAAAATAGAAACAAGTAAAGTGTGAAAATGTGACAGGGCAAGGAAGGAGGGATTGTATGTAGTGAGTGAGTACAAATAACAGAAGGAAGAGGCAAGATTCAAAGCACTCAACTTACACTTCATATTAAGAATCCAAACCCTTAAAATGCACTGCTTCACCTCACCTGAAATAAGATATTTCCTTACCGCCATAGACTGCCATATCTGAGTTGACGTATTTTGTACTTTCATTGGGTAGACATGCTTGGATCAATTTTTTCTATTATCAAATAGACATAACTGGAAACCCATTTTACGGGTGCACAATCCAGATAATAAGCAGAGAGAATGCATGTTCTCTGGGTTGTCATAGTAGCATTGTCAGAGAAGGAAATCACACCTCCTTAATGGAATATTAAAGCATAGAATTCAAATAGACAGGTTTGCTTGGCTCTTAATTTGCATATCATTTACAGGGGCTTAGTTACACACGTTCCTATCGGAGGGGAAAAATCTGTCATTCGGAGGATGATGCAGTTGGGATACAGCTAGTCACTCCACTCAATTTGTTCCCCTCCAGTTCCATTTACATTTGTCGCCCCATGATGTGCAGAGCTATTGCAGAGCTTTAATAGTTCTCCCTGACAAGCTTAGACAAACAACAGTGGTTGAGCCCATGGAGGCTAAGGAGGAAGTCCTAGACATCACGTGAAACTCACAAATCAAATAAACAGGGTGGCAGGGTGCTGGTTTAGATTCCTGGTTTAGATTCCTTTTCTTCCTCTCTGTCCTTTTGTCTGTACCTCATCGAGCCAAACATCAACCTTAAGACCCGTGAGCCGTCCTGAGCTGAGCTGAGGGTGTGCTTCTGTTCTTAGGTGCTTCCAAGCTACATACACATCCATTACTGATTTTTGCTTCTTTCAATAATCTTTAGATTAAGTTTTTTTTTATTGTATTTACGAACCTCATTTTCTTCTCGGGCCCTCAGATGTAATTGCACACAGTCCAGGTCAATGTTGCCAGTGTCTGCTCCTATTTAGTAGTCAGTACACTAACTCTCTCTCTGACGATGTAGATACGATGAGAGAGAGAGAGAACAGCGGGACGTGTAAGAGGTTGGAGGGGTTGGGGTAAATACAAAAAAAAGAAATAATGAGAGAACAAGAAAGAGAAATAGAGATAGGGACAGGGAGATAAAGAAAGAGAGAGAGAGAGAGAGAGAGAGAGAGAGAGAGAGAAAGATGGAGAGAGAGGGGGGGGGAGAGAGAGAGGTGGGGCTGTGTGTGTAGAGGGGGGGATTGGCTGGTTTTCTGCCAACCGAAGTCATTTGAAATCCAAATGAAGGTCCAAAATAAAGATGCCTTCTGGAAACGATTGATTTCTTCCTAAGATTTGAAAAAGCATCAGAGCTGGGTTTGAATAATGGAGCGCTTGAAAGGGGTAGGGAACGCTCCAACTCTCCCACAAATGTAGATTATGTCTGCCTTCTGCATATAGAGCCACACACTACACTAACACCCAGTGTTAGTTCTCCAGAGAGATGACAAAACAATCCACATTTCACAATATATACCGTGTGACATTGTTTGAGGAAAGCCTGTTTATAACAATTGTTTCCTTAGATATTTGTCCAGATGAGCTGGATAATTAGGACTTGGGTGCCTGCTTCGGTTTCTGTCACCCATAAAGGGCCACAGCTACGTTGTCCAAAGTCGCGAGCGATTGCTTTTCTCGAAAAACCATTGTATTGTTTGAATCAACCTTAATTACGGTTAGATATTTAGCATGAAGGGCGTTTTAAAATCCTTTTTCGTTGGCTGCCTCTGTCAAAGACCCCTAGAGGACGAGGTCCCTCAACAACGCTGTGGTTTTTATTGGATTACAACCAGCTTTTAGCGTCATATCACAGATAAAGCTGTACTCAATACAAGCCCATCTAATCTTAATTAGAATAGCGGCGTTTGTTGCCGAATCAATTTGGGTGGAGGTTTATGTCCTCTGCTGCATTCTCCCAGGCTGTTTAGTCTCACTGCGCTACGTTTGCATGCTGGGTGAAATTCTGTGATGGCAAATCAGCCGGCGCTCGCTTCAGTCTGAAGTAATTAACGGTTCGGGTTAGTGAATGAATTAACGATTTAACAGGCATTCCAGGGCAAATAGAACGCCTGACTCTTTGGCGGTGCCACACTGTCGTGTGGAACGCCCGCTCGACAGCATGTCAGGTGGCAAGGTCGTGTTTTTGGAGTGTGGAGACGCACTTGGGGGGGATAGCTGTCAGGCTTTTGTCTCAGTCTGTTGTGTGTTTGTCATTTGCTGATGCTGGGCCAAGGTCTGCAACGGGATTCATCACTGTAGCCTTTCATGTGAAAAAGTTTGGATTTCTCATTAAAAGGTTCATATCATCAAACAATTAACAGCAAGACAAACAACACATTTTTCTACATTTATGTACTGACAATAACAAAGAGCTTAGAAAGGCATTTCATACCGTTATTTCCTAATAATCTTTATTTTTACTACATCTTTATCTTTATGCCCCTGCCTGAAATATTATTTCTTAACAAACAGATATTTTCTTTCAGCTATTTAGTGTTGATATACTGCACATAGTGCAATGACAGTAGAGTAACAAGCTTAAGGCAGGACATATAAAGTGCTGTTACCTTTCTTTTCTCTGCAATCTCTAATGCTGTATGTTGTCTTTTTTTCTTGTTCTAGGTAATTGGAAGAGCTCTTTGAATCTGTGTGTGTGTGTGTTTGTGTGTTTGTGTGTGTTTTATACACGTGCAAGTGTGTGTGCCAGAAGAGCAGAGCCAGCAGGGGCCTGTGGGATTTCAAGACAAGAGACTGCACAGTAAGACAACCCAGCAGCCTGCATACTATGTTGGGCTCATCTCTGCAGTCAGGACTTCATACACAGTTCATCTCTCTCTCTCTCCCTCCCTGCCTCTCTCTATCATCCTCCCCTCCGTATTCCCTTTTCCTCCTTCTCCTCATCTTCTTCCTCTTCCACACAACTCACACTGGGAAGAAAATGCTTTTTGATGTGGCATGTGTTTGATTAGAACTTGGAATCACATCTGGGCAATTTGCGGAAATCTGAAGTGCTGTAATCAGGTTTGATTGGAGCCGTTTAGCGAGGGAGGAGGAGCTGCTTTTGAGATTCTTCCGTCGGGGTGCTTGGCGTGTGGATGCCCTGTTATTACAGTGACCTGCCTCCTGTGCATTAACACTGTGCCCTTGCAAACCAGTGGGGCACCATTATGATTTGATCATTTTGACAGGAAAGCACTTGCTTATAAATGATGTGCCTCTCCTCCCGCGATGTGTTTAACTTGAGTCTCCGTACTCTTCTTTCTGGCCTGCGTCCCTTGTTGATGTCAAAATGATGGAGAGAGGTTTCATGTTGCATCCAGCTGACAGGAGATGCCCCGTCTGAACACCAGTCCCCCCCACACATACGTGCACACACACGCACACACACACACACGCACACACACACACACACACACACACACACACACACACACGCACACAAACACACACACCACACTTATTCCCTCCTATTAAGTGGAGCTCCTCCAGTGGGATCAGCTCCTCAGGCATGAAGTGGTGTGTGTGTGTGTGTGTGTGCGCACATGTGTGTCTGTATGCATGCAGGGGGAGATGTGGTTTGCATTCAGTCCTCCTGGTTTCATGGCGAAGCTTGCAGGCTTTGCAGGGCACCACCTGTCAGGACAGACAAGGTGAGTAGGATGCCTAGTGCCACATCAGGCTCCTGTCCTGGATGCTTCTGTATCCCCTGCTGGTGGGCTGGTGGGCTGCTGACACACACTCCAAGTCAGATGGATTATTCATTTTTATACCCTCTATGTATGCATGTGTGTCTCTGTCAAGATGGAAATCTCTCTTAGAGAAGGAGAGCTAGAGGAACATGCTGGTGTGCCCTGTGACAGGCAGAGGGAGGGGGGGGTTCAAAGCGAGGACTGACAGACCTGCTCTCTTGATCGACTTTCACAAGTATTACTGATGTGTATAACTTATTGCTGTGTTGGTGAAGGAAAATCCTTTTTTTTTTTGTGCCTGAAGTGGAGAGGAGTAAAAAGTAAAAGCTTGTTTTTGATTCATAATGTCTCTCATGTCTGACCTAGTCCTGTAAAACTGGACCACCAACCAGTACCCAACCCTGTTGGTGAATCTGCTTTGAAGTTACCAGGGCATTGAAAAACAAACTGCAGCTGTGTGGCCCTCCATAAAATAGAATAAATTACCATTAATCTCTTATTCATAAGCTTAATGGCTGCATTTAGCCACTTAAGTCAAAGTTAGTTACCCATAGCATAGTTGAATATAAATGCACATTCTCTGCACATACACAAGCAGGCCAATGCCCCTGAGTATTATATACAATGATTCAACAGGACATAAATACATGGGTGGAAGGATTCAAGACTGCTGGCCTTTGCCTAAAGCTTGTGTCTCTGGAAGTATGATCAGGACATTGATGGTGATGTTGATGATGAATGCATCTACACATCTGCATAGCTTTGGTGTGTGGGTACATTAAGTGTGTGTGAGTGTGCATGTGTTTGCATGTGCGTGTGTGCCTGCCTGTGGGTGTGCTTGTGTGCAAGCTTCTGTCTTATCATCTGGAATGACTGTTAGCCTCACAGGTGCCCATCAATTTGAGAGGGGTTGAATGACTGACTACTAATTACCCTCCCTGTAGTGGTGGTTGGCTGGAAGGCTCCCTCCCTCCCCGTCTCTCTCTCTCTCTCTCTCTGTCTCCTTTTCTCCAAATCTTGGAGCCTTCAGTCTCCAAGGAACTCTTCAGCCTTCTGGTTGCAACAGCTACACCTTTTGGGGAGTGAGACCCCCTTCCAGAACCCCTACCCATCCTCTTCCACCAGCATTGATCAGTACCAGGCCGATACCCTTTACCGATACCCCGTACCAGCTTCATGTTCAAGTCCTAATACTTTACCCCCCAGGCCTCCAGGAGTGCTAACCTTGTCCCTCTCCTGTCACCATCAATAGATCCTGGTCCTCCCCTAAAGCCTGCCCCTCCATCTGCTTTGATCCTGAGGGCCAGATTTAGACATGATCGCTTCACCACATCCACACAAGCATGCGCACTCACCCACGAGAACGAGCAAAGAAAACAAACGCAGACAGGCTCAGAGGTGCCCAACAACCTGTGTATGTGTGCTTTGCATGCGTGTGTGCACAGCTGTTTGGGTTGTTGCTAGAATTTGTGCACTTGTGCTTGGGTACGCGTGCACACATGTATCCATATTGGTATCACAGACTCGCTCTCCAGGCCCCTCTCTGTAATCCCATGCCGGACAATAGGAGGACATGTTACTGCCAGGTGGTGGTCCCAGCCAGCCATGACAGTGGAATCAGAGCATATCTCCCTGTTTCTGCTGTCAACCATGGAGAAGGTGTCTGGGAGAACTGACTGTAAAGAAACAACCACATCACCTCCAGCCTCAGTATGCATCCCCCCGGCCTCTCTTCAGTCACTGTGTTCAGGCCTGACTCTCATAATCTCTTTGACCTGGCTGAGCCAAACTTCAGAACAGTAGCTTAAAGCTGTGATGTGATCCAACAACAACTTACACATATTTGAAGCAGGCGCTGAAGGCTGTTTTAAAGGATAGTCTACCAGTTAAATCGGTTTGCGTGGTACGTTTATACTAGGCCAGTATTTTGGGAGGAAAAAAACAGTTGTACCATTCTGAATACACAACATCTTAGACTGGTCTGCTCGAGATGTGAATATGAACTACAAGCTTGCCTTGAACCTCTGTAACAGCAGTGGACGACATCGAACAACATTCAAGGCAACCTCATACAGGCGTACCAAACTCCCCACATATCGGGGATGTCAATAAGGAATGATGAACCACAGCTCCCTATCAGGCTGCTGCCCTTCACCGTCTCCTTCAAAGTGTTCTGTCAGTAGCCATTGATATTTCAAGAGCTCAGGTTGTTTTACTCTGTTCAATGACACGGTATTGTGTGTTCGACATGTCCCTGTGCTAGTAATGGAATGGGTCCCCAGACACAGAACGCAGAGTGATTCAGTACCTGGGAGCTCCGGGTGTCCTGTCAGGCCAACAGAGACCCACCAAGGCTTTGGGTGGGTCGGTCTCATTAAAGATTCAACAAGGAAGGACATGCATCTCAGTATTCAAATCAAACCTGAGGTCCTGCCTACAGAACCCAGGGAACAGAGCCCAGCTCAGGCTAACTTCTGCCAGCCCTGCAGCACGGCTGTCGTCATCAGTGAATGAACTCTAAACAACTACCCCCAAGGCAAGTAGGGTGAAGTGCCTTGCCCAAGGACACAACATCATGTAGCCACAATGGGAATTGAACTCGCAACCGTCCGATCACCTGGCCCAATGCCTTAACCGCTGAGCCACGTTTACACCCCCCCACAAATGCTCATTAGCATGCCGCATCAGTAGCTTGAGGTACTTCTTGTGTCCGAGTTGTAATTTAGAATTGGAGAATTGCCTAAAGCCTTAATGCTTCCAACCATGCCCGTTCTGCCCCATGATACTTCAGATAGGTGTCTTGGGTATGTGGCAGGCAAGCAAGCAGGGCAAGAAGACCATCCAGAGCTAACCTAAGGTTGAGCTATTTTGATGACTCATTATAGTCCACAACCTACATTGTTCTTGCATTATTTAACAGCTTTTTGAATAATTGACCAAGTGAGCCAATGATGTATGCGCTGCTCGGCATCGAGTCATTTATGAGGGCTATCCTTGAATTGATCAGTAAGGCTATTGCTATGGAGCCGTGAGTCCTGGCCAAGCCTCATGAATATGTATCAGCCATCCTGGCTCAGCATGAATATGCATGAGGGGAATCATTGGGCTGTTTCAGATCAAACTATTTGCTTTTCTTTTATAGGCAAAATAGTGTACTGTAGAGGGAACAACAGGCTTTTCTAGACTGCCTTTTGGAAACACAACATGCATTTTTTTTTAAAGAATGCCATTTTTGGACCAAGTTTTTACTTGCTTTTTTCTATTAAGGTTTCTATTAATAATTGTTGTACTCATTAGCCAGCTGATCACCTTAAATTAAATAGGCACATGGCGGATGCACAGCCCTTGTACGGCTAACCACTCTTTTAATTTAGCATTTATTATGAACATAATGGACAACTTACTGCCTAATATATCCTAATTTATAGCATGGTGTTTGAGTCAGTTGCAGAATTCTTTATTAAGCCTCATGGAACCATTCTGTAATACAAATTTAGCTGAAATATCGGAATACCGAACTAGAATCATGCGTACATAACAGGTTGTTAGAGTTTAGATATACTGTAGGATACACATACTATCTTTTTCTCTGCCTGGCTCATCTTCCCTGATTTTATCAAGGCATCCTGAAAGACAGTTTTGGGTTTTTAAGTGTTTTTGTCTGTGTGCTGAGTTAAGCTCACAACAAGGGTGTTTTCACAGCTGTGAAATGTGACGGAACACTTTCCCCACACAGCCATGTCAGGGCATCTACACACCTCAGAGATGTCCCCCCATCCCAAACCCCCCCCCCCCCCCCCCCCCCCCCCGAGCTGTGATGTGGCGGAGAAGGGAGGACAGGTTCTAATGGGCTACTTCCACCCCTGAAGCATCCTTGCACCTCTGGGAAAGAAGGAAGCAGAACGGACGAAGGGGATTTTATTGAATGAGAGGCGGAGGTAGGTCAAGAGGGAGAGTGAGGAAGGGAGAGGCAGGGGGATGAGACGAGGAACAGTGGCGGGTCTCTTCAGAAATAGGCTGGTGAACAGGGGGGGGAGCAGGGGGTTGTGTGCTTAAAATGTTCTATCTTCCAGCTAGATAAAACTTAGTCACCGTGCAGTCTAAAGATGAAAAGATAAAAGAGATGGTTTATTTTTGGGAATGGTGTTTTTTTTAATCACTGACACAGTCACAGTGGCCATTGGCTACTAGTTCTCCATGCTCCCTCTTACCAAAGTGTACAGGAGGACTGGTGGGATCCATGCCAATCTTTGCTTTAAACATGCTAGTGTGGCTACCTCCATGCCAACACTACTCGAAGCCATGGCTTTAATCTGGCTCAGTGTCTTTATGTAACACCAGGTGTAAACAAACTAATCTCTGACCGCGGCATGGCACTGGATCTATCATGCGCTGAAGTTTTAGACAGATGGGAAGCTAGCCGGTTAGGCTCCTCCCATCTGAGGAGAGAGGAGGGAAAATATCCCCCCTTTTTTTATCTTAAAACACATTTAGCCATGTGTTGTACGTTGCCTGATATAAGTGAACTGACAGAGCATGCAGGTTTATATCAAGGAGAGAGATAAGTATGTGTCTTTTCTTTCTGCCCCTTCAAATCGAATTGCGTATAAACAGAGCTAGACTAAAACATTGTTTGAGTGGTGTCAGAATGGGATTTGTGGGGTAAGTGTGTATGTGTTTGCGATAGGGATGGACTCAAAGGAAGTACTTGTCATAGGGCACAATGTCTGGTATGAAATATGAATAAAGGAAGTCCATTACCTCAGCTCCCTGGAGTTTTCGACTAGAGGATAGGGGCCAAAGAAAGAGTCAAGTAAAAACACTTCTGCCATACTCAATTTCTACACGGTAGATGTTATTCAACCCTAGGTTAAATATCATATCAACTGTTAACTAATTTCACACTGATGGTAGTATATATGATGTGTTTATGTGGCACTTCACGATCCGGTTCTGCTACTGTGCAAATCTACAATGCACAGTTCTATGAGGTCCTTTTCATTCATAATCTTAATGTTGTGCACATATTGTATAATATTTCACTCATATAGGTATCCTTGTTGGCTTTTGGCATGTGGAAATATTATCTGTTTCATCTTATGACTTATGTTACTGTACTCCAGTGTCACATTCTATGCCTGCCCTCTCCTATTCAATTGAAAATATTTATCTATATCTATGGTCATGCCAAAAATACTGTCTACTTTTACTGTCATTTTTAACAGATTATTATTATGTTATTCTGCCAATCCCTTTGACCTTTAAGATCCCAGGCGAAGCCTTTGCTTGTCGATTACCTCCATAATGAGAAACTGAAGTCTATATTGGTGTCATTGCACTTGACATCTCATTGAATCTGCTGCTAGCCTACTACTGATGATGCCTCCCTCCAGCCTGCTCTTACACCATCACAAGTCTCACATCATCAAAACATAACAAGGAGGTTTCAAGTCAACTTCAAATAAGGTTTTGATGTAGTCTAGTAGGTGCAGCAAATCTACTGAGCATGGATAATATGGCCCCAATTACTGCCCACCCCATATCAAAGAGTTTACTGCTCCACCCTGCACAGAATCAAGTCTGCTTCTCTAGCATACTTTCATGATAGATGAGAGCGTTCATTAGAGGATTCATTATCACTCATGTAGAGGGCCTCTACATATGTGTTGACAAAATATTATGACACTGGATTATTTGTTTGGATGCTTCTGTCTAATAACCTTTGGGGAAAATATTCAGATTCAGATTCAGATTACTTTATTTATCCCGGGGGAAACTCCTTCGCAGCAACGGCACACAGTCTCGCAAAAGAACACAAGGGTAAGGGTGTGAGGTAAAAGATTAGAAAAGTGCAGAGGGTTGGATTACGTACATACACTGTGTAACTGCATCCTTTAGACACCTTTACAACATTGTTGTTACATTGCATGATGTTATGTAATTATTTGTTAACGCGATTTCACGTGTTTACAAATTTGTACAATACAAGGCTGCTGTTTGAGTGTTACAAGGAGCCATTTGGGGATACGGCGTACTCGATGATGTCAGAGGGACAGGTTGTTGTAGCAAAAGAATTATGATATTTAAACCGTGTGGTGATTAACGTTTTTTTTTTAACAGCTTGGAAAAGGAGCTGTGTGATTGGTTGTGATATGGCAGAATGATTGGCGCTCAAATATTTTGATAGAAGGGCTGACCGAACCATAACTAAAGACTTAAGTACTCAACATACACTCCTGGAAAAAAACCCTGCCTCACACCCAACTACCTGTGTAATAGCCTTTTAACACAGCCTCTAACCGTTCATATAAAACTGTTACATGTAGTACAACCGAAACATATATCATACTGATCTGTGATGTGTAGTAGGCCTGCTAATGAACATAGTTACCTTTTGTTTGAGCTTATCTGCTTGTTTTAAAAAACGACCATTTGCCCGACCTCCCCCTCAGTTTGTGACAGTGCTCCACTGCCCTACAGCGCTATTAATCAGCCTGCGTAACAGTGAGCAGTCGATGATACTGACTCCCAGGCTTGTGTCAACCGGGGGGGATTAGATCCAAGTCATATTTCATGAGGAGAGGAGTGTGAAATGCTCATCTCACCAAATGCAGTTTTTCCATAAATCATGGCGGGCTGGGCTCTGAGTAAGATACGGCAGGATAGCGGGCCGCCCGTCAGGATGATCCATCGGCTGATGTCACGCGACGCCACGCTGGACTCCAGATGAATGGAAGAGGCTTCCTCCTCTCTCTCTCTCCTCTGTTTCGCTCGTTAGAGCCTATTGGCCGGCCACTTCAAAGCACTGTTTTAGGATCCTTCTATTTACGCTTGGCTTTGTGTCTGTGTGTGTGTGTGTGTTTGTATGTATGTGCATGTGGGTGTGTGTGTGTTTGTATGTAGATGCGTTCGGGTGTGGGTTTTTGTGTGTCCACTCGCATCTGTAGACACAGTTGCATGCGTGTTTGTGCATACTATTTGCCAATTTTTCTTTATTCTTCCAGTGAGGATTATTAGGGGGAAGATGAAGTATAATATCATGACAGTTACACATCATTCAAAGCTTGATAGCTAAGGCCGGATAATGTACTGTATCCTCTGAGCACAAACCCAGCAAGGGGAGAGATAATTGTTTACCTCTAACAGTGCAGTGCCCGCCGCGATCGTTTGCATGCTAATGAGGATTTTTCTAAACAAAGAAGACGATAATGATATGATTATACATGTCTTCTTTTCAAGCAACTCTTTACCTCATAGTAGATGTGTGCATGTGTGTGTGCAGCACACTTCAAAGTGAGGTGTAAAATACTAGGAGAAAAATCACCAAAGACTTGATGGTAGTATATAGGAAAATCAATATTTAATACATCCTGCGAGGCAGTGTACAGCTCTATCATCTCTGACCGCTTGATCACTGTGGGTTCCCATACTCTGTCAAGCCTGGGCATTCACTACACTACCCTGTAATCTTATCTGGAGGACCAATCACATAACTCTAAATGGAGACATTACTGTACAGTATGCCTAATGTGATAATGTAATAGTTTAAATGAAGTACAAACAGTGCACAAACACATTTTCGGTCAAGTTTATGCTTATGTTTAGTCTAATAGCGGCTCAATAAACTGTAGGAAGTTACTAGTAGGAAGCAGATGCATAATCAATAGTATAGCTCAGCGTACCGGTACACATGGGGGAGAAGTGTCTCTCACCCACAAGAGTGAGTGAGGGAACTGAATTCATGGTGGGTGTCCTATTAATGTAACCTGTGACCCCCCCCCAACATCCACCTTGGGGAGATCCTTAAACACAATTTGAACACTGACATTGACACTCCATAACTTACCTTGTCCAGGCTACCATTCAAATATGGATTACATGTGATTTCTAAACAGAAGTTTAGCTGTTCTATGTCTTTGGTCAGAGCTATGGATTCAGAACAAACACAGATTATCAGATATCTACACCATACATATATTAATGGTTGCTTCCATATTAAATGTTAAAACTCTCATTTCAGAGTGTGGGAATGGGAGAGAAGGATAGCTAGATATTCACACACATGGACTGAAAGATGAACATATTGCAGGATGCATTGCGGATTATGAAAGAAAAATTTGATACATTATGAATGGACTCATTTATACTTTGATGGATATATGAATAGATTTGGCTTCACTGTGAAGTGCCATTATACTGTACATTCTCATTATGTATTTTCTTAGGTCTAGAAAAATGTTTTAGTAATGGGAACTGTGTTTTACAAATACATACAACACTCTAATTCTGATGGAGGTGAAAGCATCTAAAACATGATCCCAGACAAATGAACATAGATCTTCCTTGTTAGACAGAGTGTGGTACAGGTAGTATACATGTGTTTGTGTGTACATAAACAGGGCTGGGCCATGGTGACTAATGCCTTGTCTTTGCAGTGGTGATGGATGATGATTTCCAAAGGGGCTGGACACTTTCCCCATAGCAGAATGCACCAAAGCGAAGCCTTATATATCACTCTGTTGAAACCCTCCCTCCTCCTTCCAATAATGTTCCCCTCCGTGGGACTGTCTCTGGCTAACAAGTCTCTTCAAGGTGCATCAGAGCCTTCTGTTCAAGGGTAGAAGCATTTAGAGGAGAGTGGAAGAGATTTCCAGTTAATATCGTCCCCGTTCATGTCACAGACATTATAGTGTTTGCCCTGCCGAGTCAATTTGATAGATCACATCTACTATTCTACTATCATCTACTAGAACTTTATTCACCGAATACAATTTGCCTCTGCTTATCGATCTACTAGACCGCGTAGAATGAATTTGTATTTCAGTTTTGGACTTTTTACGAGCAAAATAGTTCTGCAAGCTATTAAACTGTATCGTGTTTGCCTTTATCAAACTTCTAGAAGGCCCAATTTTGGAATAATTATTGCAAAGAATAGGGGCCACAATCTAGTCTAGGAACAAGATGAATCTGGGAGCTCAAATTGGTTCGGGGATATCTGGCTAGATATTATCAGACTTATCAGCAGTATAATGCCCACTGGTGTTTTAGATATTATTCCCCAAAATGATCTTTAGTCATAGAATGTTCTATTCCAATCAAATATACATGCCCTGCATGCATCCTGGATCTCATTGCGGACCTTGGAGCTGACAGCCAAAACAATGTATAATTAATAAGAATATGGTTTCATTTTCAGGAAAAATATCTTGTCACATTCAAATGCAGGCTGCATATCCTCAGTCATAAAGGGGATTAACTCGAATGAACTCACTGGACCTCACACAATTCCCATTTTCGAAGGAGATTTTAAACTCCATTTTAAAACATCACCCACATTTTTAACGTTTGTCACACTATCATCATGTAAGGTAATAGTTTGATTCGGAGATATCATCTTTTGAGGTTTAAATCCAACAGCTAGAACCCTGAAGCCTACTATTAATCTCACAGAGCATATTACATTTCACACAATTTAAGTGGACAAGTTGCTGCCTATTGGACTGATTGGCGGAAGCTGTGGGAGGTGAGCTAGATAAGAACCATTTAAAGATAGCCACTGCAAGCTCAATAAATGTGGCCCCGCCCACTTGGTGGATGTTTTTTTTTTTATCTGGACCAGGAGACCTGGATGGGGTTGAGGTTAGAGGGCACAGCTGGAAGCCTCTAACTAGGTATAGAAACGTTGAGGCATGGCCACATGGTGCTGCAGGGATGAGGAGGTCATTGGTCGAAAGGTCTTGGGATGTTTGCCTAAAAATGCCTTCTTCACATTCTCACAAAATTACTTCCAATAGCTGTGTTCACACCAGATACTGAATTACTTAACATTTCATTTAACATTTGTTATGAATCAGATTACATCCCAAACCTTCAACCTTCTATTATGGGTAGTTTTGAAGAGGAACACAGTGCACTTCAAGGTTAGTGACAAGTTTTAGCTTGAGATTTGAGCTAAATGGCTGGGGCTAGTCACTTGACACAGTAATGGTCCATGGCAAAGATGTTGCGTCAGGTGTTGAATTTATTCCTGAAAAGTGTCAGATGGCTTGCTGGGGCTGTCAGACTGTAGGTATCTTAGGGGCGTGACGTGTCTGCTGCATGGGAGGAGGGATACAAACGAACGTGCCCTGGGTTTCTGAGACTTTGAGATGAAATCTGGCACTATTAGAAGCTCCAAGATTAATGGAAAGATGATCGTTGTGGAGTACAAGGCTTTGGGCCAGCCCAAGGGGTTCCAAACTATTAATAACCGACTCGAACAATCTGCCGTTGTGTTTTATTCCCTATATAATTTACATGGTTCGCAAAAAACACTGCAGAGGAGTTGATTAGCATTTTAAGAAATTTAAAAGATTGGCTTTCTGTGAGTATTGGCTGTATATTTTCATCCCTGGTGAGACTTAAAGGCCCCTGGGTTTGTTCAACAAAGAAAAAAAAAGAAAAAAAGGATCTCTTGCCTTTTATCTCTCATTCTGTCTCTATCTGTTCCACCCCATCTCCTACTCCTCTCATTTTCCCTCTCTTTTTCTTTCTTTCTCTCTCTTTCTCATGCTCTCAATTTAGTTACTATTGTCTTTCATCCTTTCAGTAAGTAATTGCAATTCTGAAAATAACACTTCTTCACCTTACTATTAGTTAGTGGTGGTGGGATGATGACGAAAGATCAAACCGATATTCATGGAGAAAAAGAGTGCATCTCCTAGAGCAAAAGTATGAAAACATGGTCCATGTGAGAGATTTAGTCATGCCCAAACTCAGTTCTGTCTGTTAGACTCTTCTTCTGCCTGTGATTCTCTGCTACCCTCCTTCATTCTGTCTCTGTGGATAATGAGGATGAGAGGACCAGATGTGTTTCAACCATCTGGCACAATACTCAAGTGAGAAAGGCAGGAAGGGGAAGCAGCATTGGATGTCAGGAATGAGTCACAGGGAGCAGCAAAGTTCTAGCTTTTAGTTCAGATATATGATACTTGCTTTTATTTAATAATTATTTATTCGTATAGAGTTCTTTAGTCATTTTTAAATGTGTATCGCACCCAGAGCTGCATGAAAGAGTAGCTAGCAGGCACTGTGGGCGGTGATGGGGCATTGGGGCATTGGCACTGTAGAACTAGGGGTCAGGCCTAGTGCCAAGCTATGCTACAGTAAGCCGCTGTGGGCTATCTGAAGCAGAAATGTGTTCTGTAGGGTAAAGCCTGGCTCTCTGATCTGGGTCTATGACACTTGAAGCCTGTGTTGATGAAAGATGGTAAATCCCAATGAGCTCTGTTTTATTTCTTACTGTCAGTTTGTGCAAACCATCTCTTTGTTCTTTTGACTGCAACAGGTTCACGCACCACAAACTTCTTTTGTGGTTCAGTGCGCTAGGTTCTGTCCTTCCCTCTTTATAGATCTGGTGCTCGGTTACGGTATATCATTGGCGGTACAGTTAGCAGTTACACAGACAGATGATCAGTGGGCGAAAATACTTGTGAAATCTTAATAGAATGTATAGTCTTCATAAACGTTTTTATGCAGAAAATGAAGATCATGGTTTTGGTTACGGTTGGAGGGTCACTACAATATTTTGGTCACTGTATGTAGAAAAATGATCAGGATATTTTAATAGCATAGTGATTTGTACAATAAGCAAATGATGACAGCTTTAAGAAAAAGAAAAGGCATTTCTTTAGACCCTTGAGGGCTTAAGTTGGTTAAGGGGCAGTTCCATAGGCATACATGAAGCCCTCTGTAGCTTGTTAACAAGTCTACGCAAATACATTTTGATTAGATTTACAATGGAATATTAATTCCAGTCATACTCAAGTCATATTAGAAGAATAGATGTAGCGTGCTGCCACCATAGAAACCCTCAAGAACACAAAAGACTACAAGAAAAAAAAAAAATATGAGCAAAACCTTGTGAGGAGCAATTCAGTGAGGCAATCCCTTTTCTAGAGACAGTTGGTCACACAGAGAGGGGCAGTCCATGAGCTGAACATGCATCAAGATAAACATGCAAATGGTTGTTGAAACAATGATGTCCAGTGTTCCAGATTGTGATATGTAGGGTGTCTTTAATCAGTCTGCTATGGTACCAGTTCAAACTGGCTTAGATGTTTGGGGGCGTGGCTGGTGTTGTATAATGCTTATTGAAAGAGCATGGTTATTATTAACTACATGAACACTAATTCTTAGGGTCAAAAAAGAGATCTTTGATATGTCTCTTCGTTCTATTAAATTTGTGGTAGGTCTTCGAGGAAGAAATTGGATCAAAGCTCTATCCTGCTGTGCAGAAATATAATTTTAATGGAAATTCTTTATTCAGGGAGCTATGTATGTACAGTAGTCGTAGAAATGGCCCTTGGGAATGTATAATTATCATAAATGAGTCATTGTGGATCTACTGTATGAAGACCCCTCCAGTGAAGACTTCAGTCCTGGCCAGCAAATAAATCTCAAGTATCTGTTTTCTTTATTCCAATCTCCTCTAGACTACTGCTCTGAAGAGTGAACAATGTTACGAAGTAACAATGTTACTCTTGGTGAAAATAAACTTTGCTTTCGAAGACCATTTTGTCCACCAAATGAAACTATCGTGACACAGAGAAAGTTCAGTCAACGTCACCTTCAGTCTTTCTTGTTCCAGGACAATTCACTGGGATTTGCCCTCCCTGGTTTCTATTTGCCATCCAAGGAAAGCCATGTCACTGGATTAGGCTGTGCTGTGCGGGGTGGGCCACATTTTGCAGTTTGTTGCATAAAAGACAGCCCATTCACTGACAAGGCATAAGTCTCGCCCAAATGTAGCTGTCTACAGAAATTATTTCCCTTTTACGGGTCCGTATTTCTTGAGGATGCCATAACTCTTGAACACAATTGTGTCAGCAGATCCGACAGCGTGGCCATGGTTTACTGCCTCAGGAACTGGAGGGTGTAGAGGGGGATGGTGGGGGTGGAGGGTGATGGTGGAGGGGGATGGTGGAGGGAGTGGAGGGGGTTAGTGGAGGGGGTGGAGGGTGGTGGTGGATGGTGGAGGGGGATGGTTGAGGGGGTGGAGGGTGATGGTGGAGGGGGTTGGTGGAGGGTGGTGGTGGAGGGTGGAGGGGAATGGTTGAGGGAGCGGAGGGGGTGGAGGGTGATGGTAGATGGGCTGTCAGGTTTGGGGATCATTGTTACCATTGTTCCCTGGATCCATTCCACAATTACAGTCAATTTATTACACTGACAATGGAAAGGCAGAGGTTTGGAAAGAAATACATGTCTATAATGTCTTCCTACACAAAGCCATTTGTAAGTAATATGTTCTCTCTGGTGATTCAAAAATGTGTACATACTAAGAGAGGAATACAGGAACCTAATACTGAACACCTATAAAGTCAATCAAAATATCTTTCTGAAACAGTTTCCTCTCCTTCTTTTCATAGTTGAATTTCTTGTAGTTTATTTATCACACACACTGTTACACATTGCAAGAGCTATGCTAGGTAACCTAAAGTTTCTGAATCTGCTGTTGCAATGATATTAGCTGTATTTTCAAGACAAAATTGAATTGCAAGTTCAGAAACCTTAATCACTGCAGCTTATGAAGGGTGTAAAGTGTGAATATTGAGTATTGATTTTTCTAAACTGGTAGGATTATTCCATGATTGCCAGTGAAGCGATAATTTAATTTAACCATCTGTGTTTTTGTCCCTGGTTATTGAAAGGGTTTCAAGCTTTTAATTGAGTTAAAACCTCAATAGGATTCTCTGGTTGGGGACCTATATATGCCTGAAATCAACCAATCAGCAGAGTTTGTAGTAGACGCTATATAACATTAGCTGTGTATTGTGATAATCGTTTGAAGCAGATATTGGGGTCAGTATGGAGATTTATTCTAATCTCTTAAGGTGCTGTTGATCTAACTCGTTCAATGGGAAGGAATCAATGTAACATTATAAACCCAGTCCACACAGAAAGCAAGACAAGTTAAATCAAGCAGATCTAAATGAATTGAAAGTAAATGAACAGCCGGCTCCGTCTGCAGAATGTTTCAAATGAACTGGTGACATGAGACGTGCACTGACCTTATCTGACCTGTCCAGCTATGGTCCAATTATCCATCCTCCACTCTGTCTCTGGCCCTGTTTTCCACCGTTCACAAGCAATTTATCAAGTCTTTCTAAGCATTACTTGGAATTATATTATCTTACAAATTGACCGTACTTTCCTGGGAAAATAAATAAATACAATTTCAACTTGCAATGACATCGCAAACCTGATGAAAAGTTTATGAACTCAACGCAACGTTTATGTTCCATTTCCTCTACTAAAAGACTAAGCGGTGAGGAATGAAGTACAGGACCAGTTCCTTTTACTCAGGCTGAACATCACAACCCAACCTGCTGCTTGTCTGGTTTGATGGCACTGGAGTGGTTTGTGCGCAGTGTAACCGGCATTGACTTTCATGTCAGGTAATGGGACAGAGAAAGGGAACGTGCTCCATTATCACTGGGTCCAAACACAAGTGGCATTAGATACGTACTTTGTGGTGAATATGGCACATCTTTGTCTATACTCATTGTAAATGGACTGTGGCTGGGCCATTATCTTTTCCTTTGTTAGGGCACCATTAAAACAGAGCCAGCCAGCCATTTAAATTCAACAGAGCACTGCAGCCACGGAATAAGTGTTGCTGCAGCCATTTTAAATCATGTGTCTTATCTGCCTTCAATCTCCACAGCTCTTGCAGACGGTTGGCTGCAACAGACCAGCTTGTGCTTGTCTGGCCTCCCCCAACCCTGCCGTCTGCAGGGCTGTCGCACATTTGTGTTCTCCACAGCATCCCACCTGTTCACTATACCCAGCCTCTGTGCTTATCAAAGTAAGAGCCCATGAATGCTTTTAAGGACTGCTGATGATGACAGATACCAGAAGCCCCGGGGTCAAATCACAAGCTACGGTCAAGGTCAGCAAACCGTGTTCATAAACAGTCACTTCGCCAGTCATGGTTAGCGAGATGTGGTAATCAGTGGTTGTTTAAGGGCCTGGTCATCTGAACATGGTTATCAGCGGTTGTGCACGGTCCTGGTCGTCCAAACATGGTTATCAGCGTTTGAATAGACAGCAGTGCTCAGCCAAGCATCTATGTTATGTAAGGGCTGGAGTATTTTGGAATGATAAAAAAAGAGATCATGATGAATTCTCACAGATTTTCATTGAAAGTGATTTCTTTGTTATTTTACTTTGACCTTCTAAATGACCTTGGTTGGCATTCAGACACCCTGCTGATAATGTATATTTCATAGTAATATATGTTGAAGGCCATCTAATGTAGAATAGAATAGCCAGAAAAGAGATATTGTAATGGCGGATCTTCTCTGACAGCCTCATAGAGGGACAGGATGACAGGATGCCCTCATGTGGGTCAAACGTACTGTGCTACTCTAAGCTATATAAAAGTTTAATTGGAAAAAAATACAGATACGGCACACAATAGCTCAGAGTAACTATGATGTGACCTTATACACACACAAAAAAAATGCTAGAAATGAATAAGTAATTGGTTTGTGGTTTCTTTATGTATTGTTAGGGAAAGTCAAGTCCTCATGCAGGACTCAGGGGAAAGACACAGAGAAGCTTGACTAGGCTGCTGCGGCTAAGACTGAAAAAAAGAGAAGAGTCTCTGCTGAACCTTCTCAGATCACACTCGCACAAACACACACTCACATATAAACACACGCACAGTAAACAAGCCCAGTTTTCCTCCCAATGGGCAATAAAGCAAATGTATAACTGTCCCACAAAGGTTTCCGAACGCTTTTATTCAAAATAACATTTTTTCCAGTAGAGCATGTAGATAATGAGGATGAGGGAAAAGAGGGATTGGTGGGGCTCTGGAGGTGTTACATGTAAGGGAAATGAAATGCCTTCCGAAAATTGGGGAGGCCATGGTAATGAAGCGGAAATTGAAATGTGAAGCTTTGAAAGGTAGAAGGGTATGTGAGTGGCAAGGAGGGGAGTGACACCTATGACACCACACCTACGACACTACACTCACACATGGCAGCGCGACTGTGTGTCTGCGGGAAAGAACTGGCTTCATTAGTATGCTTAGTAGCCTGTCCATGTGTGCAGGTGTGCTCTGTGCGTCCTGCCTATTAGATATACTTACAGGCCAGGAGGCTCACGCGCGTTCATCAAGGAGTTGTGTTCCAATTTGGAGCCCATTTGCCATCGTGCTGTTACAAACATTAGGCAGTAATTGATGTTCTGTTGTGGCTTTGTGTATGGGGAAATTAGATATGGTAGGCCCTTGTTACATCCCTGTTCAGGTAATTGTAGATTGTTGAGCCAAAGAACTATAGCGTTGTTTTACGAAACACTTAATTTGTATTTCCTTTTAAGCTTCCTGTTGCAAGTGTATCTATTTTGCTTTGATACTTCAATCCAATATAGCTTCACATAGAAGTTTGCTTAAGGACCGCGGTACACGTTTGGAATACATCTCCCAGAATTCCACGCAACAGTTGGGAAGAACAGAGTGCTAAACTCGGATGTGTGCGACAGGCTTTCGCTTCGACCAACATCGACACAAATCTGTGTGTTCTAACGACACTTACATGCCTTTCATTGCAGTTCATGGCAGCGGACACATGCGTACACAAACAAAACGATCCCCAGGTCTTAATAGGGCTGCGTCAAACCCGGGGCGACTTCCCCCCGCCCATTAATGACGTCTAGGGGGATAATGTTTTTTTTTTTTGCGATGCGCCCCGCACGGCCACGAAACGTGATTGATCGGCACCCTTTGGTGTCATACAGGGTTTGGCAGGCTAATGTGACAGGCTTTTTGACATCCCAGGGGGGGAAACCGTGCCATTAAACCAAGTGCTCCAGCTCACTTAATCAGTCCACAGAAGCGGTACTCTGGAAGGGACACCTTCCTTGATTTTTCATACAAGTGACATATTGCTTAATACTCCCCTTAATCCATCACAGTTGGTAATAATCTCTTCTCTCAGAATACATTTCGACAGCTTCATTTTGCTGCATTTAGGCAGATTGAGAGGAAGGTTTTATGGATTGAAAGGGAGTACAGACCCACTGAGCAACATCTGGTGTACTTAGATCTTGGCGTCCTTTCGTTGAAAACAGAAGGTCACACTCATTGGTAAACAAACAAGGAAAATATGACTTTGCTGACACCCGGCATATGATAAATGATGATTCATTCAAGCGTGTGTGTGTGTGTGTTGTTTTTGTAAATGTGTGTGTGGTTGTTTGTGTGCAGTGTTTGTGTGTTATGTTTGTGTTATGGCACAGAACTGAAATGTACAGTGCAAAGGTGACATTAGAAAACATTGCACCTTCAGCATAGACCAACTGTCAAATCAGTCTACTACAGTAAAAGCCCTTGAGAACATTGTGTGAATAAAAAGAGAAAATAATATATAGAAAAATACTATTCTATACTATACTATTCTTCAATTGTTAGAAAATAAATCTACCATTTGATCAATGAAGGCCTAAAGCCATTTTCCTTATTAGATCAATGTTTTCTTTTCCATGTTCCATGCTTTGTTTCTAGTCTTACAGCATATATCCAGTCCACCACAGTATCATTATCCTGAAAGTATCTGTGGCCTTGTGTCTTCCAGCATAATTGTTCACTTTTTTGTGCAATAGTAGGACAATGCTACTGGCTAAATTGTCTATTAAACACAGTCTCTGTTGTGTTTTTTTAAAAATACTGCTTTCCTTAAGGGAGAACTCTGCGCTCTCTCTCTCGCTCTCTCTCTCTCTCTCTGACAGTGGGTGGTGGGGGAATGTAAATCACAGGTCAGTACGCCATGAAAGTACTTTCTGACATCCCCTCTGGACTGGCAGGGGATGGCGCACAGCCAGGATGTATTCTTGTGGCATGTTGCGTGTGCTGCTGGCCGTGCTGCCTTCTGGAGGAGAGGATTAGCCTTCTTGTTGGAGAGAATCATTTGAAAGACAGGAAGATGCACACCGCTGGGAGGAGGGGGGGTGGGTGGGGGGGGTGGGGGGGGTCCTTTGGTGGATGCAACAGCTTGTCGGATTGTACATGAAGCAAGCTGATGTCTTAGAACCATTTCTCTGATTAGGCATTTCAAATAATATATTCAAACCTGATGATTGTTTTGAAATGGAGTATTATAGCAACACAAACTTTTTTCAATCATGTTTGATTAATAATAGCTCTGTCTGAGGTTTGATCAATGGCGATTCAGTTTTGCTGGTTACATTGAAGCCTGGCTGTATTACCTGACTATTCTCATTCAGTAACCCTCAATGACTTCTAAATAGCAGTAATTAATGACAGCATAGTCAGAAAGATGGGGAAATTTAAGTGGAGCTTTACCCTTCCTCTTTCAAGGTTTTGTGACCTGAACTGGGAAAAAGAGGCGATGACAGCTCTTCTCTGGGACTTTGTTGAATGTCTCCAACTGGATTTATTAAACTGTTGTTCAGGCCAGCTTGCTGGCTGGTAGGCAGGCAGGCTGGCTGTTAGGTGTTTGCCGGCTGCTCTGCTCCAGATTCAGATAGACAGGTAGGAAGTGGGGAAATAGCCCGTAAAAAACATGAACAAAAGGTACGGCTGATGCACTTTAAAGAACAGCTGGTTGATTCAATTCCACCGTTTCTCTGAGAGCAGGTTATTCATTTTTACCAGCTCTACCTTCGGTGTGCAATTGCCTTGAAGGTAACATTTTATGGACAGGACACACAGACAGGACACAGGGTTTGTATTCCGCGCAGGTGCAAAATGTGCAGTTTTACTGGCAGTGTAATTTATTTTTCTGTTTCAGCCCAGTTCGGTTGCTATTGGTATGGTAAAATGCTTTTAAAACTCGCTGAATTTCCTTCTGAATGATTTGGCAAAGTAGGCCTCATCATTTTGCCAATTAAACCTTTAGAGACAGCAATCTCATTTCATGACGTTGTCAAAAATCTCGATGTTAAATGGTTCCGCTTGCAGGAAGAAGCATCTGGTCTAAAGGAGTAAGGCTTTCAAACTGCTTATAGTAGAACATACTGTACCACAGTCAGGAAATTACATTTTTCACATTTGCACTCTCTCAGGGTGTCACTGAGTTTTTAAAGGGTTAAAATGAGAGCATGAAAAGCCCCTTTTAGCCTCCTAAATAGCCTTGGCTAGACAGGCACACAGGCTGTCAGTAAGATCAATACGGTGAATTCATCGGATCCACTTTGCAACCATTATGCAACAAATACATTGCTTGCTACAAAATTAGGACAGGTGAACCTTTGGCACTTTTAAACAGTTCTGCAAATGAGTAGTTATCTTAATTGTTTCTTAATTAAGACGTATTGTACAGTTTCATACATGTTTTTCTGAGTTAACATCTCAATGATTAAATTAACATCCTTTTCTCTGAAATGTATCCCTTTTCCATAGACAATGAAGTTATTAAATGTGAACTGAAAGACAAGCAAATCATTTGAGGTCAAAATGAGTTAGCGAGTATGAGTAATGAGTAAGTTTTTATCTTCTCAGTCACCAGTCAACCGTAAGGTCTACAGCATGCTAAGTGTGCTAAGAAGGCAGAACAGAGTGGATCAGCCTTGTTCTGTCTCAAGTTTACTGTGAAGTGAAGTTGATCCTGTTGAAGTGAAGTTTACTCTTCAACAGGACCAGCCGGAGCCATCGTTGCTTCAATCAAATGGTAGCGGCGTGGAGGTGCTGTACCTGTTGATTAGTTCTTCATCCTTGCAAGACTGTATGAGACGGGGAGGCAAGATGAGGCCCAGAGGCGTAGAAGCTAGGATTCATGAGAGACTGGGAGACTCGGGGAGGCCAAGTGAAAGAGACATGTAGCAGAGACAGGTAGACTTTGAGACTAAGAGGCTTAGAATCAGCGAGGCAGGCTGAAAGACAGGAATCATCAGAGGCTCAGAGGGAAGGACGTAAAAGAGGCTGGTGCACAACAATGCATCAAGGCCCAGAGGCAGGGAGGCCGGGGTAGATGGGAAATTAGTATTATCTTCGATGAAATCAGAAACTCCAACACAGCTGAGGAGAGAGTGCCCTCATCCGCCTCACAAAGCAGCGCTCACAGAGGAGGCGGTAAGTTGGCTGGTCTCAGCCAGTGATTTACAGCTGATTGGATGAGAGACATCGTCATGATCAGCGTATGGAACAAGGACACGTTTCTTTCCTATCTTTCCTCTCCTGGCTGACATTTGAGCTGCGGGGATGTGCCGTGGAGGACGTCAAGGTTACTGGGTCCCAGTGCTCATCTGGGGAATGATTAACTGACGTGCTGTAGAGTATAGTGACATCTCTAGGTGATCTCAGAGAATGTTTAATCTACCAGGCTTTCGGACTGAAGAGAGATTGAGGAGGAAATTTACAATACACCAACGTGACCTGCTAGTGGCTCTTTAAAGTATATTTATAGTTTGAAAAGCGGAGTGTGTTCACACTGACATCGTGGGCAGCAAGGATCTGGCGAGTTGTATAAAAATGGTAGATAAATACAAACTACAAACATGTAAATGTGAGAGTGTTTCTGAAAGACAAAAAAAAAAGACTGAAAAAAATCAGTTTAATTATGTTGGTTGTTTGTTTTCTCCGTTAGTGTCAGCTGTGTGTTTGCAGTGATTCATTCTCGTCACAAAACAATAGAGATTCAAAATAGAAGAGCATAGCAGCAATTGGACTGTGGAAAGTTGTGTGATACTTTTATGATAGCTTATTGAGTAACTATACTATGACAGTTCATTTACAGACCGGTCTATTTCATATGATGATGGATTTAATTAGGATAATTGCGTTAGTCATGAAAGCGTAGTTGGAAAAAGTGAGACTGAGAGAGAGAAAGAGAAAGAAAGAAATAAAAAAAGGAGAGAAAGAAAGAAACGGCCAGAGGTGACTTTGGGGCTGGCAGGATGATCTGCACATAGAATAACAAGTCCTATTACGTTCCCCTACGCCATCCTCTCCCGCCCTGCCTATGGAGGGGAACCACGGCTCAAGCCCTTTGATCTGACTGGCTCATCTCTCTTCTGTATGCCGCTATAAGCATATCAAAGAGTCTGCATGGCCTGTGAGCTCATGAGGACCTTGATGAGCTTCATGGAAGCGTTCATTCTCTGGAAGCATCCTTTATGCACTCTGCTATTGATTGAATGGATGAGGCCCAAATGCTTAGAGCAGCAAAACATGTCCGCAACTAAGGTCCACTTGTCCCACATAATTACCCCGCGAGGTTAATTTGTTCAGCCTCTGTTTTGGAGGCGTCGATAACACAGCGCCACATTGGAGCCAGGGTCCAGCGGTACAGAGGCCTGGGTCAGAGGAGGGAAGGGTAAACTGGAGTTAAAAGTCTGGCGGGCTTTTATGTTCTAGAGACCACCACCGTCTTCCACTGCTAAAAGACTGGAGTCCCACACAAGAGGAGAGTGAAATACATCTATTCTATTTAAACAAAAAACTAGCCTCTTTTCTCATCCTCGTACATCCTTTACTCTCCTTTCCTCACTCATTCCTTCCACCCTCTCTCTTTCTCTCCGGCTCTTTCTCTGCCATTCTCTTGTGGCTGCAGGCCTTTTAAAAGGGCTTGATAAGCACCGCAGTTATTTATATGCTAATTCTTTAAGGTAAGACGTCATGCATTACTTGCTGTTCAATAATGTGTAGACTAGGATGCTTTGACTGCAAGCCGGGGGGGGGGAAGGGGTGGAGGGGTTGTGTGTATGTTTGTGTGGTGGTGGTGGTGTGTGTGTGTGTGTGGGGGGGGGGGCTGGGGGGCATGGCACTGCATTGCTTCAGTGTCACACTCCGTGTTACAGATATTATGTGGACCTCAGGCGGGCGATGGCAATTCTGTCACAGACTCAGATTCCTCTCGCTGCATTAATGGGCGAGCAGCTGGATTAGCAGAGTCTGTGAATGGCATCCCTACTACGGTATCTGTCACTGTTAGAAGGAGCTTACCAAAAAGACAATTTGGCTGCAATTTTCCATGCCTTTTTGTCCGACAAAACAATGAGCGTATAGCCTGTCAGTGCGGTGCAAACTGTGTGGTAATGCAGCTCTCTATCTCTGGGGAATGGAGCAGTTGGCTATACTGCCAGTGCGGATCTTTTCATGGGACCAGGGGTTTTGGATTTACGAAATGGTATTCAGAGGCATTTTAGTTTCTTTAACTACCATATAACTACACAACATTGTAGTCACCAAATGTGTTATGTGGTAACAAACCATTACGCATGTTACGGAAGGCAGTCTCACATAAGAAATTGCTTATGGACTTGAATGTGAGTACATATGGATCTAGCTATGTGAGTTTGGATGGGTGGCATTAAATGAATAGACTGTTGAGAAGGGAAGCACATACTCCACGCAATGTTTCTTAGCATTCTCCACACTGCTACAAGGACCATTGTCTTTCCCTCCAGCCAAGCAGAGAAATACTGCCATCCTTCACCGCACGTCAGGGCGTTCATTACATCTCCTTTGCAGTTTGTCATACAGAAGTGAAGGGAGTCTAGACAGGGTGTGTAAACTGCAGAGGTGGGATGGGGGGGGGGGGGGGGCGGCTGGGCGGCTGACTGTTACTCTGTAGGGATCCTTCAGTCTGTCAGGCCGCTTAAACAAGGGGACGATCAGTCCGCCCGACATGTTTCCCGGCAAATTTTTTGAAGAGGAGCAGCATGTGTCCGGACTGTCTGGAGGAAGGAGAGGAGCTGGGGTGGACGGGGTGGCAGTATGGTGTTAAGGGTAGTTCAAATTAGGGAGACCAAGAAAGATTTTGAGAGATGGAGAGAACGATTGATCGACAGGCCCGCTGAGTCTGTAGAGAGAGAGAGAGCCAGATCCCTGTTCTTTCTCTCCTTCGTTATCCGCGGCTAACCCTCGGAGACACTCCTCTGTCTGAGAGGCAGGAAGAGGAGGAGGAAGTACCGTTGCTCCTCTCCTCGGCATCAAAGATGCAATGACAAGAAACATCAGACGGGGTGAACGCCTCCTTCCTAATGAACCCCCGTGTGAGACGAGGCTCTGTAATCTCCGGCGCCTTGTGACGAGCTGCTATCAATATAGGCAGCTGGGACTGTAGTGCTGCCAAGACCTTTAAGGAAAGAGCAGACACAATGAAACCCACGTCAACAGTTGGTATATATCAGGAAAACCCCCTAACATATGGTCTCTGTCACACAGACACGCACATGCTGCACTATAATAAAAAAATAATACCTAGGTCATTTTGCATGATCACTTCCACTTTTCATAACAAAGGAACATTGTAAAAAGGTCCCTAATCAATTGTACAACAGCAATCATCACAAATGAACCCCGTAAAAAGAAGCTCACAGAAAAGAGAGATGTATATTCTCCATCTTGTGTTGTGGATTATGTCCGGACATGGTAGCAAGATGCATACAGGGGATTCTTGTTACAGAAGCAATTCCCCAGGTGGAAGAACTGCACAAACCTGTTTTTGTTCAAACGTTTGTACCACCCCCCACCACCTCAAGCCTTCTCAACAAACAGCTAAATAAAACAGAACAAATTGCATTCAGAAAAGCATTCATGTCTCTGTAGATAGTCTCTGCATTTAAATCTGAAAACTTACTGAAAAACGAGTTCTGGTCCTGGCACACCATTTAAACCTATTAGGATTATCATTACTAGTTCAGCAACGCACCAAGGAGCCGACAGCGGAAAAAAAATAAAAACATTAAAAAACTGTGAGCTTTCACAAAGATCAAAGAATAAAACAATAACATGTCCCGAAGGCTGCTTTTGACGTACGCTGTATTGCCGGGCTCAATGCAGAGCATATAATTCCCTTGATAGATGAACACCATGTGATAGAAAACACCCCCTCAAACTCCCCGCCAATAAAACACCCTCCAGTGGGTGGCATCTGCGAGATGGCTGCTCTTCAATCCCATCTCACTGCAATTATACAATAAAAAGGACTATAAGTACACAAGCCTTCTGGAAAATCTTCAGGAGAGGAACACAAACACAAAATATTGTTCTGTTTACTTATTGAATGACGGATATAGTGAATGTATCTGATTCGTCAAGTGGTTGACAGTTTGGAGCGGCAAGCAGGAGGGAAGCCTGCACGCTGTGACAGTGGGATTTCAGTAAATGTCATCGACTGTTTTGACCAGCGGTGCCAGTGAGCGGAGGGTGCTGTTGTTTCTGAGTCATGCATTAATTATTCCCCCCCATCATCACAGTTGCCCAACATCCTGTCATTGGAATCTCTCCGATAATCGGACCACCAGCCAGCTGTCAGTCTCGTATTGAACGGTTAGAATCTCAGATGACGCAGATCGTCTTTAATTCTGTTAGATTTACGTTCGCTACTGAAACGTGCGAATGCATGAGCAGAATGGTCTGTTCCATCCATCTTTTATCTCCTGCAGGTCTGTGGGTAGAGAGGTGAGGAGGAAGGCTGTGTTCCCACCTAATTCACTTTAGTACTCCTTTTCTACAGGCTCAATGAATTGTTAAAAAAAAGAAGAAAGAAAACAAGGATATCTCCTGCCCCCACTGAAACTATATTGACCCTGCGCTTCATAAAGGAAAACTACAAGACATATTACAGTGGACATATCTTCACTTTCACTTTTCCATCTTATTGGGGGTCAGTGTGAGGTCATCACTTCTAAAAGGCTGCATGGTGCTCTAGAGAGAAGCACCCAACAACAGAAACACTATAATTGTTTTACCACAGTCAGATGTAGACTGAGAGTGGGAGTGGGAGGTCAGAGTCCAAATAATGTACTGCCAGTAGAGAGTTTGGATCGAAAATGTACGTATTCGGTCCAGCAGACTATCATATCACAGGGACTGCATGAGAAACAGATCCAGATGGCTTGTCTTTCCAACTCTCCCCACTGTTAATCAGGATAACATTTTGCATGCCACCATTTATCATCGTATTGCTATTTGGATATGTTATCTTGGGTTGTTTCTTCATTGTGTTAGATATAGCTTGATGATTTTGACATGGATATGAATCTTTCTTTACAGTCAGCTTTAGTGTTTATCTTCATCCCACAGTACTGAGTGTTAGTTTTCCCTTGTTATCTGTCTTGGCTCTGTCTCAGTCTGACTGTCCCTGTGTTGCCTGATCGTGTTGATGCCAGGTTAGGGGCAGGTTAGGTTATCATTAGCATCAAGGTATTTGACCTGTCCCTTTGCCCTCACCCCTGAGTCTCAACCCATTACTCTGCTGGCCCTGTCATCTGATTAAGCATGTCCATTGATTCCCAGAGGAAATTAGTCAAGTAGAACGTCACCTGACCAGGGCCCACTGGCCAGGAAAGAGAGAGAGAGAGAGAGAGAGAGAGAGGGAGGAAAAGAGGAAGGGGAGGCAGGGAGGAAGGGATGAAGAAAGAGATAAAAGGCAGGATATCCTTTTCTACAACTTTGTTTAGAAAACTCAAGGGCCTCGATGATGGGGGAAGGGGGGGGGGGTGTTGACATTATGGTGGAAAAGACTTCAGTCCAATAAAATGGAGGGAAAAAAGGTATTAGGAGGCAACGTACAGTATCTTCATCTTCAACACGCGCATGCATGCACGCACACACACACACACACACACACACACACACACACATCGCCACAGGCCATGTTATTGCTTTATACACAGGGAGGAAAATCGAAAGTATGTTTACTGTACATGTGGGAGAAAGAACCATATTCCATAAATGTCATTTAGATAGGCTGTATTTCATGTGCTGCAGAGCCCATTAATGGGTGTGGGGATGAGCATCGCCGGCTATAGTCCTTATTTTTCTATTCAGTTTGCCTTTCTTCAATTAATTGATCGTATTATTTCAAAGGAAGTGAGAGAAAGTGCTTGCTGGTGCTGCGGGGGTGGACATTTGCCTGCTGCGTGCGGGTGAACGCAAGCTGAGCAGACGTAGAACAGCAGCTGAGTTGGAGACGGCAGCAGCCGTGGTCGGCGCAAGGGCTCAAACGGCCGTGTGTCCGGCCTGTCGGAAAAAGGTCTCCGGCAGGAGGCTGGACCTGAAACAGCATGTGGACGTGTGGGAGGGTTCGGAGACACAAAACAGGGTGAGAACCTGGCTACCAACACCAGTGCACTGCCCGTGCCAGGGCCAATCCACCCTGCGCACACAGTGCTGCTCACTGCCAGAGGTGAACTTGCCGACTGGCAGGAAGGGTTATACTGGGCTGCAATAAACTGCTCACCCCCAAGAGCAAAGAGCAGTCTGTCACACGTGAAGCGTGGTGGGGGAATTGCCAAGGTGGCACACACAAACAATGGTCTGTCACAGAGGTGGGATATCAAGCTGGCACTGAGCTTGTCAGGGCGGAGATGCCAGTATGGAAATGCCAACCTGGCACTGAGGGCTCGTATGTCGTCCCTAGAGGAGCATTCTATTTAGGCTGGCAGGTGTGACACTCTACAGGAACTTAAGCAGAGGCATTCGGGGCCATGACGAACATCTAATATGCATACTCTAATGGATCCCTTAAAAAAACGGATTTGGAGCAACAAAAAAACATTAAAAACCTGTATAAATGTAGTAGCCAAGCAGGCTAACACCTACTGTATTTGTAATAAAAAATTACAAAAGGAGTGATCTAGACTGTCATAGAAAACCACCAAACTTTCATGGGTCCAATGATCATGGTGGACACAACCTAAAACATCATGGAGGACCTTGTGGTTTTGTAGACTGTCATGAAACAACCCTTGCAACATGGTTTTCTATTTTAATAGGAACCCTGTCAGTGTTAACATTGAAATTCATACACCTCTCAAAAATCCGTTTTCCAATGAGTCAGTCAATATATTAATAATTGTAACTTGGGTACGTTTATGTCTGAGTGGCAGCTTCTGTCAGGACGTTTCTCATTTCTCCTTCAAAAAGCTTTTCAGTTGAGACTGTAGGACTGTCAAATAAGCAGATTCTCGGCTACTTAACTTCAAAAAGATGACTATTTGCTGACTGAAAACTGGCTCATAAAGGATCCCACTTCCATCCCTTAACACCCACTCTCATCATTAGCACTCTGACAGATGTGCTTGAAATCACTATGGTAAGATTAATGGCGATTTGATGGAATATAACCATTTACTCTAACGGGATTATTATAATTATTCAATTAAATATAATTGTATAAAGCAATGACGAACGAATGAGCAATTAATCATTCTCCGATGAAGGTTTCTTATGAAGGTTTATCGTAGGTGGCCGCTTGCACATGCTGTCATTGGAATATGCATGTCAATTAGGAACAGATATCATGCCTCAAAACAACACAGACATCCACATCATAGATGGATTCCACTGTAGAAGCTATGCAGAACATCAAAGTATCAAATGAAATAATAAATTACACCCAAGCACTTACTTATATCATTTTTCATAGCCCATGTGAGCCTAAAACAGAACATGTGATTAAAGATGCGTTGAGCCAGTGAAGGTAGCTGTAATTTCTCCTGAAAAGGGAGTTTCAGTACCAACTACATCTGCCCACTGCATAAAAGCCATGTGGTACATCTGCCCTCTGCTCCCACTTGGACGGGCACTGCCTGGCAGGTTGGAAGATGACCGGGCAGATGTGCTGGAACATGGGTTGGCCAAGAGAGAGGAGTTATCATGGCAATGGAGCAGAGCAGAGTGGTGGTGCAGAGGTTGAATCTGGCCTTGGCACCTTGCTGTAGGGGACAAGAGGGAGAGGGGGAGAGGGGGAGAGGGAGAGGGACAGTCTGTGCCAACCACCAGGAAGAATGACAAATACAGACTGGGAGCAAGAGAGAGAAAACTCTAAAACACCTAACAGATATATGTGTTTGAGCTTTATATATGTATATGTACTGTAGTTGCAATTACTATTACAATAACAATCCATAACACAGTATAGATCAGATCCAATAGGCTTCACCATAGTTTTTTTTGCATACCATTTCTGGTATGATTACACACATTTGGTTGAAATTGATTAACATTTTGATAGCTTTTTTTAAAGGTATGAGTTTTTTCTCCCTCTCTCCCTGTTTCTCAGGCTACCGGTCATACATTCTATCTCTCTCTTTACAAATAGTTGCTATTCAGATCTTGCGTTGCATAAATTCCATGACCAGGGGGGCGTGTGTGGGTTAGAATATTGCTCCCCCGCTTGCATCTCACAATAAATATTTATGAACGCATTTGAATAATCTGCTTTCGTAATTACAAAATGTCATTTGAATCTCTGCAAAACGTAAAAAAGAAAAAAAAAGAAAAGAAAAAGTAGACAGAAGAGGAGTGAACAGAAACCGGCACAGGAAGGTGGATCTTGAGCAGGTCAGGGGTTTCACCCGCAGGTCGAGTACGCTCGAGGGAAGCAACTGCCAATCGTGTGAGCTGAGCCTCCCCACACCTGGGTAACTGTTGATGAAAGAAGAATATATCCACAGCCTATCAATGATTCACCAGCACCACCCTAAATAATAATGCCTGCGTGCTTGGGCATGGCAACAGTCCCAGCTGCGACTGCGATTGCCACGACTGCAGCTTCCATCCTGCATGGCTTGGTTTTTTTAGCTGTACTAAACGTCCCCTCATCTCTGCGTCAACATGCGCGCTAAGCCACGGAAGACTTGCTGCTGCGGGGCTGTTGGAGCTGATCTGGACACTCCGTTACAACGGACGACTCTGCAGCATGTTTGAAACAGCGAAACACGCATCATCATGTCATGCATCACTGCGCCTCACACTACAGTCTGCCACGGTTGACATATGGTGTTTTTATGGAGTGGGTTTTCCTCCCCTGTCTCATACAGAGTAGCACATTGCATTGTGTGAAAAGTGGCACATTCCACTGTGCGGCACATGGTCCGTTTTGGAGGGAGACTCAGCGACAGGAGGGGTGGGGGAGAGCTGGGATGAGAGGGATCAGGAGAAATGGGGGTCTGATGATTCTGAAGTGTGTGAGAGAGAGGAAGACAGAGCGAGATGAAGAACAAGAAAAAGAACGGATGAGATGGAGAGAAGGATGAAAGAAGGATGTGATAAAGGCATGTTGTCTTGTGTTCGACAGCACACCATTTCCCTACTGGAGTGGCGGAGGAGATGTAATTTCCTGGAACAAAGAACATTAATTTGAAATAATGGTTCTAGCCCTTGGCTTCTTATAGCACCATCATGATTGCCCACATAGTTCAAACATGCAGCATGATTGTAAATCTCCATAGAATATTGTTTACTCTGATTGCACAAGATGAGATAGACACTCCTGCATTATTACATTGCAGACTAATGTATTCATGTAGTAAAGGAGCAGGAAGCTGTTGGTAGATGTAGATGTTGAGCCTTGACCTGGACTTGGGATAATGAGATCAGAGAAACTTTGGGCTTTTGTGCTCCTAAATGGACCCTACATCACACACCAAGGAGTGATACAAAAATCATGATGATGATGATGATGACGCCAGAAATTACAGAAAGTTGATTCAGTATTCAATTAAGTTGCTGATTTGTTTCAGCATGAAGTACTATTTTATAAGCTGGTTGCCTCAAAGACTGGGTTCTTTATTTGATTTTGATTAGATTGTTTATTTTCATGTTCTGTTGCTCACATGTTTCTTTTGGCACACAAAGTCAAAGTTGTTATTCCAAATGAGATGTTAGATCTTAAAGCTATTTGAACAATGGGGAACAAGACCCTTGTTTATTGAGCCACAGCGGCAAACATGGCCATTCCTATTGTCCCTAGGGGAACCTGTAAAAACCAATCAATGACAACCCATGCTCAGGTTCAAAATAAGATTATTTATTTTGGTTGATTACCTTGTAGACATCACCAAAGGGGCAGTGTTCAGTTGGCCAGCCCAGCTAGTGGGGAACCCATCAGGCCGAGTAATTGGACTTTTGGACTGGAAAAATTGATATTGTAATGATTGTTTTTGACAGGTTGTAGTGTTTGTATGAACAACAGGAGAAACCTACATATCCTTCATCGAAATGTAAATTACCCAAGGAATAAATTTGCCTGCTGCTGGTTTTTCCCCCGTTCGGGTGTGTCGGGAAAAACATTGCCATCTTTTATGTGAAATGAAAGATTATGTGAAATGTTAGTGTTTTTTATTGGTAGGGAGGGGGTATCCGATCGCCACTCCGACACCAGTCAAGCCTAAAACGAACAGGAGAGATGCACAGCAACATAACAGAAGGGATTCAGGATGGAGACTTGCTTGTATGCTGTACCATGGCTGTCCATCTGTCCCTATCCACAAGCTTGGCGTGCGGATCAGCTGCTGCTATTATCATTTTGCACAGTTGGACTTATGTCCAACGAGGTATATGTTCCCAGAGGAGATCAGTGTTGTGATTAAAGGATAGTCCGATCTGAGGAGACAAACTGCCTTCCGAGTCAGCAAAGATGAGAGCCAGGTGGGATCAAAATACAAGTTCCCCCCTCCGATCCATATGAGGAACACGCAGTGTTTGCCATAGTGCAGAGAAAGAGGACTTTTGTGTTGTCGTAAGGATGCAACTAAATCTTTTTATTTTTTATTATTGCTCCTCTAGCAAAAAGCAATAATGGGGGGGAAAGAAGGTGAATAAAAACTAATGTTGAATTGACTGAGCAGGTGTTTTTTCGAGACAAAAGCCTGGCATCTCCTGTGAAAAATGCTAGTCATGAATAAATGCTAATGCAGAGCTGGAAATGTGGTTTGGTCCTGATAAAGTTAATAAAACAAGAGCCAAGGAAAACAGAAGGGCGGGGGGTTAGTTGGCTCATTCCAAGCACGAGTGGAACATCTCAAACAGACATTTGATTTTAATTCCACCCAAACGCAATCCATCCATCACCTTCCCCAGCCAAATCGATTTCCAGAGAAAACTATCCAAAAGTAGCCACAATTGCCCTTTTTAACATCCTTCATGTTGTGCCCTTGTGTTTGAACAAAATAGCCTCATTTCTGTCAATGTTTTAATCAAGGATTACCAAAATAACACTCAAGTTATGAAAAAGGTGTAACTTAATCAAATGTATTGCATACAGAGAGCAATTATCACAACATCAGGTACAATTATCCCTTTGGAGGTGTAACTTTAGAAGCCTCTAGTGTCAGACTCGAGTTCCCTTGCCCGCAACTTGAACTGCAGTGAGAGATAACTGTAGAACTGCCACACTTTTCTCTCTTCCTCCTTTTCTCTCTCACTATCTTACTTCTGCTATCTCTCTCTCTCTCTCTCTCTCTCTCTCTCTCTCTCTCTCTCTCTTTCCGTCTCGCTCCGTCCATCCTTCCCTTCTTCTCTCTCACCTTCGCCCAGCTTTCTTTTATCACGCGTCAGTGAGACGACCAAACTCATATCAATGTCTCTGAAATGACTCCTATTCACTTTCTCGGTCTATATCTGATGAGGTAAGGACAGGACGGTGAAATCATAAGGAGTTATAGTAATGGAAAATGTGAATTTGAAGACAGGAAGTGCTTGACAGGTATATGAGAGAGAAGACATCTTTTATCACGCGAACTCCTGGGAAGGAGATGTGGTGGCAGGGGGGTGGGGGGGGGGGGGTAGTGGCGAGGAATCCGTCACGCCTTGTCTTTGTCGTTCATCTGTCTGGCACGCATCAACGTTAACACATTCTGGCTTGTTTGCTGTTACCATGGCCATCGACAAGTTTGCTGTTTGGGCGGAAATCTGGTTTATTGTGACATTCACAGCGAACCTGCAACGGATGTCATTTTTGCCAGTATAAATCCATAAACCTTCTCCCCATGAAGTGCAGTACTAAATATTTTGGTATCACATAACTTATTTCTTATGAGGTATTATTGATATCTGTTTGTATATATTTGGTGTCGTAATTTCAATCCCTGCCAAAAAATTATAAAAATAATAATAATACATTATTGCTGCTATTGGACTTTAAGTCATTCATTTCTAGTTACACATTTGACACAATAGTAACTTGTTGAGCGCCGTCTGAAGTTTTATCAACATGAGTCTGGCTCATACTCACGCTGTTCACTCGCCAATTTCCTCTCTTGCTCTTGAAGACACCCTCAGGGCAATCGAGGATTACATGTATTTAGTGCTCCTCAAAAAGCATTTACAGTACCATCCCACAGGGGTGAGGGGTGTAGTGGGGAGGGCTGGTGAGAAAACCAATCCAGACTTCATCAGATATGCACTATTTACTCAAGCTTTACGAAGTCACATACTCTGCCTCATTTTGTTTGGATCAAAATGTGGCTCGCCTGTTATGCCTGTATCTAAATGATCTGACCCGAGATGGAGTAGCATAGTGGACAAGTGTACAACTTGGGCCTTTAAACCTGTCTCCAAAGACCTTGCAGACTGGCTAAACTAAAGCCCTGAGTGTTTTCAGCTCCCTCAAGTGTAGATTTAATCTCCCACACACCAGGGCTCTAATCTAAGACTCTCCTGGGCTTCCAATACCTGGGAGAGGCCGACAAGTGAGAGGGGTTTGCAACTCGACTAGTTTGGAAAGCGATCAGCTTGACCAGTTGGATCTCCAGGAAGGAGAACCTAAGGCCCTGTACTAATGAGGCCTGTTAAAACCTAGGAATTGTAAGGTAGTGCACGCAACACCTCATACCACCTAGCCAATAGGGAGAGCATCTTAGAGCGTTCTCATTGGAAAGCAGTAGTTTGACATGCTGTGTAGGTTCTTAAATCTTCACGTCTTTGATCTTACGTTTGTTAAACCCTTCATGGCCGTCTTTGTCATCTCACTATGCATTTTTTATGATAAGTACAGACGTACATAAATCTGTTGCCAGCCATGTTTATTGAAAATGTATCCTCCTTGGGGTCTTAAAAGAGTCGACTTATTCCTGTGGCCACATTTGATACAATATGCCTTTTATTCTGTTTGCGAATCCCCGCATGTCTCGCTCCTGTCTATGTAAATCTGCGTGTGCCCAACCAAATCCCCCATCAATCAGAGTCGTCGTTGCTAGAGACATGAGGGACCATGACATTGGGAATGTATATTAAAGACAGGTTGTATGGAGCGAAGCGAGACATGCTTTAGGTTATTGTCTTTCAGAGGCTGGAGGAGACTCTCGGCAGTCAGGGCACATAAAAACCTGATTATCCATTCCTCTTCTGCATTAGTTGTCATCTTCCATTTGGCTTTCACCTTGTGAACCTGACGTCTTTTTTCAGCCTGACGAGAGGCTTTCCAAATTGGTGTTCTGAAGGGTCTGCTCTTGAATATAAATTGTTGTGGCCCCCTTTCTCTCTCTCTCTCTCTCTCTCTCTCTCTCTCTCTGTCTCTCTCTCTCTCTCTCTCTCTCTCTCTCTCTCTCTCTTCCTTCCTTCTTCCTCCCTCTACTCTGTCAAGGAGGGAGATATTTCCGCTCATTGAGATCAATTAATCTTGTGTAAATGAACCGAAGGGTGTTTTTTTGTGTGTTTGAAATGGATGATGTGTTCCAGTAATCGTCACTTTTACGGGAAGATGGGCATTGGTTCATCTGCGTGTGTGTTTTGCACTTAAGCATGTACTCAAGTGAGTGCTTCGACCTTCGGTATGGTTTACAGAATATCTTGACACAAATGAACCGATCCTTCACCTAACAGGAAAGGTTCATTTCCCCTGAAACACTTTCCAAATGTGACTTCAATCAAAACGTCAAATGATGCAGTGGTACACGAGCATACACACACAAACGTGACACACACACACACAACGAGACACACATCTGAAGTGTTTGGATGAGTGTTACAGACAGTGAGAGTCATAGTTACTGTTAAGTTAAGTTCAGTTTTACACAGATCCAACACATTTTTCTATCTTTTTAATGTAGTTTTAAATTGATCTTTATAGATCTTAATTGCTTTCAAGCCATGTACAAAACTGTATGTGGGGCTAAGGTTCGAACTGCAACATTGGTGGGCTTTCATGTCTGGGTGAACTCTTCCCTTTCTGTCGGGGGGGGTTCCCTGGGGGTATATCCCAGCTATGCTGACAGCCTAGATACAGGATCTGGGAAGCAGAGTTTGAGATAAAGTTCCTAGCCTGTATCTTTTGACAAATAGCCTTCATGCCTTCACACCAGCTATTCTGCTGCAACTATTTCACAGTGTGGGCCTGTCAGCAGCATTTACTAATAAGTTGGAACTAACATTGATTGTTCCTGTCCCACCGGTTACAGAAAAATTGATCACAGAGAAACATATTTGGTGAGGGAAAGTCTTGTCGAGCCTAAACCTAATGACCTGTGTGGACTATTGGACTGGCCTTTTCTCTCCCCTCGTTATAGTGAAGAATAAGGCTGTGTGTAATATGCCCACAGGGGCCAGAGATGCCTATTTTGGAGTTGTGCTTGCATTTGTTTGAGTCTTTTGAATTTGATTGTGACACTGAAAATCTCAGGTTTCACCTCAATGAGTTTGTTTTCCTGTCCAAGGGTATTCTTTAACCGCAAAGATACCTCACAAGGCTGGCTGCTTGGTACTGTACCAAAAAATTGATTTAGTTGATATTCTTCTCATGGCAATACCACATGTTAAGATCATTTAAAAAATCTTGATTTAAAAAAAACTCTACACACTAATGTAGTCATTCATGTGAAACTCTCAATATAACCTGCTGGTTATCTTTCAACTCAGCAGTCTGCTCTGACAGACAGCCATGTCAGTTCTCTACTCAGTCATGTTGTGAACACTCCATCCTGTATTATACAGACCTTCCATAGTGCTACACAGACCCATGTCGGCACCTCCTTTTTATGCTACCTGTCATGTATGGGAAATCAAAATGGAGGGCCTTTGCCAATCCACATAGTGCACTGAAATCCACTTACTGCAGGAATGCAATAACGTTCTGGACATCACACCCTATACCCACCCGTGTCAATGTTTGTAAGGCCGACCTAGCCAAGATTCAGGCTTTGGCTGATCCATACAGTGTGATAAAATACAGTTACAGCAAGATTACTATATATAACGTTTGTTTGTATTCTGAGGTTGAATCTTGAATGTTAAGATGGTTATTTCCACATGAATTCCACATCGCCAGGCATATGGCACACAGGCGTTAGAATGAGCTGTGTCATTTCTGTCTAGATCTGATATAACAATACCCTGATGCACCAAAGACCAGGCCTCTACCCTCTCTGTTGCTTCAGGAGTCGATATAGCATGAAACGCTGTTCTGGCTCACTCCCCACCCCAAAGCAGCTCAGAGGTTGGTCTATAACCAGGAGCTGGTCTACTTTCTATGATGTTTGTTACGCTGTGATCAAGAAGGATGTGCTGATAGCAGAAGGCGCCGTAGATAAAGAAAATAACGCTGGTCGGCTTCTTCAAAAGACGGCTTCTTCAGGCTCCCGGACAGAATCTCCCAGACTAGCCAGTGCAAACAAAGCTAAGCTCAAGGTGGCAATGCAAGCAAATGGGAGAAGAAGCTTGTATGCTAAGCAACAGTTTGATTTACTGTAGGCTTAATGTGGCATATGTATAGTATATAAACGGTTGGTAAATGGTTAACATTTGTTAAGTAACATTAAACAGAAGAAGCTAATGCCATAGGCCCGTTGGATTTGTATCACTGATTTCCAGCCCCCAGCGCTGGTTATTAGTAGGGAAAATGAGAGCTCTTGTGTTTGATAGATGTTGTTGTGAATGTGGGAGCTAGACATGATTCATTAAGAACGCATCCCAGAGGTTCTGTCCCGAGGGATCAATACACGCTTCTCCCTTCTGTGGATTCCTCCCCTAGAGGATTGCTAGGCAGTTGTATTCCACATTCATCCTTCCACCAGGTTGCATTGGACCTTTTTCTGGGATAATTGCAGTTAAGTGATTGGACGTAGCTGTTGACAGGTATAATGTGAATTATCTTTAGTTAATGAGAATCAGATCCTATGTTCTATCCAATGTGATGTTGTCTGTGATCTTCAAGATAAACATATCATCCAAGAACAGGGATTGATTGTAAATTTACATTACATTTATTCATTTAGCAGACACTTTTATCCAAAGCGACTTACAAGAGAGAGCTTAACAAAAGAGCATCGGACACTGAGCATAACAACGTGATAGACCCCAAACATAGCAGGTTTATAGATTATGAAACATACATTGTGAGAACCAATAAGTGCCAACAGAAGACCTATAAGAGCATACAGCCGAATAGTTAACAAATTTAAGATGAATTTAAGATGAGTCTCTGACGGACGCTAGTCTAACTGTAGAACGCGAGGAATAAAGCAACAAAACTAACAAGTTTCCGCTTGGGGATTAACAAGTAATTCTGATTCCGAACAACAACAACAGCAACAGCTATCTGCCATTAAATTCTCGGTACAAGCGAATATTGAGCCTTTTCTTGAAGGTGAACCATCTCCCGTCTGCTGTTACAACAATGTACATTCACGTTTATTTACTAATCAGATGCATTCATCTTCTTATTAAATGCAATATATTAAGCAATGCAGAAGGTAAATATAGTGAGTTGAGCAGACAGTGCCTGATGACCAACAGCCAATGACATCAATTATATACTTGATTCCTATTGGCTAGACACAACATACCCGTGTACGACATATGAATGCCATTCCAGTTTTTCTCATCTTGGCTCCTTCTCCATCTCCTCTTATATAATTTAGCTGTTTCAGTTATTCTGGAAAAAGCAGCATGATGTCCTGCTACCACTGCAGAGCTCATCCACCCTTCCATCTCTCAGTTATCTGTGTCTGTCCTGTTTTCTTATTCAGTAGCATCAGAGTTATACACTGATTTATTGGAGACAAAGTTGGAGAAAACTCAACTTGTTCTGACCAGTGGACAAATTAAAAGCTGTTATAAAAAGTTATGTTCCATCAGATGCCCCCGTTCGTAAGAGCTGTCCCTCAGCAACTCTTGACCCTGCCTCACACACTTTCTGTCTTTTCAAGATTTTCCAGCACTCCAGTCATTAACGATGCATAATTATCTTGGAGTGTGGGAGGTGAGAGATGATTCATTCTCGTACGGTGCTGTGCTTCACGGCAATTGTGTTGCAGAAAGCTGACCCAGGGTCATTTAGCCAATGCCCCTGGACCTCATCCCTAACCTTTCAGCCAAGGAAGGCAAGACTGAACGACTCTCTGCCTGTTTTTTTACTCGTAAAAACTAGCCAAGTTCTCAATGCTAATGTTCCTACGCTAACCATTCATGGGTGACAATGTTAAAGAAATACATTATGGTGAAACTATGGTTACTTTGGAGAACAGCCAATTGAGTTTCTTTTCTTAAAAAGGATATGATTGAAGCAATTACTTTTTGGAGCCACTTAAAGGCTTTCTAGTCCGGCTCCTGCCATTTCAAATTGCTCAGATGGATGATAGTCAGCCGTGTAACTTAAACAGCTTCCAGCTATCAGTTAGTAGGCACATTTTCACAAAATCATGTATATTGCATTTCATTGTATTAGCTACAGTATATACAGTCAGGTCCATAAATATTTGGACATTGACACCATTTCCATCATTTTGGCTCTGTATACCACCACAATGGATTTGAAATGAAATCATCAAGATGTGCTTTAAGTGCAGACTTTCAGCTTTAGTTTCAGGATATTTACATCCAAATCAGGTGAACGGTGTAGGAATTACAACACATTTTATATGTGCCCCCCCCCCCCTTTTTAAGGGACCAAAAATAATTGGACAAACTAACATAATCATAAATCTATTTGTCACTTTTAATACCTGGTTGCAAATCCTTTGCAGTCAATGACAGCCTGAAGTCTGGAACCCATAGACATCACCAGACGCTGGGTTTCATCCCTGATGATGCTCTGCCAGACCTCTACTGCAACTGTCTTCAGTTCCTGCTTGTTCTTGGGGCATTTTCCCTTCAGTTTTGTCTTTAGCAAGTGAAATGCATGCTCAATTGGATTTAGGTCAGGTGATTGACTTGGCCATTGCAGAACATTCCACTTCTTTGCCTTAAGAAACTCTTTGGTTGCTTTCGCAGTATGCTTCGGGTCAAATCAAATCAACATTTATTTGTATAGCCCTTTTTACAAGCAATGTCACAGAGGGCTTCACTTCACAGGGTCATTGTCCATCTGCACTGTGAAGCGCCGTCCTATGAGTTTTGAAGCATTTGGCTGAATCTGAGCAGATAATATTGCCCGAAACACTTCAGAATTCATCCTACTGCTTTTGTCAGCAGTCACATCATCGATAAATACAAGTGAACCAGTTCCATTGGCAGCCATACATGCCCAAGCCATAACACTACTTCCACCATGCTTCACTGACGAGGTGGTATGCTTTGGATCATGAGCAGTTCCTTCCCTTCTCCATACTCTTCTCTTCCCATCATTCTGGTTCAAGTTTATCTTGGTCTCATCTGTCCATAGGATGTTGTTCCAGAACTGTACAGCCTCTTTGAGATGTTTTTTGGCAAACTCTAATCTGGTCTTCCTGTTTTTGAGACTCACCAATGGTTTACATCTTGTGGTGAACCATCTGTATTTACTCTGGTGAAGTATTCTCTTAATTGTTGACTTTGACACAAATATGCCTACCTCCTGGAGAGTGTTCTTGATCTGGCCAACTGTTGTGTAGGGGTTCTTCTTCACCAGGGAAATAATTCTTCTGTCATCCACCACAGTTGTTTCCCGTGGTCTTCCGGGTCTTTTGGAGTTACTGATCCCACCAGTGCGTTCTTTATTTTTAAGAATGTACCAAACAGTTGATTTGGCCACACCTAATGTTTTTGCTATCTCTCTGATAGGTTTGTTTTGATTTTCAGCCTAACTATGGCTTGCTTCACTGATGGTGACAGCTCTTTGGACTTCATATTGAGAGTTGACAGCAACAGATTCCAAACACAAATACCATACTTGAAATTAACTCTAGACCTTTTATCTGCTCCTTGTCAATGAGGGAATCCCTCCTTTATGAGGGAATAACATACATCTGGCCATGGAGGAGCTGAGCAGCCAATTTCCAATTACTTTTGGTCACTTAAATAGGGGGGCGGCACATATAAAATGTGTTGTAATTCCTACACCGTTCACCTGATTTGGATGTAAATACCCTGAAATTAAAGCTGAAAGTCTGCACTTAAAGCACATCTTGATGATTTAATTTCAAATCCATTGTGGTGGTATACAGAGCCAAAATGATGGAAATGGTGTCAATGTCCAAATATTTATGGACCTGACTGTATATACTGTAGCTAATACAATGAAATGCAATATACATGATTTTGTGAAAATGTGCCTACTAACTGATAGCTGGAAGCTGTTTAAGTTAAATCAATGTCCAAATATTTATGGACCTGACTGTATGTTCCTACCTATGCTACACTTTAACATAAGCTACAGCATGTTTCATCATCACATGTCAGTTCTTGCTAGCTCAATAACTCTGCAGAGAGTATCGTCTAAGACAGTGTGATTAATCGTGCACAGTACAATCTGCCCCATAGGTGAAGGTAATGGGTCTGTCTTTCAGCTGACTGATAATGTAGGCCACTGTATTATAGTCTGTGACCAGCAAGGCTGTTTGGAATATGAATGGTTAAATTCGTACTCTGTCTGCTCTAATTATATTTTTTAATGATTAGAAAGTGCCTCGAAAGACTTTTCATCGGACTTAATTCCGAAACGCACCCGTAACCCTTAACCCATAAACACACCCGTTAAGGAGCATTAGTTCTAATCAAAAGTTTCCTCCTTACCTTACCCTAATGTGAAGCTAGCGGGGCTCCGTTAGCAGTTTTTACAACAGGAGTGTGTGCATCCTTTACTCGTCAGCCCTCCCTGCCTGGGATGGCTCCGGAATGTCCTTGTTGCTTTTTGGCGGGATAATCACGTTGATTTTTAATTGCACACCAGACTACAAGGTGATTTGACAGATCATTGATGTTCTTGCAGGGACCTGAGCTTTTATAGACCTAGAACGGAAATATCTGAAACTAATTATATCACAAATGCAGAGAGTGCCAGTCAAGGACAGCTCTGTCGCTGTCCTCACTGCTGCTCCGGAATGATAAATCAGCTTGTGTGAGAAAGTTTTGTGTCCGTAGTAATTAGACAATTTCCAAGGTGCGCTCACTGATGAAAACATGTTCCAACTAACAAAGAAAACCTTGTTTTAGAACCATCTAGCTTTGTGAACTTGTCACCAGTGGTACCTCTAGTTGCTTGTTTCTTTTTCTTTCTGGTAAGTTTTTCTTTACACAACTCTGAGAGGACAGAGAAAGAGGAAAAAGTGGGAGATAGAGAGGTTAGAGAGAGAGAGGGGGGGGGGGGGGGAGAGAGAGAGAGAGAGGAGACTGAACTTCAGCAGATCCCCACCAGAACCATTAATGAGCCAAATCAGTTTTCACATGGTGACTTCCCTCAACTCACCAGCCTCTGGTATTGAGTTTCACAAAATAAAAAAATAAAACATTTAGTAGTAAAATATAAATGTAACACACACATAATAAATTGCTTGTCCTGAGATATCTTATACCCACAAAAGCCTTTCAGTCTTGCGTAAGGCCAGTACCATGTGTCTCCATCATTCACTTGTAGGACCTTGACTACTAGCAGTGAGAATTCCAAGGTGGCCTTAGATCAGTTGAAAGTGTCATACTCAAAACCACAATCTTACATGCTCATTTGACAGTGCTGCCTGTGTGTGTGTCGCTTCCTCCACCTCAGCAACCACCTTAGGTCTTAGGTTACATCTTTGCTTTTCTGTCGGCAACATTCTAGTGCATTATGGTATGGACTGGTGTCTCTGGCTTGGTCTGAGTTTGTTTAAATGTCACGTGTGTTCAACCTGGGGGGCATTTGTTGTGTTTTTCACCCTGTTTCAGATTAAGTAAGCGAATGGTGTTTCTCTGTGTCTGGCTCTGCCATGGATTCTAGGTTAGAAGGAAAGCAGCTGTGGTGACTGGCTGCACATAAGGTTAATGTATAATACAAAAGCCTTGAGGCTAGAGGAGGTGGACATATGTATATCTAAAAAAGACCTCTAGCAGTGTCATCTGTTTTTGCTTGAGCTGTGTGAGTGTGTGAGCTCGGGTGTGAGAGAGCGTGTATGGCACGGACCACCCATCCGTGTATGGGTGAGATTCTGCATGTTGATGTGGGTGTGCGTGTGTATTTGTGGTGTCGACCTTTGTGTGGCAGACCCTGGAGTACCCTCCAGTAGCTGGTGATGTGAACAGTAATCTGTACTTACTGTTTGAGTTGTCCTCTTCCCAGTGATACATGGCGGCCGAACCAGAAAGACGTTCCAGCTGACTAACTCAGATAAGCAGCGAAAGAGATAGACCGCCGCTGGTCTTATCTCACCCCTGAAGGATCCTGTTCATCTTCTGTTTTAAACGCCTCCTTTATTCTTTTCTCTCTCTTTTTTTTCATTTCTTATTCTTTTCCAACGAGCTGGCCAATCGATCTGCTCGATCTCATTTCCCATTAAGAAAATCAAAGAGTACAGCTCTCGCATTTCAATTCATGTGTCCCTCGGTGGTACTCGAAATGGTCAGAGAGGCCCTGTACCGCTGTCAGTGCCAATGTAACATGGATATGCAGAGAGTGACTCTGTGCATGAGGAAGCAAAGCCTGTTACACAGCCTCACCATTCCGGTCTTCATTTCAGTCATGGTCTGCAAAATGTGAATGGTTTATGAAATTGGGATGCTTGGAACTTGGCAAAATCCATTGCAGCTACAGTTTTAGTCAATTTTGAATCAAATATTCACAACTGTGGATGATAAATGTGTAAAATGATTGATTTCATGCTACCTTTTTATTGAGAGGAGCAGATCTCACAACACTGGCTCAGTTATATTCTCTTTTTTTAGTCAAGAAACTAAGAGAATAACCTTGAGGCTACAGCAGGTAAAATAGCATCAATAGAATTGGGGTTGGGCCTTCAATCTTTAGGATAGCCCAAGGACTCATTACTTAGGCTTCCACAAATAATTAGTTGTGGGTTATACAGTACAGTGTCTCGTGGTGCTGTTCATTTCAAATAAAACTATTGGGATGTTGTATTGTGTACAGCACCCGTGGGATTTTGGCTAGACTGAGTCTGGGTGAATGAGTGAAAGACACGTCTCAGCTGTGGATGCTCATGGTCTCCGATTACAGAATGTGTAAATATGCTTCACTACTATACATAAAACAAACAGGAATGAACAGAAAGCGGCGCGACAGAGGGAAAGAGAGAGTGAAAGTGTAGGTGAGGGGGAGTGAAAGAGCCGGAGAAAGCGACTAAAGAGCAAGAGGAAAGGCAGCATGGTGAGAAAAGGTGGGCCTGCAGAGGGAGAGAATGCCAAAGCACTGAATGTGTCTTGGAGCTGTGATTGAAGTTAGTCATGTGGTATCCAGTGGAAAGTATTCCTTCTAATAAAGCTATGTGTGGCCTGTTCACTCCCAACCTGTACACGTCAGAGCGGGGTGGCCTGACAGCAATGGCAATGACAGATCACACAGGATCAAGTTGCGTTGCAGGACTTTCAGAAGTCAGCACTTGCGTGAACAATGAGAGAGACTTCTCCCCTTTCTGGTTGCCAGTCCCAATATGGAGGTCAGTGATCCCTTTTGGTAATTTAGTCAGGAGGATTGCCATTGGGATGCACAGGAACAAATAACTATTTGTTTTATTTAATGTTTTCATATTTATATATAGTTCACATTGTATCCCTCCATCTCTACTGGTGTGAATTGGGCTATTTCAAGCATTTTCACATTAATTCTGCAGTGGCAGAAAATAACATGCATGGTTTGAACCACATAGCTATGTGTTTCTACATTGCATTGCGGGGTTTCTACATTGCAAACACGTATTTGGAATTACCATTACGAAAATGTGAGGGATCTTCTGATTATTCATAGCGAGCATGTGATTAAGATGCCAATGATAAAAACCAAATGGAACATATGTGTGGTAGTGAATCCAGGATCAGCTTTCAGCATAACCAGATACTGTTTGATTAAATGTTTCTAGCCAGAACCAAAATGGCCAACAGCAAGACATCAGTCCACTCTGACAGCTGCAGGGTCTGGCTGGGCTGCTGGGGGAATAACCGGCACAAGCTTTCTTCTCTGAGCCATTAAGTACATTCAGGTATGCAGTACTGGATATTTTTCTGTGTGTGTGTTTCATCTTAAGTGATATATTTCTTTCAAATATTTGTGTGGGTGTCTTGTCAAAGATGTTTATCATCCAGAGCTGTCAATGGTGAACTGGACTATTAGACTTATCAGACGGGAGACTGCCTGTGTTCCTGCCTGTGTTGGCACTTTCACTAAAGCCAGAACAGTCTCTCATCTTCCCCAGGACGGGACAGGGGAGAGAAAATGGTCAAATAAAGAAAGTTGCTACAGTTCCATCTATAATCTTCAAAAAAGCGTATCCATCATTGTCTTCTACAGGACAAGAAAGCCCACAACAGGCCTGTGTCATAAAATATTCAAAGATATTAGCCAGACAGAGGTGAACTCCAATTCTCAGGGATGACAGTAGCATTATTACATTGTGAGCTCGACATTCCACTATGAGAGAAACTATTATATTCAGATTGCAATTGACAGAGGAATTAGATCAAAAGGCATTGGGGATGGAAAGATACAAACCTGATGTATTTTCTTCTGTGGTTGTGTAGAATAGCTGTCTAGGGCCCATATCAGTTTGATGAAAATCTATCATCGGCGCTCCATATAGCTTTCCATGTGCCAGATCTTAAATTAGAGGATTAACGCAGTACTGCGGCAGACCGTTTGTGTGTGCGCGCATTTGCATGCTTTTTTTGGTCTTTTCCATGGAGCGCATGAGCAGGATTGATGAGAGGCAAACGTTGTTAAGCACTGTGTAAAAATCTATGTTTGACGTTCAGCAACACATTATGCGCAATATTGAATCAAGTTATCGTTCAAACTGTGAAGGCAGACCAGCCTGAGGACAGACTCCATCTTGGCGAGGGTGCTAATTCGAGCAAGCTCGTCACTAAACCTCTGCATGCTGAAACTTGGAGGAAGAACGTGGGTTTAGATCTGTCCAAGATCATCAAGCGTTAAGACAATCCCTCACATCCTCTTTTTAAAAATGATTCTTTTATGAAAAAGGTACAATGTTGTCACTTTGAAATTCAAATCCAACGCCTCCTTTGAATTTGAAGATATACTGTAGCTCAAAGTAGCTATCATAACGTCAAAATGAGTAGGTTGAGTAGACCTATTGTCCAAGTGGAAATGCACTATTTCCATGAATTGATGCACTTAAGAGCTGAACATCTAATACAGCACAGGATAAAAGCGTCTGCTAAATGAATAAATGTAAATGTTAAATGTACGATCTAGTACTCTTTAATTTTTGCAAACATGGACTTAATGCTTGATATCAATCTATGTGTGCCTCTCAAAGTAACCGTGGTTCCAAATTTTCACAAGCAAATCACAATCTAAAGTTCTCTCCTTGGCCTGGAGTTCACAACATCAGTAGCAGCTATAGTCAGAAAACTGTAGAAGTAGTCAGAAGTAGAAAGTTGTGAGCACATCATCTGACCGTGGTAAAAACAACCACACACATCCTCTAGACTCGAATCTACAGGATTCATTATTTAACGCCTGACATTGTCTGTGCCCTGTCTCAGTGGCACAGAGTTCCCCTTCTGAGAATGTATGGTTTCTCTCCCACATTCATGAATACATGAATGCCTGCAGTCATACAGTACGTCTCCTGTTATTAAACTCTGCATCCATCCATCCATCCAGCAGAGTGGATATGAAAGAAACGTACTGTTTTATGAAGATCTTCCTTGAGAATTGTTCTAAAAAGGTAAATGGACATGACAGGTCTCTATTGTGTCTCCATGGCTTTATCCAGCTCAAATCATCTGATTTGTGAGATTATAGCTATGGAAAACTCTAGAACCTTCTTTCTGCTCTGAAGGAGATAGCCAGTCCACCGATTACCTTGGCTAATGGGCATGAAAGGCTGACTTGTAAGCAGACCACTCAAGAGACAAGGGTTTTTGGATAAAATGACTGCAGGAATTACAGAGGTGAGGCTCTTAAGGCTTTGATACGTCCACTCATCATATGAACTCTTGGCCCTCAACTGTGATTGGACCACAGGCTGGCCTTCAGTCACTAAACATGACCACCAGATGCACTTGCTTACATAAACAGTAGTGGAGTTTGACAAGCTACACTCCAAAGTAAAGAGAAGGGAACTTTTGACCTTTACTCCGGTTGGACCAGCTACTATTCTGCTTTGGCAGGGAGCTCAAAGGATAGAGAGAGGAGTCAATGAGATGCTCTCTCCCACCATCTCTCTCTCTCTCTTTTTGTCTATCTGTCTTTCTCTCTGGCCCTCCTCTAGCCTCTCTGTCCCCAGCCCCATCGTCCTCCATCTCTATGTGTCTATCTTCCCTGTCTCTTTGTTCTCTGGCTAGACATGCTTGGTTGCACGACTGAATGATAGAGTGATACAGTCGAAAGATATTTGTGAGCCCAGGAGCCCGTAGTGCTTCCTATCAGACATGTCTGTCTCCTACAGCCTCCGAAGGCTGCTCTTGTCTCCCACACAGTGTTTAAGACGATCTTCAGCCAATATATAATACATCAACAAGGGTTATACTGTATCTTGACTGAAGTTTAGTATTTGAATGATGTAAAGAAAAACAAAATTGCATACAAAATGGGTTTACGTGTTCTGAATCCTCCCTGCTAACCTCGATTGCAAGGGGACTGCATGTCAGATAGTCAGTGTTGGAACAAGGATTACGGTTCAACGCACAGTTCAACTGACCCAACCCTCGACCAATTAGCACTAACAAACACAAGCAACACGTTCCCAGACTTGTTTTGTGGCTGACAGGGTTGTCTTGCACCTCCTGAAAGGTGTCCAGTCACAAATGAAAGTAAAATAGGAGGCAGACATCGCGACTGCACGCTTACTGTCTCCAGTCTTCAGGTTTGTCAGAAGGTGAACGTTTGTCTCCTGCTGTTTTACTTCATCATGGCAGGCCTAACGCCAAGTCAGTTTCACAGACGTACTGTGATTACCTGAACCCATCTTGAGTGTGTGTGTGTGTGTGTGTGTGTTTGTGTGTGTGTGTATGTGAGAGAACCAATTTCACAAGGGGATGCAGTGATTAGTGCCTGGGCTCATCTTGCGCATCAAACAGGTGGGGGGCTTTGTGTAATCCTGTGCCCCCCACCCTCCTCCCCTCAACATACCCAGCTCCCCAGTGGCTCGGCTCCTTCTCCCCAAGAGCTCTTTGATCACCTGACAGCCAGAGGAGGGAAACAGACATCTGTGTGTGTGTGTGTGTGTCCGCGCAGTGTTGTGTGTTCATACCGTAAGTCCTTCTCTAGACAAGCTACAACCAAACACAAAAGCACCCGATGCTTTACACCACTTTGTCTCCATATGTTTTATTTACAACAACTAAGACCCAATGATGTCACTGCTGTCTCTCGCTAATAGATCAGAAATGTCCCGAGCTTCAGCTTCACTGCTGAAGATTACAAAATAAATAAACAAATGTGCAGGTAATACAGCCAACCAACCCCCTACCGACCCTATATCCACCCTGTATCCCCCGCTGACATATTTTATCTCCCCCTTTGACGCCTTCACTAAGGTAAATGCTCCTCCCTCCAACACACACACGAACACACACCTACCTCAACAAGTGTACAGACAATCAGAAGGGGAAAAGGGAGAAATGGGTAAATTCCAGATTAAAATGGCAGCCATTTTGAAGATAACGGCTGTGTAAATATCAGGCCCCTGCTGATTGGATGAAACGTAAATAGGAAGCGTTGAACACGGTGATTGCCTTGAAAGGGAACGGTAGGTAAGACAGGGATGGTGGACAAGATAGGTTAGCTTCTGTGACACCATCTCTATTCAATCCCTTGCACAAACATGAGCTAGGACTGGGTGGACATACGGTGGCTACTAAGAAAAGTTGTGCTGTAAACCATTCCACAAAGTGTATGTTATTAACAAGACTAGTCGTTGATTTGGTATGTTGAATGATGAAATTGAGAATGCATTCTTTTCCAGACCTTTTTCAAGGAATGTTGAATCTCGAGGATATACTATAGAGCTTATGGCGGGACCATGGTGGATGAAAGTATTTATTTTCCTGTCAGACAATCTCTCTTTTTATCTTAACTATGTTGCAGCACCTCAGGTTACATTTATTTCATCCAAATGAGTTTTTGACATTTAGAGCGTCACCCAGGATAGCACCTTTCAATAACTACATAAAATTCTTCATTTGCTTACAAAACACCCTGAAATGAAGTTTCTCTGACCCCTCCCGTCCCTGTCTCTTCCATCCCTCTACCCCCCCAAGAAATCCCATTAGTGGTGGAAGATAATGACTTGTGAACTCATGTGGAACCTCCACTTTATGAAACTGTGCAATGTAGCATGGTGCAGCCATTACTATGCAATGTCAAAGAAATAAAAGAAAATCATAATTATCTGTCTCACTGAAAATACACAGGACTTCAAATTTACCAGGCGATGTGAAGGGGATCATTTAGCCTGACTGGCTGAGACCAAGCAGGCTGTTCTATCCTTGAACTTTGCAGAATACATAGTGGTCTAGGGCCAGGGATTAGGCTGGGGTGGAGGCTGGTGCTGGGCAATGGGATTCAATAGATTACTGTGAATTACCACTACTAAGGCTTGTTACAAACTGTCATCTAGATACAATAATGTGTATTGATCAATTTGGACAGTTCCCAATGACGACCTTGGTAGCTGCATTGTGCTACCACCTGAGGCTGCAGACGGCATGGCGTTCAGGCTGAAAAACCAACAGTCATTCCTGTTTCTAGAAGCTTGTTAAAGGGTTGAGTCCTCCAGGGAAACAGTGTGTCCCACCAGTAAGGTAGTGTGCTCTGTGTATGAGTCCGGTAACAATCAACTAATTTTCAAGGGGTTATTTTCTATCTGGCTCCTAATTATTTGTCTTTCTCTCGCTATTGCACTCCCTCCCCTCTCGCTTTTTCTCCTTTTTCGCTCCCCCACCTTCTCTCCCTCCCCTACACCTTCTCTCCATCTCTCTCTCTCATGAAAAGCAAATTAGAATTCAGTGTGTAGTACCTTGTTGGTCAAACCTTTATAACTGTTTTGTCAACGTCAGCAACATACTTACTGCCCACCCATAACTGTTATTAGACCACTCTCAGTACAGTATGGACGTCACTGTCAGTGGATGAGACTTTCCGACCACAACGATAATATAGGCAGTTTGAATCAGCACAGCTGGATTGCACAAGCTGTACCCAACAAGGAGCCGATCATTGAGCCTCCTCTCCCATTGGAGAGGATACTTTGTAGGTTTAGTTTACTGTGAAACTGTTTTCCGCAGTGTTTATTTTTCTAAGGGGGCCATGAAGCCATGAAAAGAAATGCCATTTTGGTGATCATTAAACTGACAATGACTCATCACAAACTGGAAGTGGTTGAACAACTTTTGGAGTATATCGATTCGACCATTGTAAGAAGGATAGGAAGATGACTGTCATCTTCCTGTCTGATGAGTAGAAACATAGTTGTTTTCTATTCTCGATCGAGGTTAGGCTGTCACTTTATATTCCTCATTGTGCGCAACGGGGTTTCTGATGAGCATTGATTTCAGGCAGAACTGCTTCTGAAGTACTTTGGCGCACCCTTCAAATTTCAACAGCACCTCTCTAATGCATCAAGGGCGAGCTTGAACAGGTGATTTGAAGGACACGCTCTTGAGCAGGAAAGCCGTCAGCACTCAGACTATCGTGCCACGCTTTGAGCAGAGTGGCGTTCAAGAATCAGATATGCACTCTCCTCTCCTGCTTGTTTAGGCTGTTGACACTCTCCCCATGTGCTGTTTCGCACTGCAGACTGTTTTGTAATAATCTGAATATGCAAAACGTGGCCTCCTGGTTTGGTAAATAGATCTGTAACCTCTAACATCTTATTATGTGGAGTTCCAGTACAGTGGTTAGTGCACAGGTCTAAGTCAGCTGAGAGGGAAAGCCAATCAGAGCGAGGGTCACCTCTACCTTGACTCTTCCTCTCCTCCCAGGCAAGCCTCCTCAGAGCTATTGTGCCGCTCAGCTAGATTGTGTCCTTCTGCATATTTGTGTTTCGGGCCCAATGTGACTGTGCAAAGTCATGGCAAATGAACTCAACCATCCCACACCACCCACACCCCCATAGGAGATAAATAAAGAAAGTCTGAAAAGGCCAAGACAACGTCATAGTGTATCACTTTGTTTGAAAAAGTGAGAACCCGTCTGCTTTTCTCATCATTCCAACCTTCATCTGATTATTGTGAAGCAAGATTTGGCCGCAGAGACAATGAAGAGTTGATGTGTAAAAGTACAATGCAGCTGTTGTTTCACATATACTGCCTACATCAGTATGTACAGCCAGTACAACTGCAATAACAGTTGCATGGGAATTAGGAGATGGGCTACTGTGTGTTTGGGAGTAGTGACTTCAATGACTTTGAATAAACTTTGTAAACTAAAGGATACAACATAACTTGGATGAATAGCGGCAAGGAATGGAAAGAAAATGACTGAAAACGGATCAGGCGGTGATGAATTCGTTTTAATATTGAAGAAGTCAGGTTTTTTAATGGATTTTTAATACAGGGGATGACAGGTAATATAAACCAATATGTATTTTACATCTTGATATGCATTAGAAAATAAAGAGAATAATTACAGATCCTGCCTTTTCAAAGGACTCATCATTTTATATCTTAAAAGGCAAATTTATTATTTCAAAGATTTGGCAACATTAAATTAAGATGGCTCCGATAGGGTTTATCCAATTTGCTCCGTATTCTGAAGCCAGAACAGATTTTCTTTCACAATTTTTTTTAAATAGTTATTAAACAGACGACAGTTCCTATTCCCTTTTGAGGCGTGTTATTTATCTGATAAATGATGATTTGTCAGTTGCCATCAACAGCCTTCTACAATGCCTAATATGCTCCACTGGTTGATGAATGTCTTCCGTAAGTTAATATGCTTGTCACTCACACATCACATCCACAAATAACTATCATTAGAAATCATCATTATAAACAACTCACAGTCATAAACTAGTCATCTTTAATTTCCTATTTGGCCTTTTTTAGCCTACCACTCACTCCCAGTACGTACACACACCTACTACGCACACACACCTTCCCTTCCCTCTAAAGTGTTCAATGGGACGTGTAAAGATGCCCTGCAGAATGTCCTTGTGGGGATGGTGTTGGTCATCTTTAGGGGGCTTAGATCTGAGGTATCCTGTGAGTCATAGTGTCCCCCCCCCCCACCCGGTGTGAGTTGACGCTCCCTGTTCCTGCAATCCTCCATGTTGACCTGACCACTCTGATCCTGTGCATCCACTCCCAGGTTAGGCTTCCGGAGGCTGGCTCTTTTTTTTTTTTTGTCCTGTACCATTACCATTTCATAGCACAAACATTTATGTGGTGAAGCGTAATAGGACATCAGCAGGTGTACCCCTGAGGAAAATACACACTCCATTCTCCTTCCTTAAACCTGCTTCCTCTTGCCTGTCCATGCTTAATGGATGGACATGGTAAGAGATTGCATTGTTATTATTGGGTGCAGGATGTTGAAATAAATTTGATTGCAAAACTCATAATCATTTTAATAATCGCCATCACTACCGGTTGTTCTTGATATAACATATAATGTGTTATATTTGATCTAATTCGTTATAGTACTCTATAAGAATTATTTTCAAAGAAAGTACATTTTGATTTTGTTCCATTAGCATGTCCTTGATTGTAGTGCTCTTGGAGACGGCTCATTGACTCTCCTTGACATCACAGCCCTGGGAAATGGAGTTACAGTAGGAGAGCAGATACAGTATCTTTCAGCTATAACAGAAATGTGCATCTCATTAACCATGTTCCAGTTTAATTTAACTTTCCCTTCAAAATAAGGATGTTGGCTGAATGTTGAAAAACAAAGTCCGTACACTGCTACAGTGATTCTTAGTTAATGTTATAACAGTTTTAACAGAGTAATTTATTGACAGCTATTGCTATCGACCGTTCCCTTGGTACCCCAGTGATCAAAAACGTCAAAGTTGTTTACAGTTCTTTCTTCCCACTTTTATCCCTGTTATAATCCCTAAGAAGAGCCTGTGTGTGTATTTATTTGTGTGTGTGTGTGTGTGTGTGTGTGTGTGCGTGTATTTGTGTGTGTGTATGCGTGTATTTGTGTGTGCGTGCCTGTGCACAAGGTAGGAGGAGTATGAGTAAGATCTCTTTCTATAAACTCGGTATTGAATCCTTTTGGCCATGACAGCTAAAATGAGATTAGCGTCAAACATCAAAGTGGAGAAGCTGATCTTTCCTCACAGTTTGAAGGAGAAAACGACTTGCCACATCTCCCAGTAAAACAGCCTGAGCTGTGACTCACATGACGTGACGCTGAAGTCTGCGTTCAAACATGGCTGACAGCGAAAGCCTGTGTTCTGACACCTTCAAGATTGATAGCTAATACGGCAGGACTCTTTAGCGTTTCTCATCTTTAAAGCTTGGCTCGTGTGCGTAATCTAAATTCCAGTGTGTTTTGTCTTCCTTCAAATTGAATAGCCATTTTCAATGAACCGTACACTGGATGGCATATGTTGCAAGTATTGGATGTGTGTGTGTGTGTGTGTGGCTGAGTGTTCTCATGAGGGAACTGGGTGTTTGTGTGGATGTGTGTCTGTTAGCATGTATACCTAGCTTTGACATGACATGTGTAAGCACAGTGCTTGGTGTTAGCACGGTAGCATGGGTGTGGGAGTGCGTTTCTCCTGGCAGCTTCTCTTCACGCTTGTCTGATTTCATTACTCCTCTCCTCATCTCCCTCACTGATAAACACTGTGGTGTAGCAGATGGCCACTGATGACCAATTGTAATGGGGAGAAAATGAACATTAAATCACCCGATAATAAGAAATTACATTGCTTTTATTTTTAACCAAGCATGCTGGTTAATGAATCTTAATTATGCTGATTTGGGGAAATCTTTTTTGACTTCCTTGGATATTGACAGATGTTATAACAGGGTGGAATATAAAATCACACATCAAAGTTTGATTCTATGAACCATACAGAGAAGTTCTGATGTTTTTAGAACAATGTTATGAATATAAATGTGGTAGAACGTTTTCAGTGTTTTCTTTTTCATTACCTTAGTGGGTGAACTGAAGTCTCTCTCTAAGCCTTTAATCTGGCAAAAATATGAACCTTTCTCAGTTTACATTTTGTATCTGAAAGAAATAAGCCGCCCTTGGCCATTATAAATCTATCAATTTTGAGATGAGGAGAAAGTAGTCAAAAGTTAACCAAGGCACACGCATAGTCGCAACACTCAGAAATATGTTTTCTGGCTACTTGGTTACCTTGTTAATCTTAAGGACATGGATGTTCCCAAAGACATGGTATCTGTACTGTACTGCAAATCGTAATTACACTATCCCTAAGCCCAAACTGTCCTCGTTTAAAGCTTCATTTGGGCTGGACTTTCTGAAATGTCCTCCTCCTTCTCCTGGATGTGAAGCCAGAGGGCTCCCAAGTGTCCTCCAGGCCTTAGTCCAGGCCCTTCTACCCCACTTACCCCCTCCTTCCCCTGGGCAGCATCCACACATAGCCTGGCCTATATTAGCATGTCCACCGTGACAAAGCTCTACCTGTCCTTCACCTGCCATCAATGACAGCCTCCAGTCAGACAGACAAAGCAGGGTCGGGATGGTCAGTCCGAATGCGCACTGCAGATTGAAACTGATAACACAACGTGATTGATCAACTGTATATCTTCGGTTGGTGTTGAGGGTTTAGAGTGACCTGGAGATGCCAAATCAGTAGCCATTAAGCCTTCAATCACACTATTTGGCTCAACCATGTTCTTTGGGAGCCCATATCTTTGGCAATAGGAACAGCTTTTATCCTATTCGGAAGTCCATTAGTAGTGGAGATGAAGCTCTCTCTGTCAGCCATCGTTCTTTGGTTCTTCATCGTGCCGCTCGGGTCCAGATGAACATCTGTCACACGTCCCTCTATATCTGCTTAACCTTCCTCCGTCTAACCTCCCTTTAAAGTCCTTTTCACTCAGCCTCTCTCCTCTACCAGGCGTCTGTCTCTCGCTCTATTTCTCTCTGATCTCTCTTTCGTTCGCTGTCAGTGTGATGGTCGCCACGTTGCTTCTGAGAAACCAGGAGATTGAGATGGGCCCATGTAGACAGTCTGTGCGATAGCATATGTTCCCAAATGAAAGGTTATCGTGTAACCATTCCCATTTTTTATCAGGCGCAAACGTGTGTCAAGGCTCTCAGCAGGCGGTGAAAATAACCCTCCAACGCGAGACTGAGGCAGAGTAGTTGTCGTAGGGCTTCGCAGTCAGGAGTTTGGTTCAGCTGAAATCCATCGTTAGGGTCGTCTGCTTGTGATGAAGATGAAACGCGGACGAGCAGAATGAGTGATAACAAAAGCGAGAGAGAGAGGAGGATCCGTGAGCACATTGACCAATGTGTCCTGTGAGTGTCCTGCACAGATATTAATGACCAGACGTGTCGGGATATTTGTTCCTATCTTCCATGGCTGACAGTGTGAGGTCCTGCTGTTCTAAAGTAATAAAGGCGTGTGTGTGTGTGTGTTTGTGTGTGTGTAAGAGAGAGAGAGAGGGAGTGACATACAGGCAGAGAGGAGTAGTCTTCTTTGGGTTTGAGAGAGGTTTTTGGTTTTTAGCTCACATTCCATTTGATAGGTCTCTGTCACACATGTCCCTTGCTTTGGACAATGTGATAAAGGTACTCTCACATGTCACATACACACACACACGTAAACACACAGACATATATTTCTAACACAATGGCGACAAATCCTGAAATGTTATGGAATCTACGGTCAGAGTTGAGCAGGCCCTAAGCAAGCGAAGTGCATAATAATAACATAATGTTTTTCTTCTACATGACATATCTGTTCTTGTCCTTGTTTACAACATCAGAATCAGTAAAACGTTGCAAATTGATGTTTTTGCATTACAGTACATTGCCCTTACAGTCTCACAACTGCAATTACTACAGAGATGCATTATTCTTCCTGAGGGAACCTGTTCAATTATGCCAACTCGGATATTTACATCCAAACACACATTCATCAAATCTAACAAAGAGGTGGACCCTGACATGTCTCTGTTTCCACACCAGATGTTCGATATTTTTCTTAAAGCCCGCTACATGTCGAACATGCAGCAGTGCAGTAGTGTGGACAGGAGAACAGGTTACCCAGAGATTGACCCAGAGTCGGGAACTCATCCCTCATAAATCACCACTGTTTGGCTTCGGACCAAGGCGGTTTTGTTCACCACAATTACATATTAGGACTTTTAGTAATTACTCCTCCGTATCGACCGTTCGCTCCATTGATTGTGGAGAAGAGAAAGAGAGACACAGAGAGAGGGGGTGGGAGAGGAGGAGGGATAGGCAGGGGTGCAGGCCAGTGTATTGTCTTCAATTGACTCAGTGTGATTTGGCCTCAGCTGTGACTTACCTTGCCTGGCTGTGCAGTAAATCAGGAAGCCTCAGCATTAGTAGACGGTACATGCAGTCAAGACACGCTTAGCGTTAATAAAATCAAAAGGAGACAGATAAATAAATATTAATAGATAAATTGGTAGATAGTAGGAGAGAGAGAAAGGGGTGGAGAGAGAAAAAGAGAGGAGGGTAGAGGAGGGGGGACAGACTGAAAGAGAGCGATAGAGAGGGGGTGAGAGAGAGAAGAAGACAGAGCAGGAAAGAAAGCAAATTATACAATTAGACAGGCGAGAAAAAGGGTGACTGAGTGACAGCGAAAGCCAGAGAAAGAGCAAGGGTGTCGGGAGAAAGCACGATTCAGAGGTGGGTTGGTTAGAACGAGGGTGAGAAACGGCAGGTGAGAAATGAAGAGTGTTTGCAAGCACCTAAGAGAGTTGAGAGGTACGGGGAACTCTAAATTAGGTTTTGGCGGTTGGGGCGGGGGCGTCGTCTAAGGTAGGACAGGCAGTGACAGGCCAGGACTTTCAGCTGGACTAGAGGGATCTCGGGCCGCCAGGCGACAGAACAATGGCTGGAGGATTTTAATCAACACGCAGGCTCTGTTTATGAGCTCGGTTTATACGAGCTGACAGGTGCTATTCTGCTCACGCCGACACCATTATGGCCACTCTGGAGGTGCTGACTGCACTCCAGAGGGCACTTAGAGGGAAGCCACTGGGTACTGGCTCACTTCATAAAGCTCATCATCTGTGGCATTGCATTGGGAGACTGGAAGTTATTGTGTGCGTGCATGCGTGTGTGTCTGCGTAAATGCGCGTGCCCGTTGTGTGTGTGTGTTTGTGTGTGTGTGTGTGTGTGTGTGTGTGTGTGTGTGTGAGACTGTGTGCCACACACGCATCTGTGCACACATACATCCAGGCTGGCTGCTGGAGGTTGATCAAACAGCGTTGCCTGCTGGAAGAACCGGAGGGCTTGGTTGCACACCGCACAAACACACACCTTTCATCCTTGTTTACCAAAACATGCTCCCGATTGGACCTTTATGTTTATCCAGGCCAGGGACAGGAGAACAAAAACCCCAGGAACATATGAACGTGCTCTAATGGTCCATCTCCAAACTCGGGCAGCATTCAGCGTCTTGGCATTAACTCCATAGACTCCTCATCCCACATTACTAATCACCTGGTAGTCATCATATTAATGCGGTCATTAGAAAGTCAGTGTTGTTGTTGTTGCTCTTGAATCTTGAATCTGTGCCATGTGGTGAATTTGTCACCGTGCATCCTGCTTGCCAAGCGCTCTCGGAGAAGACCAAAAAAATGAATTTGCATCAACGGTCCAAAGTCTGATATGTCGTCTTAAGGTTGGACTAAATGGCGTCTCTCCTAATACACTGAGACTTCTCCGGTAACATGCTTGTGCTCTGGGAGATGGTATACCAGTCTTATTCGAAATAATGATTTAGCCTAGCCAGTTCTAACTAACACTAGTAAAAAGTGGTCTCTGAGGGTGACCTTTGTATCAGAGGGCTTTGTTGCAAACCCATGAGGACTTCTTCCTCCGTGTCCTTGGAGTATGGTGGTTTGTTCTGGTGGGGGAAAAAAAGGAGAAGCGTTGGACGAAAGCAGAGCGCAGTTCCAGACAAATCCTTCTCCCACTCATGCAAATCACCTCTGCCTCTCTTTCTTGTTCCCTCTCTCTACCCCCCCCCCCTCTCCATTTCTCTCTCACGCACAATCTCTCTCACTTACATCTCTCCCTCTCTCTCTCTCTCTCGCTCTCTCTCTCTCTCTTTCTTTCTCTCTCTGACTCATACTAAATCTTTTTCCTTTATCTCCTTTTCCATTTGACAGATTTTAGATCCCTCCCACTCCCTTTCTGTTTTTTTTTCCACACTTCTGTATTTCCCCTCCCTCTGCTCCCTGCTGTTGAACCAGGCACAGCAGAGCAGAGCGCCAAGCAGGGGAAAGCAGAGCGAGGGGTTCATTATTCGCCCCGGTTTGCCCTCTGGCCATACTAGTACTGTTTCAGGAGCCCTCCATCCTCCCAGGGAGCGTGCAGCTTTGACGTTCTTAACTCTGGACCGCTGGAGCCAATCTGAACTCTCCCAGCCAGATATATTCGCACCAGCGTGCGCCACAATCACACTGACGAAACCTGCTTCTTGTGTGGAACTAATTTAGGCCGTCCTGAGCGTTGATTAGCTAACGGACGTTTTCTAAGGCTGGTCATTGCTTTGTGCTTTTAATTAACAAGGCCTGTTCAAATCAGCCCAATTTGTTCGCCAGGCGTATAGATGAAGACTTAGATATTTTCTGGTTTTCTATTTGACTCTGCTGTCAATGATTTAAATCGATGTGCTAAGTGGCTTTAACCAGACTGGGACCTGTTCAAATCCTACGGTGAAACTCACTCCTGCTGTGAAGAAAGAAAGGGCATGCCAAACAGAACGAGAGAGAGAGAGATGGATGGATGTTACAGGATGCCCTTGTTAAGGGACTGGGACCAAATTTGGACCAACTCTACCCATGCTAATATGCCAAACCGTCCTGGCATGATAGCTAGCCACTCTGGGATGGATTTTTCCCCATATTTCTATTCCAAATGCAGAAGTCAGTCCAACGCTTTACTCAGGCAGGAGCTGGGTTTTTCTATCCAGCTGGTTAATCAGACTAAACGAACCCCTTACTGTTTACTGTCTGAGTAAGTTTGCAAAGCATGTTATTGGCGTTGCTAATTTTTCTCTCTTTGTCTTTCTTTGTCTGTGTGTCCGTTTCCCTGGGTGTACATCTCTTTCGCATTCCAATCTGTGTCCTGGACATCTGGAAAACAGGTACTGTGCAAGTAATACAATATGTTCTTCTCTTTAAATACAGCACATGCATGCAGACGTTCTCTTCTATCCCTATGTGTACATATGTTGGCCTGCGCACAGTGGGTTAACAAGCTCACATATTTAGACCATGCTGGTGTCCATCCAAATATACGCTGCATAAAGGTCATTAGATTAAGCGACGACTTGTCCGTCCATGAGTCCTTCATTACGGCCACATGGTCCGATGATGGCATTTCCCGTTCTCGCCATCTGTGGCCTCTCCTCTGTGTGCCCCCCATTCATTCATGGGAAACAATCCAGGGGCGCAGTGTCAATCTCTGCCCTCACTGACAAGCTCTTCTTCATCAAGCCCTCATCTGAAGGTCAGCCCACAAGTTCCTCCTCCGCCATCTTTGTTTGGATGGTTTCCCCTCTTCCTGCTTCCCAACGGCCAGCAAAGATCAGAGGGACCACGTCGACCCCCGAGCACTTTCATCATGAAATATTGATCCCTACTGCGCGGCCCAGCTAATCATTTAATATGATTGAATTATTGACATTGAAGGTGGGGGGAGACGGTGTGCGGGGGTGGGGGGGTGGGGGGTGGTTGGAGTTGAACGAAAGATTACAGAGAGGGTCCAGAGGAAGATTGAGGGGGAAGGGTAGGGGCCGATAAGAGCGGACCAGGGGACTGGGTGGTGGAACAGACGAGTTTCTGGAGGCTCTGACATATCGCGCTTTCAAAAGTCGAGTCAAAGTTAATGGCCCTGACGGTCCCTGTGACCACAGATGGCCATTTCCGATGGACGAGAGAAAGATCGACCCGTAATATACATCAACGAAAACACTTATTGTTTTATTCTCATCCCCCCCCCCCCCCCCCCCCCCCTCCAAGGTCCATGTGGCCTCCTGCAATAACCTGCTGTGGACGTCGCTATCTTCTGCCACAGCGGCACACTTCTGTCAGCAAAGCGGTACTTTTTGAGAGTGCGTTGTCAACACGCTTATCAGTTTTTAGCACAGCTACAGCAGAGCACGTCGAGGCTGCCAACAAGCTGCAGCACATGGAGGAGGAGGCCATATGGTCGGTCTGTTTTGATGAATCGTCTTTGTCATATTCTGCTTTGCAACCCCGGCAAATCTATGTAGAGTACGGTAGGTGCAGTCCGATGATGAAGGCGACGTGCCAGATTAATTTTCGCTTCTCGAACAATGCGGAAAGGTATTTTGGTTCGCCCCTGTCCTGAATGTTTTAATGTTCCCTACCCTGGAAACTCTATTCAGCATGAGGGTTGTGGTAAAGAGTGCCATTACTCCACTCCCCCACCCCTCCACTCCCCCCAGCCTCCACTCCTTAACCCTCTCACCCCTCCACCCCTTAACCCTCTCACCCCTCCACCCTCCCCATCCCTATACTCCCCCATCCCTCCACTCCCCCACCCCTCAGAGTAGAGCTCCTCGATGATGGGAGCACTCTATCATGGCACGCCCCTGGTCATGCGTCAGGGTCCATTTCCGGCAGAGTACGCCAGGTTTCGTGCGTACGCCTCTGCGGCCCTCGGGATCCCAGACAAGCCTGACAGAACAGAGGCTGTGGAACGCACACGCGGGTGCACGGAGGTCACTGAGGGGAACAGACATGGACAGAGGAGCCCTTGAAAAGCGGACATGATAGAACATGAGCTGACATGACGGTGTGGGAGAGAGACATTACATGTCAAGATAGAGAGAGAGAGAGAGAGAGAGAGAGAGAGAGAGAGAGAGAGAGAGAGAGGAGGTGGGGAGGAGTAGAAGGAGAGGAATCCTTTTGAGTCATAGCAGTAGCTACTGAGCAGCAATAGCCGAAAGGGGTCTTGAACCGCCAACCTCAAGGTTGTTGGGGGGGAGGATCACAGTACTGCCTCAGATATGGACATTGGATCTGTTTCTGTTATGGACCAGTCCGTTTGTTTCATTCCACAGGGTAGTACAGGGGAAAAAAGCCCAGATTTACCGGTGTATTACATCAGGATATGTGGGTTAGGATCTCAGTAGTCTACCCTCTCTGAACCAATAAACACAAGCCCAGCGCCCATCCTCAAATAACATCAATGGTATACTCTTTATGAAAGGACATACTCTTATGTCTTACTCTGTCTATACTCTTCTATAATTCAGGTGTGATTTTGTGAGACTTGGCTATAGGTATAAAATGTGAGCATCCTCGCTCTTGAGGGGGAGAGCATGGTGTATATGTGTTTGTTGTTGGGTTGTTGACGGTGTTATGCGGAGGTATAGCACGTCTCATCAAACAATCTCCGCTCAGCAGTACAAAGACACTCTGAGTCACAGACGCGAAGGTCTGGTCACCATCCTGCCTGCCCTGTCCTCTCTACTCTCCTTATTCCTCCCACCCTCTACCTTTCACTCTCCTCTTTTCATCTTGTTTGTGCCTTTCTTTTCCTCTCCTCCTCTCCTACTTCTGCCTTATCTATGTACAATATTTATGATATAAATAAATAATCAAAGCAGCCATGCGAAAAGCACCATGGCTTTTTAACGCCTGTTCATGAGCTAACAAACCCTGTGTCTGAGACACCATTTTGTCTTGAATCTGAATTCAATTATTATGTGCTCTGCAATCAAAGAACTGGTCCATCTGGTGTCTACAGATGCCCATCCCTTGTTGAAAACTCAGTATTGGGTGCCATATTCTAGATTGTTCCAGAAAATACCCAAGCTCAATTGGTTGGTCAGATTTTCAATTTTTCTGTTGTAAACCTTTGTCACTTTGAGTTTCCCTGTTGTCAAATGCTTCATTAGATTGAACTTGAGGGATACCTGACTGAACCCCATGCTAGGCAACTAGCTGACATCACTTCCTGATAAGCTGTCTACCCCCTCAGTCATCCATCACTGCGCCCCCTAACCCGTTAATCTACCTCTGTCAACCTCTGCACCAACACATCTAACTGAGATAAAACACTGAGAGGTCTGTGATGGGTGCTGATGATGGTCCGCATTCTGATCGGTGTGCTAATAATGCTCCCTGGGGAAAACACCTTGACTGAGCAACGCTCTCCTGTTCTCAAGGTTAACGGCGTCTTTTGGCGAGTGTCTTGTTTTGGTAGTTGGTAATACACAGCTGTCTACACACCACACACCCAGGCAGACACAAACCCCCTCTCTCTCCCCTTCTCTCCCTTCCTGTCTCTCTCTCTCTCTCCTCAATTTCCGTCTTCCTCCCACACCGTTTACACAGGGAGATGATTTCCGCCTTGGGGTCAAGCGCTTGGCGGTTGTTAATTTACCCTGATCAAGCTAGTATTATGGATGGGGTCCAGCATAGATTAAATGTCATTAGTTAATGAAAAGCGAGCAGAATTGAAACAGGAAGTAATTGGAATGGCATATACACTGCTCTGTTTTATCCATCAGCTGAGCCTCAGGCTTGAACCCATGTCTCTCAGCTTTGGCCTCAGTCAGCTATTTGGTATGGGACTGTAGGCTGCTATCATGGTTGTCTGACACAACAAGGGCACACTGAAGGTTTAATAGCCAAATGTTAATGATTCAGATGACTAGCAAGTGTAATTGAGGTTTGAATATGATGCAGAAATCCAGACAGGACTGCACAGTTGATCAGCCCAGGAAAGAGAGGGTGCTTGGTATGGCCACAACTCGGATCCTGTATCGACCAAGTGTGAGTTAATGATTTAGAACACCGTTGGCTACTAAAAAGAGACATACCTTGAATTGGTTCCTTATTCTCTCTTTCTCTCTCACTCTTTCTCTCTCTCATTATTTCAGTTTCTTCCCCTGCCTTACACTCCCATGTACACCCACACAGAGGGTTTCTCTCTAAACCATGCGCTCTTACCTGCTCATCTTTGGATAATCTGAGGGCGTATTGCCATCTAGTGGAAATTGCAGGGGCGTACGGAGTGTGGATACGGTTCCCTATTACTCTGGAATTGACTGCTTCTCAGTTACCTCCAGCCGCTTCTTCTCCTTCTCTCCTACACTGATTAAAGCAAAGAAAAGAGGCTGCGGCCCACTGAGAAACAGATACCTATCTAGAATACCGTGTTACCAACTGCTATATTAAAAACAGACAACCTATGATAGATTTTTGGGGGGTGTTCACTGAGTTGTGCATTGTAGTAAGAAATCCCTACAACTTTGCAAGCCTCACGAAAAACTACGAGTAAGTTATGACATGAGTAATTTATTGTTGACGCTTCCTCCATTACTTATTTAGCTTACGTTGTACAGAGTATTGCGCAATAATTCCTCAGAAGGCAGGATCTGAGTTGGCAGTATGTGAAGGTTACCAGCGACCCTTCATATGCTCAGAGTTGAAGGAGTCACTGATGCAGCAGATGGTACACACACTGTTACGAAGCACACACACACACACATGCACACACACAGCGCACACTGCTACGGAGCACACACTCACACACAGCACACACTGCACACACTCAGTCACAGTCAGGGCAGCGTGGGGGGGGGGGGGGTGTTGGCGTGGCGGGGATGGGAGAAGGATGGTTGTGGAGGAGTAGAGTGGGTGGTGGGTGGGTGGTTGGAAGGGTAGGAGCGACCCACCGCTGGTTGACTCCGCTGAGGCACAGAGGAGTGTGAGCAGGCACTCACTCTCCTCATTAGGCTCAGTTCATCAGTCCTGTGTGAAATTGCACACACTCAGACACACGCACACACACGGCCGACACAGGCTGCGTGTCTGTTCCTCTCCCTGTGACGTTACCATGGCAACGGTCGTCTCATCCGGAATCAGGGGAGCGAGCGAGTGAGCTGGAGAAGCAGAGAAACAGTCCTCTGCATAGAGCCAAGTGGTGCAAAGACGACACACTTCAAGAACACACACACGTACACACACTTACACATACACACATGGGTTTGGGATAGAATCCTTATGTTCTACAGTCACACTTACCACACTCCTCTTTGACTGTCCAAAGCATACCTAATTCTTTCTGCGTAAATGTATCTAAGGGTGCTGGGGTGTTGCTCTGAAAAGGATTATCAAATACTATGAATGTAATACAATGCCAGCAAAAGCTGAATATATCAGTTGAGTGTAAAGTGCATGGATAGTATTTCCTTCATCTGACCTGGACCTGATGTCTTCAGGAGACCTGGCAGCGTGCGTCCAGGTGAAGGCACAGGATGAAACACAAAGCAGGTTGATGGATGGAATTTCTCAGGACGGCTCTGTTCAGTGCACATCTGCACTCCCAGCTTCATTCAAGTAGGCCGTCTCTTTAGCCAACTCCCCCCTCCCCCCGCCTCACCCCTCTCACCCCCCTCAGCTGGGCAGATGGGCAGCTGCTGTGGGTTTTGATTAATTTCCTTCAGAACGTTGGTGACAGTCACAGGCAAACTGTTATTTTAAAAGTGTCCCTCAATCAAGAAATATCATTGATATCAACATATGGTCTGGAATATCAACATATGGTCTGGAATTTGGTTGTATATCACCGGTAATATCATGGAAGATTTAGACAAATCTAACAGCTGGAGATGAATGTGTTTGCGATATAGTGATACATTAAGCAAAGTGATGATTGTGAATGATGATGAAACACAAATATGCAAAATTGTACTTGAAGGCCATGGGAACACACCAGACACACAAATGTGCATTTGCACGCATGCACACACTTGCACGCATTACTACATTAGTTCCACGTCTAACCATCTCTGTGTTAATATAAAGAGACAAAAGAACTGTTGTTATGCTTCTGTAGCATTCCATTCCATTACAAAGCTTGATGACTCATTACGACTCGTAATGATCTGTTGATATATAAAGAACATTTACCATCTCAATAACATACAGAGTTTGGGTTGTGGACTCTAGCTCCAAGGCAGCTTGTGTCCAGCAGGTGTCAGTATGACTCTTCCTTCTCATTGGATACATCAAGTCAAGTTTGGGTTCTGTTGTGGGGTGTTTTCTATAAGAACAGACCTTAGATCAAGTCAGCATGGCCGCTCCTAAACCATGATGATGAGAGGAAGAACCCCAAAACTGACCCCAGACTTGTTTTGTGACATACAGCCCCCTTCCAACCTTGTACCCCAACTGGGACAGATAGTCCATGACCTCACTACCTCACATGTCCCCCCCCCCCCGTCTTTATGTTATCAGTGAAACAATGATTGAAATCGAATCAATATTCTACTCGGAGTCACTTGTTATCGTCCATTCCCATCACGTCTCTCTGATCTGATCTGATCTGATTTCCACTTAGCCTATCTCTAGCCTGCAGACTCCCAACATGCTCATCCAGAATCCTAGCTTAGGCTGTTTGCTGTTGACTGGGACAAAGCAAAGTGGACAGATCAGATAGCAGAATTAAACACGGGTCTAATCTCCTATGTGTCTGGTCTCTCCGTTGTGTGGAGCCGATAGTGGTTCGTTAGGTAGGACGGTTTTCCATGTAAACACGACCCCTGTTTCCCCTCACCGTGTCTGAAACAGCGGAGCACCGATCACGTGGCTCGGACCGAGTTTTTAGACGCCCGGATGGAGCGGCGTCCTACATCGTCCTACATCTCGTATCAAAGTGTAATCATGCGCAAAGCAGTGTTTGGGTGGGTGTCGTTGGTTGATGATTTAGCTTCATCGTCGTCCAGGAAAACCTCCCTTGAAAGACGGTCACGTCTCAAACTGTGCCACATAGCGCTGAGCATGGACGGGCCTGCTGTCCAATGATGCATTGCAATCTGGATGATTGAATAACCCAAATGCCCATTGCGCTTTGTTCAAATAGCATGCTACTCCTGTGAACTTTCATGTTTGGAATTCAGAACCAAGCGCCTTGGAAATGGCCTGAAGATTATGATGACCGGGCAAATTGGAATGTTTGTGTTCCCATTTCCCATCTCTTTGTGGATGTGAAAGGACTGATTTTGGCTGGTACTATCAATGCAGCAGTATCTATTTTGGAATAAGCTTTAGACTCCAAGCAGGGAGTAGAGAACATAATATTTCTGGCCAAAATACTTCAGTAAGTGGGAGAGTTTGCTTAATTTGTTAACAAGGGCACTAGATCTGCTATAACAGAGGGTGAAACATATCTTTTGCTATCTTGTGACTCTCTACTTCTCTCTCTGTTCACACACCAGACAGAGCTGAAAGGAAAAATATCTTGTGTGGTGTACCAACATACACATGAGTATGCGGTTGGCTTATTTCAGAAAGGAAGTTATCATACTCTAACACCCCCTCTACCCCCCCTGCTAAATGTCCCCAACTTCACTTACACGCTCCAACACAACCCCCCCCTCCCCCCTCCACACACACACACACATATAACTCTTCTGATATTTACTTCAGTGTCTTTCCCATCTGCAGTCATTGTAGTGTAAGAGGAGGTTTGGCCTCAAGTATTTGTTTCCCTCCAGTAAATTTGTATTCAACTGAACTAATTTGAGATGGAAGCAATAATAAAGTATTGAGCCTCAGCCTTTATATATATAAATAGCATATTGTTCTGGAGCACCGAGTGCTTCATTCTATCGACAGACCTGCTGAGAGCATTTTTAATAGAAGAAAAAAGTTTCAGAATTGCTTACTTATTGTGCTTGTGAAGTCCTTTGAAGTACCAGGAGTACGCACCCTTTCATGCTGTAAAGTGAACATACTGCAGCACGTCATAAATAAAAGTGAACAAGCACTTAATTTAACCTTTACAGCAAAATTCTAAAACCTTTAATCTGCCGTTAGTTACCGTCTTTGGTTTATTCATCTTCAAGATACTTCAGGGTCTAAGTAACAAAATGGCTGATCCAAGCCATGTTTGTATCAATTAAATAGTCTTTAGTGTTATTATGCTAACAATGACACTCGATCCCATAAGACCTATTATTCACTATGCAGAACAGTCCTTGTTGAATACAATCGCAAACATTGCTAATCAGATTAACATGGGCAGTTTATGGCCGGTTATATGAAGTCAACACAATTGTCACTTGACGTACTGTCTGATGGCTCTGAGACCAAATTATGTCTACATGATTTTAGCCTAGCAGACAGCCTGAGAAGATACATAAATACATATACAATGATTTTTTTCCTCCAACAATACTGAGCTGCTTGTCATAGTTCGTGATTGAAAACAGCTTTCTTAGTCAAGTAGCAAAGTAATTTTGTCCTTGAGTAACAATGGCAAATCAACAGAATCCAGCACACACATCTCAGGATAGTTTACTGTTGTTTGAGACAAATAAAAGGATTCAATTCTGGCTGCAAGTATGTAGGCGTTGGTTTTAAGACCATGTAACATAACCATAGCCCGCTTTTTCCAGCTCTGCACTTTGTTCACTAATGTGCTTCTGGTTAAATTAAATTTTTTGTATTGTTTTTCTTGAACTGTTGACACATGCGTAGCTCACTCTTCTTCCCCTCCAGAGGCAGCCAGATATGATGCGGTACGTTTTACTGGTTGCTGATGCAAAATACACCCATTGGGTTTAAATGTTGGTACAGTGGACGGTTCTTCATACTCGTCCATGCATTGTAAAGTCTGTCATGATGCTGTTATGATCATACTTGTTTTGGTCATTATCAAAATAAATTAGTCTAACCCTGTCGCTTGTTCATGTCACTGCTTTGTGTCCTTTTCAGTGATGAGTTGCAGTGCTCCAGAGCTGACATTATTGCTGATTCCCCTTAATGTTCCCCTGTCTACTCTTTCGATTCATGTTTGGCCTCTTTTGAGAGTGAACGTTCGTCACAGTCCTTCAGATCATCACCGCTAATCTTCATCTGTCTTTGCCGGAGTTAGAATCCTTTATTTTGGTACATTGCATGTCTTTTACATCATCCTTTCCTTTCAGGCAAAATTTACATACAGTATATTAATTAAAAGTCTCCATAATTAAACGGCAGCTATCTAGTTCCACTCCCAGCTCCTTGTCCTTTTTTTCAAAAAAGGACATGCATTCAGGTGCAACTAAAACACTCCAACTGGATGGTGCACTTTATATAGAATCTCTCCCAAGAGATGACAATTTATCACCTAACAGGTGCTTCTGTGTCATGAATTTTAAAAAGCTGAACGAACGAACTATCTTCAAAGATTCTTTTTGAAAGATATCTGCTTGTCATTAATAACAATAGAGAGGGAAACAACCCTTGCTGTGGCTTTGTATGTTTTTTCAGGTCGTCAAGCATGTAGTTGTGAGATGATTTGGTCTCTGGGGGTGGGGGGGGGGGGTAGATTAAACTGCCTCTGGCACAGGCAGGGGTTGCTGATGAGTGTCGATTTAACAATCTGCTGTCTGGACAATCAGAACTAGCTGTTCCTACGAGCGAAGCTTCGCAGCCAAGATTGATCTGGATGTTTACCGTGTCCTATCCTTAAAACAAACTCCCCTTGTTAAAGGATTGAGGATGCAGATGCAACATGCAGGATTCACACAAAAGAGAATCAGAATGGGGTTGATTCGCTATGCAAGATTAACAAATATACATTTACATTAATTCATTTAGCAGATGCGTTTATCCAAAGCGACTTACAGTAAGTACAGGGACATTTTTCCCTGAGGCAAGTAGGGTGAAGTGCCTTGCCCAAGGACACAACATCATATAGCCACAGCCGGGGATCGATCTCACAAACTTCCGATCATGAGGCCAACGCCTTAACCACTGAGCCAACTGACCCCCATGTACATAGAAATGTACTACTACAATACTATACAACATAGAATTCACTGTGGCAGAAATGAGCAAACATAGAACATATGTGCACATATGTGGCATACTAATAAAGAAAAAACGATAGCTTGTTGGGATAGCATCTGAGTTTAGCGACCAGGGACCGCTGTAGGAGAGAATGTTCTGTTCGTCCCTGTGCTTGAGAGCTTGGGCGGAGTTGGTAGAACACCATGTTGAGATGTTTCAAGCTCCAAGGAAGACATGCATAGTTCCTAAATGTACCACATTACCTAGAGTGGACGCAAAGTAATAGTTGACGGTGGCAACTGGAGTTACACAAAATGTATTAAAAAGCAACATTTGCCCATGGGTCTAGCTGTGATATCTTTTTAATAGTTTGTGCTAAAACATAGATGTCTTGACAGTTTAGCTAGATGAAGATTTCAGCTCACATTACACAGCGCTCTGTGACACGTGACAGAGCACACTGGGATCATCGCATGGCTCCCTGACTAGTCTCTAGAGGACACTAGAGTCCAGAGAGTGATATCATAGTCTGGCTCTGTCTGGGACCCTTTTAGCAGAGTTTGTGACTTTTGAACTCACTTTGCTGTGGAATCTGCTAACCATAATCTAAAGCTGTGGTCGCAAACTGCCGTAGAGACCCAAACCACTCAGAGTGTGTTTATTGGGATACCAGGGAATGAGCCCAGAAAATCTTGTCAAATAAACCAGCATATTCATTTCGGACATTAGTTTTCGCTGTATTATAACCCATGGTTGAATCATTTTGCCTTTCTGCAAGAGGCCACTTCATGGGCCCCAGGTGGATGGACCCTGGCAAACAAGACCGCCTGATTGAAGCTGGAGAGCGTGACCTCCTCTCTCTCTTCTCTATTTGCCTGTCCTTTTTTCCCTCTGCCTCTCACTCAACACTTCATCCTTCCATTGAGGCTGGGCTGTGTTCACTCAGGTGCCCAGGAGGATCCACATGTAACCATATGCAGACACACACATATCTATTTTGGCAACTGAAGGAAAAGGTAGTGGAATGGGTATGGAGGAAGGAGCCGTTTGGCCGTTGCTGTGGCAACCCATTTGGTACTACTCTCTCTCTATGTTTTTTTTCTGGCTGGGCTTTCAAGACCATTGGCTGGTGGGGAGGGCGGTCTGACCCAGCTCAACCCTCCTCGCAGGCTTTAAGGCTCCAATTCTGTCAGCTGCCATTCACCTCCCGGCCAAAAAGACCAGCTGATTTCTCTGAGGAAGAACAATCTCACTTTTCTATCTGAGGCCAATCTTTCTTCTTTTTCTTCTCTCCCTCCCCCCCTATCTCTTTCTCTCCCTCTCTCTCTCTCTAGCTCTGTTTCTTTCTGTCTTTCACTTTTCGTTTTCCTTCTTTTTCTTTCTCCCTCCAATATCTGACCTCCCTTTTTATGTTTGAAGTTTGGCCTCTGAACTCATCAGGTGCCATGCGTGCATGTGTGCGTGTGTGTGTGTGTACACTACATGGTGGCTCATCCTCCATGCATTGGATAGAAGCTGGCCTCTGGATCGGCCCTTGCTACTTGAGTAAACACGCATTCCTGGCCTTCTGGAACCTTCAAAGCTGAATGACTTACATAGGATTAATGATACAGGTTGACAATAGTTATTGTAATGGTACAATAATTCAGCATCTATGAATACATCTCCATAACCCTGGGTGAATCGCTCAAGTGCCAACTCATACCACACTTAATAACACATGTACCTTAAGAATGGCTGGATATCCACCCATTGAAAAGTGAAAAATGCAATGTTATCATGTTAAAAATGAGAATAAGAACAACTGCTGATTTTGCTCAGTTAAGATCTATTTTCAAGAGCACTTGTCATGATCTGGTCTCCTTCTCTTCTTGTCTTCTTTCTAGAAGTCCAACTCGTCCTAGTTCACTGTTAAAGCCCTCGCTTCAGATAAGGTGAGATGTACAGAGGTCCAAGCTTTTTCAGGAACAAGTAGGTCCAGGGGATTTCACTCTGTTAGTAGAGTGGTGGTGATTGCAAAGGCGTAGTGATCTCGGATACAATCCTGTGGCATGTGATTCCTCCTGTTGAGGTAAGTGGCATGTCCAGGCTGATGTTCAGCGTGGATAACACCAAGGTTAGACTTTTTCTGGTGCCAAATCGTACTGCTATCATACTGCAGCAGAGTGAAAATCAAGTAAGGGAAGAAAGAAAATCTAAGAGTAACTGAAAATGTAATGGCGAGAAGGCAAACTCCAAGCAGAATTTACATTTAACACGGTTCCAGGGAAACCACATAAAAATCAATCAGTTTGAAAACATGCAATTTTTTTGTTCCGATTCCAGTGTAAAAACAGTTGGATCCAAGGATCTACAGTAATGTCTGCCATCGCAAAGTTAATCTTTCCCTTTGTGGAACACTACAACGAACAGTAGTCATTGATTGCACACAGAAACATGAATATAATTTTATACGTCCACCATAACTACATCTCATGGACAATGATTAGCCTCTGAACTCTGCATGAATTGGTTTACCAATACCTTCAATTTCAACCTGCCAGTTAGATGACAAATCACCGTCTTTTGCACCGCAATGCTGATGGCGGGCTGAGGGAAATATATGTTTATCTGCAGATCAGGTTTCAATATTACTGCGCTTAATGGGCCGGGAGATAAAGTTTGTTTACCAGAACTGATGTGCTTGAGCGTATGAGTCTGCTCTCCTTGAACCCAGGCTACATACACATCTTGAGTGGCCACTTTTATTCTGTACACATGATCTAGGTAAAAAGCAGAACACGAAAAGTAATTCACAAAGAGTCACAACAATTCAATATAAGATAAGTATCAATAGAAGATGGAAGATTTGTTTCAAAAGCTCTCTCTCTCTCTCTCTCTCTCTCTCTTCCTTTTTCTTTTTGTATCTGTCTGACAATATAATGCAAATCATACTTGATTTGGTTGCTTTTTACCTCATCCCAGATTTCTTCCCAAGAAGGTGTCAGGGTTGGCTCTGAGTCACAAATATCTATTTATCCTGCTGTCTCCCCCTACAGTCATGAATGATGTTCCTTCATTAGCATGTGGAGTGTATGAATCTTTAAATTTCCAGTCTGTCTTTCTGCCTGCCTACTTTTCTTCCTGCTTTCCCCGCTGGCTGGCTGGCTAACACCTGAATAAATCCTCTCCTCTCCTGTTGGTGAACTCCCCTGAGGAAAGTCCATCTTTAAACACCTTGATAATTGCCCACGTTTCCACTAAACAGCAGAGAGTCCTGAGAATGTCCCCTAAACACCCTGCCATTATCGAATGACGCATCATCGCAACGGCCACAGGGGAAGATGAGCGCCACAGAATATCAGCCTTTCTCTCAGTCAACTCAAATCATTTTTTTTTATTCGCTGGCTATTGTGTTTATAGAATGATTCAAGTTGAAGACTGATGTGTCTTATTTCAATTGTGTACTGGCGATCCATCCGAGAGTAGTCACATGCAATACTGAGCTGTCACTTCTGATCAACATGATATGAATCTTTTCTTTTTTTCCAGAGAGAAAAAAATTATATATATTTCAACCGATGTGGAAAAACCAAACTGGGTTTAAAAATATGAATGTGGACAGTTAAACTCCATTGCAGATTGTTTTAGTAGATGAAAACCTATAATGTGCTATATGTGCAGGGAAGAACAAAACAATGAGGCAGCATGTTAAAAACTGGCTTCTTTGTGTTGATGTTATTCTTTCCTTTGCGGTTGCATTAATACAATAATTTTTCATTTCATTTCTGTAAAACCATGGCAGTCTAATAGTGAAATTAAACTGTCTTCTGGTAAAGGAATTGAGTATCTTTCTATCCACAGAAGGCAGACAGATGCAATGGACAACTGAGAATTAAACACCTCTGTCCATTCTCAATTGTTGCAAGTTGAACTGAGAACAGAATGATCAGTTTGCCACAGATTTCAATCTCTATGCTAATTCAGATGAGCAAAGAATCTTCTGGATTGTTATCCAAAGTTTTCTCTCGTTAGTGTCATTATTGTGTCTTCAATCAGCTGTAACTATGGGAACAGTCTTCAAATCAAAGTGCAAGAGGGGAATATCATAAGACTGGTTCACCCATTTGGAAAGAAATGGTTAGGAATTTTTGGGGTGTCAAGTTGACTCCAGACTACTGCGTGCCAGGGAAATAAATCAACTTAAATTACACCACAAACCATCAAATTACAGTTAAAAAAAGACATACTGTTTCGTATAGACCTAGTTTTTAAGACTGTTGATTGACAGTCTTAACGTGAGTTAGACAGATTGGACTACGTAAATACGATGATCATTTTCAGTGGGGATTCGTCTTCAAGCACTACAATTCCGACTGCCAAAACATTTATTCAGAAAATATTACAGACGAATGGTAAACAATTCTGTCATTGGAACCCAAATTGCATGTACGTCACAGCAAATTGTACTATTATGTTTTCTCTGCAACTCCCAGTGGCAAGTTGCTGATGAAGAAGCAGGTAATTGGAGGTCTTGGAGAGGCTAATTGCTAATTTAGTTGTTGATGAGTACTTTTCTGTAAACTTCCCTCTTGCCACTGCTAGACGTCTTCCTTTGAGATCCCAAGGAGGAGGCAGAGTTCAAATCCAGGCTGCACAGGCAGGTTTGAATATGGCTTCACTAGGATCCTGCTGAGTCGTTTCTTTGTAACGCCGTCTCAGTCGCACTCAGGAAGCCTGTTTGTTCTCCTCTACTGGATTTCAGCCTGCCAAGGGCCAGCTGATTGGTTGATCGCAATGATGTGCCATGTGCTGTATCTCTGAGCCATTTCTCTCACTGTCAGGGTATCCTTCAGCTACACTAACTCTTCTTAAGCCTGCAGTCCCAGATAGTTTGAAAGGCCTGCAGCTGGTGCATAAGACCATATGCCAATCAAAGAATATGCTGACGTGCTTTGTACTTTCAGAGAACAATCAGGGCCATGCTAGATTGGTTCTCCATGGAAGTCTCTGGGCTTGGTGTTCAGGATGGTCTCCATCTTTACAAGATCACCAATTCCCTTTCCAGACTGAGTGAAGTTGCTTGGCTGTCTGTTGGGTCTTTCACAGACAAGACCTCCACAATCTGCATAGATTGATTGAACTAAATAGGATAGGATATCTGTATCAGCATCATATCCATCATTTTCTCTGTTTTTATGTTGCCCGTCATGCTCTTTGGTAGATTGGCCATGCTCAAGTAAATTAGAAATGCATTGATACATTAAGCACTCAACAGTGTTTGTGGTGAATAATATTAGTTTATACCATTCAGTGAAAGTGAAATAATGCTGCCTAGCAGTTGTCAAACATTTCTGCCACATAAACAACCACCCTCTAGCAAATGTAGTACTTGTGCCAGTATTGTTCATAAACAGTGTTCACTGTTTATATTGAACACATTTCAAAGCACAGTTGATATACTGTACTACTGTGTGGTTTGGTCTGTTGAACATGGTGTTTGTGATGACTACAGTACTGGAACAATTACTGGGACGCAATCCACCAGTAAATATCAGTGGATAAAAGTGGGTGTTAAATGGCAGACATTGTTATAGCGACAAGGAGAACCAAAACAATCTCACCGAAGAAAAAGCCTGTCACAGCTTACATGGCCAATAAAGGTCATGTAGGTAAATAGATCAAGATAAGAGGGCAGTGTGGAACATGGCTTATATTGATGTTGTTAATCTATAGCCAGTCATGTGAGTCATTTGCCAGGTATTTATAGCAGTTGGTTCATGTGTTAAAGTATACACGACTGATCGATAGCTTGTCATGGAGAGGGACGCTGTACAACAGGAACAACAGGAATGTGGACTGTAGTGGTGTATGTGCATACAAAGTGTTGATTAATTGTGTTCTGCTCTCTAAACATCTGATACTTCACTTGACTGTGTCTTTGTATGAATGAATGTTCCCATCCACACAGTCATGGCAAATACAAATATATTCTTAAGGTTTAACTAGTTACTGGTTAGCACTGCCAGTAAAGTCTAGCACTCAACCTCTGGCTTACAATGGAGTCAACCAGGCCATTCATTACTACAGACACACCAAAATGCTTCTTTAGAATACATGCACACCTCAAGTCATGTGCAGGTTGACGTCTAATAGGTCTATTTAAGAATACAAAGCAAATGGGAAGTGCCGTGCTTTGGTTAGGCCTTTGAAAAAGGAATAATTAAGTTGGTGGATTGGCACAAAATAGTACTTTAATCTTTCTAACTCTACAATGTCATCCAGAAATCCCCTGTCTTAGCAAAAGAAGTTAGAGGAGTCTTTGGAAATGAAATGCTAATGTCTTCCACTTCCTGTGGCCAAGGTCATCGCTACCTAAATCCCTGACTGTAAAGTCTCACATGCCTCACCACATATTCATGATTGGCTTTTTAAAGCCACACTCCAAAGGTACCTTTTATTAAAGGCCATTGATGGGACCTCAGTGGTCTGAATGAGGACGCAGAGAAAGCCTAATACTGAAGAGTGGAGGATGTTTGGTTTCCTCAGCCAAATAACTAACAATTGGAAGAATGCTATGATTGATTTCCTGCCACCGTTTGTTGTTCATCTCTGAACACAACATGGTCTGGCAGTTATAGAGAATATGATGACAAGATATTTCAAGCTTGATGATTTGTCCATAGGCCTGCGACTAGCTGGCCTCAGTCCAGGGTGTACCCCTGCCTAAGGCTCGAAAGTAACTGGGATAGGCTCCAGTCACCCTTGACCCCTAACAGGAATAAGCGGCACCTCTAAGAAGTGGTAGATCATGAATTAATGAATTATGTGTCCAGTGTATTCACAATCAGTCCAACCATGCACGGTTTCTGATCTTCTACTCAGCTGTGGTAGATTTTTTTCATGGAACACCTTCATCTGTGCAAGCTAACTTATTATGTAACTGTACTGCAAAAACAAGAAAAACAACTTTGTAAGTACATAGGAATTTATATAGATTAGCATAGCTAGTGGTATAGTTTATTGCAAACTTTTATGAAGGCATAGGATGGTGGAGGGGTGATATGGGTTAGTAAATAGTAAACATTGCAAATGGAAGCAACCAAAGATTATGTTTTTATAACATGGTCGTTATCAACAAAACTATAGCCTGTTGCTATAGTTACCAATAAGATGTATTCAAGCAGTGTTAATCAAGCAGGTACGTAAACAGTGGTTCACCGGTACCAGTTTAGTTACAGTTTAAGATTTTAAGGTGGCAACACAGCAGCCACACCTGAGATGAAGCACATTACGGCACCAGCTTGTTTTATTATCTCACATTATGTGAACACAATAGAACCTTAATGGAATCCAATGTCATGCACTGTGCCTGTTAAAAGGATTAGCCACCGCTTGTATCCCTAAACACTCGCCGTCGCCATGTGTGACACAGCGTCAGTGTGACAATGCTTAAAGAGTCAAATATTTACAATTACTCCATCACAGGGAGGAGATGCTCTCCCGCACCTTCTTTGGCTGTACCCTGCGCGCGTGATTAGCTGTGGCGTGAGAGAGCAGAGAGAGCAGAGAGAGCCTGCAACGGTACGATAGCATCCGTCTCTCTCCCCTCGTTCCTCTCTGGAACAAAGGAAACTTGTCGAGCCAGGGTGCTTCTTGGAGTGTGCTGGCGTCTGTGTGTGTGTGCCAGCGTGTGTATCTCTGCGTGTGCGGGTGTGTGTTGAAGCGAGCGCAGGCCTCTGCAGGAAGGAGCTCAGAGTGGCAGCCGTCTACCATGTGAGGCACTATCTCCAGAGCAAGAAGGGGAAAGAAGACAGAGAGATTTACACCCACTGACATCAAATGTTCGCTGCGTAGAGACACAAGGCGTTAGTCATAATGTATTCCCATCTTTGAATGCCATCAGGGAGGGAGATGAGGGCATCAATCTGGGGATCTGGGTTCAGTCAGACTGGCTTCTCGAAAGAGAGGGCCACCCCAAAACGTCAGCAACATCTTCTTTTAGATGACATCACTCGCTCAAATAGACGATGCTTTTTAAGACACGGGCAATAAGGGATTATTTAGACTGGGATGAGTGAACTGTCTAAGCGGTTCTCAGAAGATGGTAGCATTTCACATTTGGAAGTAACGTAAAGGGAACTTGGAACTTGGAATAAATCTCACCAAAGCAACCGGAGTGATTCAAATGTAAGATTGCCTGGTCTGCCCTGTTAAAAACTTGAAATGCGGTGAAGCAGAGGTTCTTCTCTTTTATCATCCTTTTTAAATGTTTCCCTGCTCTGTCCATTTTTTTCTCTTAATTTCACCGAAGGACAGAACTCTTCCCTCTCTTCTTCTCTTCACACACTTTTTTTAATAATTTTTTTTTAATCAATTCTCTGCTACTTTTATGTCTTGCCTGTTTCTTTCATCCCATGTTCAGCCTTTGTGCACCTGACAGTCTCTTCCGGTATTCACACATTATTATTTGGCGTATTGTGAGAAGTGACTGTTTCTAGGAAACACCGTGAGGGCCTGCAGCACACAAGGACTGTTTGGAATTGAATCTCCCCATCTTGGTGGGATGTTGCTGTGCAGAAAAATGAGTACCTCATTGAAAGGGCGTGAGCGTGGCGGACGATCCCTAGCTTTGAAAGATGCTACAGGAGATCTTGTAGAGGTCATTCTAGTATGCCTGCAGTTGTGTTGAGCAGAATTTGGATGAAAATGCACAGGCACACTCTCATACAAACTATGCTTTTCTCGCTCTTTCCCCTTCCTCAAGTTTATTTCTTGCCCCCACCCTCCCACGCACTAACCTATCCATCTACACGGTCAGTCGCGATGATGACGACACAGGATGACTCAACCGGAGTGAAACTGTCAAGGTGTGCGTGATCTCCAGACTCCTCGTACGCCAAGTTAAGGTTGAGCTTCTCAGGAATGAACCAATGGAAGTAACGTTCTACTTCTAGAGATCGACAAGATGTTAATTCTAAAGAAGCGCTCAAAGGAATCGGTGTGTCTCCGCTCAAGACAGCCAGAGGGGCAGATGGGATGTTCATGCTGACGTTCACAACACCACAGGCAGGAGGAGAGAAGGCAAGCAGGAGAACAGCTGTGGGAGTCAGACAGCAGAGAAGCACAGTACCCTGACCACGGACACACAGACATATGGATGGGCCACGGCTGTCCACCAGCCGCAAATAATGATGGATGTCGCTGTCCGCCACTACAACACGCACGGCATCTAAATTCACTGAAGAGGCTCTGCCAGACGGGGAAACCAGAGATGATTGTATCGTCTCTGATGTTGGTTTTATGACGAGAGCTTGATGAACCACCTCTAAAATGACAATTAGGGGATTTATATGACTTTAGATCATCCAATTTAGATTATAGACTAAATTAGATGAATGGCGATCGCACAGTGTATTTGGTTTAAAAATCAATCTGTTGACTGTTGGGAAATGTTTCCATGCTATTTTATGAGAATACAAAATATGGATGTACAACAACCGTTTGCCAAGTTTAGATTAAGTTCTCTCTGCCACACTTTCTTGCAAAACTGGATATCTGAAGTGATCAGTCTCATAACTTGTCTGGCTATTCAGTTGCTCCATGGCCAAAGAACAACAGCAGTTATTGTGTGTGGGTTTGGTAAGCTTGGGGTAGAAGTGTCCTTCAGCTTGTACATCACACACAAACTGCTGCTCTGTCCTATACCATCAATAGTCCATAGTCTCAGTCACCATCCTCAGTTCTGTGCTCACACAAATGCGTGCCAAAACACATAGACCAGACACAAACAGATAGATGACTACATTGACACGCACACACAACTGGGCAAACATATGAACGCTTCCTGAGAGAGCTATTGTGAAGACACACACACATGCATTACATATGCATGCGCACACACATGCACTTCCTGTGAGAGAGTATTGTGAATTCTTATTTCTATAGAGACGGCACTGGTGAGGCCTGGAGGGATATGGTGGGGTTCATTCGCTTGTCTTCTTTGTTGTGTGGACCCACTGAGAGCCCACTGTAGCAGAGGCCAATGGAACCATTGTAGAATGGCTTTTTCACTCTATGAACCAGATTTTTGAGTACAGTAGTACTTGCATTGTATTATTCCCCAAAGGGGACATGGCTGCCACTGTCAATGTATTACTGTAGCTGAGACAATATAATATACATGAAATACTGATATACATATGATTATTTCTACATAAAGATAATACATACTATACAGTCAGGTTGGAATGCAACACTAACAGCCCTCTGCTCTGTTTAGATGTTTATCAGATTATGTTCCTTAAAGTCTCTCTCTCTCTCTCTCTGTCTCTGTCTGTCTTGTTCTTTACCCTCACTCCTATTCTATGGGTTTTGAACCAGCCTTACTTATTTCCACCAATCAATCAGGCAGTCAATCACCAAAGCGACAGTGTATTGAGTTGTATGTGATAGATAACCACACAGAGACACCATCACCAGGGGCCCACTAGACGTTATAACGCCGATTCCCTAACAGGAAATCGATGCGTTTCTGAAAACAGAATGGTAAGAAGTGAAAAGACAGGAAACATTTGGGGAACATTGAAAATTGGCAGTTGTTTGACATTGTCACTTAACTTGACTGAAATCCCTCAACATTTACTGCAGATGATGAAAAAATTAACTGGATCCAGACCAAGTTGGTCGCTAAATAATAGAAAAGGCCATTATTGTACTGTCAATTAGAAGTTTTCAGACCGGTGCTCATACCAACCAAAGCCCGGCTGTTGTCAACGACTGTAGGAATCTGCATTGTTAAAGTTTACTCCAGCCTTTATTCACAATGGGAACAATTGTAAACCTGTTCCTATACAGATATGCATTTGCATATTGCTTTGTCTGCCAAAAAAGAATGCAACCCTTTGTCTTCTCTCCGCGTGTGCCACGCTCTCGTCAGTTCAGAGCGGGCCTGTGAAAGAAGCTGGCTAATGATCTAGTCCTGCGTTGAAACGCGTGGTGCTTGTGCCGGGAGGGAGGAGAGGAGGAGGGAGGGAGGGAGGGAGGGAGGGAGGGTAGGGAGGGTAGGGAGGGTAGGGAGGGTAGTGGGGGTGACAAACCACAGGATGTGAGCTTGGCAAGGACCGCCGGGAGGCTTGCGATTACGCCGCTGCCGGGGCCCGACGCCTGGCGAGTTACCATCAGTGTGGTATTGTTCCCTTAATGCCATCGTGACGCAAACAAGGCGCCTTCATCGGTCGGCCTGGCTGAAGGGGACAGTCAGCGTACTGTATACCACAGCATGTGTATAAGCTATACTTCAAAAAAACGACCCCCATCGGCACTCCAGTGTTTCCCCCCCTTCTGCTAAAGAGAGAAAAGAAAAGATAAGAAAAGAATGTGTGTGTGTGTGTGGTGGGGGGTGGTGTTCTGGTGGCGTGTTGCATAAGCAGCTCATCTGGGCACCATCCTAAAGCTTTTTATTTTATTTTATTCATATAAAAGTACAAGGCTGACAGAATGTTCAAAGTGTTCCGGATCAAAGAGGAACATTCAGTTTTTTTGACTGACTAGGGGATTGGATGTGGGGTTACCCTGTGTTACGCTGCCTCTCCCTCCTTTCTCTCTCTGTTCCAAGGTGTGGCTTGTAGTTAATCTGCCAATGAGAGCTATAATCGGTTGCAGAGATTTCAGTTGAAATTGATAATGAATGACTAATTGAAAGGGATGATAGTTAGCGATAGTTAGCAGGGGTTGGAAACCTTTTGTTGGGGGGGATTTATCCATTTATCCAGAGCTGCGGGATAGTACAGTTAATGTACAGTTGATGCATACAAGTTAAAGTTAAACCATGCATTCACGGTGGAAGTGCGAACTTTTTTTGACCATAACCCCTTTTCCTAATTTTACCAGACTGCTGTGAACAAGTGCTACTGGTCACTTGTTAGATCTCCTGGCCGGTCAGCTGGATGACATGGTCCTTCAAGCCACCTAGGGGAGCTCCAGGCAGGTTTGGCAGCACTGTGGATTAATTAGCTTCTATTATTCCACTGTCTCGTGGATCATATGTCATTGTCTGGCGGCCCATATCTAATCCAAGAGGAGAAGGAGAGCGAGAGAAAAGAAGAGAGCGTTGGAAAGAAAAATGGAGAGAGCAATCAAGAATGAGAGAGGGATCGCGGAAAGAGTGAAACTTGCAGTGTTCTGCTGAGCTTAATCAGAGGCCTGTCATAGAAGACATGGATGATGGGAAGAGGGCCAGAGGTTCTTGTGTACCAAGAGAATGACTTGTCAGTCAGGACAAGCACAGGTTAACCCTGTCTGAATTGGGACATATTGCACCTGCAGTGGTGGCCAGCATCGTGACTGAGGGCAGTGGAGATGCCGTGTGTCTCTTCGCTACTGTAATGAGCTTGACACATGTCACTCAAGACACCGATGACCATGGCCGTGCACAGAGATACACACTGCACACACACACCCACGCGTGCACATAAAAATAGTTATTTCTTGTGAAACTATGTCAACAGCAGTACACTGTCTTCCTTACTTTAGCTGACATTTTCAGAGCACCAGGTGTTCATTGAGAGTTTTTTTGTCTCTCTCTAATGAGTGAGTTTGAGGGTTACAAGGCATGTCCTAAATAACAGGATCCCTCCACAGTGCTGGGGCACGTCCTCAGGTCATGGTTATATAGAACTGGCTAATCCAGCACAGAGAGGGGACTCTGTATGTGTGTGTGCATGTGTAAATGTGCGTGCTTGAGTTGATGCATGCTTGAGTGTGTGTTCAAGTGCATGCCTACTTAAGTGTGTCAGTGTGCATGTATGTATGTATGTGTGTGTGTGTGTATGTACGTGTGTTTGTGTGTGTGTGTGTGGAGTAGAATGTAGAGTGGCGGCGGTCCCTCCGGCACACTAAGCACAGTTCAGCCACTTTGAAATGCAGAGGGCGTTGGGCTGACTGTAGAAGACTACTTTTGAGATAGGAGCTTTTTTCAAAGCCATGGAGGAGGGAGAAATGTAGAGAAATGGCAGAACTTCGTCGTGCTGACCAGCTGCCAGCAAGGGCCTGATCTCCTGGGTGGATATAAATAAATGAGATTGGGCTGTGGAAGCCACATAGCTCTTGCTGTCTGAAACCAGATATTGAGTGAGCATCACCAGGGACAATAGCCAATGAGAGCCTCAAAGACAGGATAAGATCGGAGAACACGTGCATGGTTGGAAGCCAAATCTGAGACGGCATCTCTGTTCAGGTGCTCACTAGGATACAAGGCAGTGGGGTTAGTTCCTTAAAAGGTTTGTGTCAAAGAAGCCTCCAGGTTGGACTGGAGGAACTCCCTTCATATCCCCTCTACCACACAGTTACAATGTAGTCTGCTAAATGACTGAATGTTGTTGTGTGTGTATGTAGTTGTTAACAACAGATTGTCAGAGAGAGAGAGAAATGCATGGATTTGAGTGGAAACCATTGAATAATTTTCATTATTATGAGCAATTTCATGGCCAATAAACCAATTCGGAATCAACTGTTATCCCATAAATGCATGGCCTGAACTCATCCAATAAGGCAATTACTGGATGTTTGTATTTAAACCCAGGCTAGCCAGGGGAGATGCTTAGTTTAACAGGACATGATGGGAACAGGCTGAGACACTTTACCCTGTATAACAAAGCAGCTACTGGATTGGTGTTTGGAGTAGGTGTGAATGGGCGGATGTCAGGGCGGATGCCCTGATGTCGACTTGTGGAGCAACACAGAAGTGCAAACGCTGGTGCTTTGCAGCTGCTATCACACACAGCATCATTTCCCTCTCACAAGGAAAATCTATTTCAAATTTACTTCTGATATATTTGTTGCACTGGTCCATTTTATCTTGTGGTTTTGTCGCCCAGACAGAGGCACATTTTCTGTTACTATATATTAGAGTTACAGTATGCGCAGTCACACCTCGAAAAAGCCATGCTTATTTACATAAGTCTTTGAAATGTACATTCTGGTAGGGTTTTTCCATAATCGAAAACTGTGGTCACGGGTACCATGTTAGTGAGGATTAGATAGACAACATGGATATCATTTGTTTTAGAACTGTGTTCAACAATGGTTTATCATCTTCTAATATTGCTAATCCAGTAACTCTCCAATTGTTTGCTTGAACTGAACAATTAGTTCCCCACTAAACTGCACATGTATGCCACTGCTAATTATCACATTTTTAGCTAGATAACACACAACAGCAGATGTTGAAAAATATATTTTTTTCCCAACCCTTTATGCTTACTTCTTAGCCCGTTCTTTGTCAATAATTAATTCAAAGTAGGATTATTGCATTGCCTTTTGTGCATGCAAGTGTGCATTGTTTGCGTGCCACGGAGGTACTGAAATGGTGTCATAATGAAACACCCCAGCAGAAGCTAAGAAACTGGGGGTATAAACAATTTAGAATTCATCCAGTCAAGATGGAAAATCCTCAGTAATGGAACATGGGGTTGGGAGTTGGGGACATTATTTATGACCAGATTTGCATGCGATGCCTGTATTTGTTGTGCAACAATGCACTTAAGTTAATGAGATTTCTGCAAAGATTAGCAGGGAGCTGGGGGTATAATCGCCTAGAGCTTCTTCAACCCATTTTGGACAGTGTACTCATTAAGTACCATATTCTTATCCGTACTGAGAGCTAAGACCTGACCCTGCGGTGGCAATTACAAAATTATGAACTAGCCAATCTTTTCCCTGTTTAACTAATAATGGCACCTGCATTTTAACACAGCCATGTAGCTAGTGCGCTCCGTGACAGTGATGTTCAATTATAATGCACGACGATCTCTGGAGCTCAGCCTATCGATTCTTTGATCTGGAACAATGCCAAAGGATTTAACAAAATGTCCCTAGCAGTCCTGATGTCAACCTTTAACGCAGATCGTTTTCCACCCCCTTTCCCAATACTTTGTGAGGCCGGAATGCAGTATACATATAAGAACCTGATCTGGTGAATGTCATGATGACTGATCTCTGGTGCTGGATGATGCAAAGAGTGCGGCACCTGGCTTCTTTGATTCTTGTTCTCTTTTGTTCTCTCTATCTCTTGTCTTGTTCTCTCTCTGCCCTCCCCCATGCTTGTTTTCCCCTCTGTCTGTGTTTACCAGTCGCTCAAATCCAGCACATATGCACTGCATTGTACAAACTGCGCTTCAGGTTTTGTTTGCTAATCAACACAACATGCTTCACCTGACCTTCCATGTTCTGAACCTGTTTTTTTGGGGTGGTGGTGGTGGTGGTGGTGGTGGTGGGGTGGGGGGGAGTGGAGGGGGATCACTTCCAAGAAGACTTCATAAGGCAGATGAAAGGCAGGAGCGTGAACCTCAGGTCCATGTCAGGAAGCGCACCGCAACATACCTTTCACAGCTTCATGTTTCTTTCAGGGGATCCTGCAACAAGAGGATGGCCAGACTGCATGTAAAGCACCAGAAGTTTATGTGTACATCACAGGCGTGCGTCTCCTGGATGTGTCAGGGTCTTTGAGCGCCTGTCATCATGATCCCTGTGCTTGAGAGGAGCCAGGCGTCTTTCTGTCATGGGTAATAAGAACCTTGGCTGTGAAGTATGATACAGTAAAACCTTGTCAGTTTGGACATTTTTGCCATGGAGGCAAACGCTGATTTAGGGGAGAGTCACAAGAAAGTAAAACTTCTCAGTTTTGTATAACAGTAACACTGGCGGCTGTTTGCATTTAGTGTATCTTAGTGTGACTGCCTCCCCCTGAAGGTTGCTGTATCTGAGCTGTAATCTGACAGACGAACCAGTGGCCTCTTTCTCATTGTGAATATTAAGGACTCTTTGCCATGCTAGCAGAGCAATGCAACAGCTGGCGAGAGACAGGCTTGGACAAGGACCCCCATGATCTTGAACATTCACTCTATTGGCCCGTCTCAGGTAACTGCCAAGTCTTTGTGATTGGTCCCCTGAGAAGCAGGAAGCCCGAAGCAGGCTGTGCTCTGATAGGGTGGGCGATGTGTCGAGGCCTGACAGACAGGAAGTTTCAGGGGGAGAGAACAATGCATTGCTCCTCATTAGGTTGACGCCTGTTGTCGTTATCCATAGGGACAAGTGTTACTGCTACTCCTCCGCCCCCCCTCTTTCCTTCTGGGGATGTATCCCTCCCTACCTGCCTTTCTGCACACCTGTGGACCATGCCAGATGTGTCTTTATTGGGGTTTATGACTCCATCTGTTCCCGTCGGTGCGGTCAGCTCTCAGGGTAACTCTGTCTTGGCTGGGTACCCATGGTTAAGATTTAACAGGAGACCTTAACAAAGACTGACAGTGAACATGTTTCAGGGTTTTTTGTAAGACATATGCTGTGAACCACATACTTTAGTAGCACAGCTAGTATCACATTGACATCTGTGCCAGGGAATTTTCTTTAAATTAATGACCAAACCTGAAATGATGAGAAAAAATAATTACTCCTTACAAGACTGACAAAATACTAAATTAATCGCGTTTGGTAAACATGTTTCAAAGGAACTCCAGTAAGTTTCACTTCTTAAAAGTTTAGACAGAGGTGGGTAAATAATTTGAGTCATGCACAAGCCTAACCTTTAAAGGAGAAAAATACAAACACCTAATTAAACTATCAAGCTCTTTGGATTAATGCTGAAGGCAACTGTGAAATATCTTATCAATTCAAACAGTGACAAGGGAAGGAACAACAAAAATAATTTTCTCTACTTCAATATACTTATTATGGGAAGACTTCCAAGAGCAAATCAAGGACTCAAACATCCTCCAACATCTCTGCTTTGGTGTAGCTCAAAGCATTTAGGCAGCTTGGAGATTAATAAAGGGACGTAACTCACTTTCAGGTTATTGGTGGTTGCATGAGAAACTGTTCCTTGTAAGACAACGTTCTAAGACAACATTGTCTTATTGTCATTGTTCCAGTAAATGTCTTGACTTTATTTTCTTCGGGTTTTTCTCTCAGTATCTGTCTGTTTTCACCACTTACAGGTATGTCCTCTCCCTCCAGTTACATTGCACCATCATTCGGACAGAAAGTTTAGGTTGAACAAATAGTGTGTCTTTGTTCAGAATCTACAAAGTGAAATATTGTACAATAATATGAATACAACTGACTGGTTGAAGCGGTACTGTGGAATGTGTACTCTTTTACTCAAACCCGGAAATGACAGCGAATTTGTTGTGCAATTCCTGTACTACACATGGTCTAAAACATTTATGTAATGACTTTGATTCAGTAGGGAATCTGTTCATTTTTATAAAATAAAAATGAATAAAATAAAATCTTTTTATAAAGATTTTTACATGCTGTATTTCTATTAGTCTTATCAGTTAGACCTAATTTACGATGATAAGATGAACACCAGGGACAATGTTCTTATCGAGTTTCAAAAATAACTTTTGTGTGATTTAAACTACAAACCAACTGTGACCTGATTCCATTGAGGCTTTGATTTTGTTCCGTCATTCTGACATCAAATGAGGATTTCATAGATCAGACAGACACCACTGTCTCTGCATGTCTGTCTGTGTCTCCGTCTGTCTGTCGTTTGGACACGGAAGTTTACCGTCTTTTAATTTGTACGCTTTCCAATTAATCCTCTATGAAAACTACAAACAACTGAATCATATCTCAGAGAAAAAAATATGTATTAGGTGAAGGATAATTTGAATTTGAACTTACTTTTGTTAGATTTTTAGATGGACATCTGAAAAGCCAAATTTCCACATAAAAGCAAATCCCTTTTTCTTTGATTTTTTCAGACTTGACAGAGACTCTAACAAGGGAATCCTTGGTAAAACATTGGATATGCTGTTTTAAAATTTCGAATGAAGCTCATTCTTTCTGGCTTCAGTCTTGTGGTTTAGTTTGTCCCCTTTGAACACCTTCCAAATGACGATCCTGCAAGATCCATTATATTTATACAACAAATAGGGTCAGAAATTAGGCCTTTGAGGCTAATGGAGATCAAAACAAACCTATTTTATCAAGCTAAATATGATAGGGTACATGTAAACCACAACATGTTAAGGTGCCATGTTTATTGCTTTACATCTATTATTTATCTCATACTTGCAAGCTCTGCATCCCCACACAAAATCAGTATTTAGTCTTTTTTAGTTAATGAAAAGGATCACAGTTGACAGTTAAAACCAGTATTCATCTCAAGGGTGAAGGTTTGTGGACAGCATTGGTGGAGACGTCCCCTTCACCCTTTAGCAGCACAAAGGAGTCCGCTAAAATAAGAATAAGCCAGAATAAGCTCAATCCATTCAGGCCAAAACGAAATTATGATTTTTAAGGTTTGGGCGGACTCATTGATTGTGGGAGTTTGCAGACGCCACCAAACAACCTCTGCTTAATAAAATTGCTAGTCTTCAGACACCTTTTTTCATGTAATTAGTGCACTGTGTACTCTGTGTTTATTATTCTGTTATTTATGAAACTGCAGGGCATTTTTGACCCACTTGAGACTAGCCAAACGTGAAGAAATTTTAAACCAACATGAAAATAGGGAGAGAATAATATGGCAGAGAGAGAGAGAGAGAGAGAGACAGAGAGAGAGAGAGAGAGAGATGGGAGCGAGAGAGAGAGAGAGAGAGGGGGGGGGAGAAGAAAGAGAGTGACGGGGAAAAGATAGATATTTTCTAAATATGTCTGCTTCATTTGTGTTTGTGAGTCTTCACTTGTGTGACTTAATATTAGTATATCCTGCCAGTGTAAACAAATTTAAAAAATGTTGCCTGTCATACTTAATTCAGTGACTCCTCCATACAATATTGATATTAATCAATTCTTTACGGACAAACAGTGTAGCTGGAGAACTACATTCTGTGGAGATGTTGTGGTGAATTTCAAACTGTTGATGATCGTATCAACATTTTATCAAAGCTGCTGCTTTTCAGCTAAAAGTTTTCCTGGTACCAAAGTGTGTATAAAACTATGTTATAGAGCACGATGCACCCTCAGACCAATGTATAGACCTGTTATAAACAGAGTATTGTATGATTTTAGATCAAACTTTACAGTCCTGAATTTAGTTTCAGTTTTCAGTAGAATAGTGGAATACTGAAGGAGAATTGGCTGTACTTTAGGTTGGTGCTGGAACAGCGTTGGACTGTGAAGCAGTAATCAGCCATGGTGTGATGCATGTTGCCTGTGCCCTTGGCTGGCTGGCTGTGTTGTGGGGGCAGCAGATGGGTTTGGACTGCTGCTGTGCACCCCTGGATTGGACTCACCCTCGTTTACTGTCATCTTCACACTGTTGTGGGTCATTCTACACAGGGCAGACTGAGTAATAACATGGTGATGGATTATAGAACAGCGGTGTGTGTGTGTGTGTGTGTGTGTGTGTGTGTGTGTGGACAGGTCACCTCAGCAGCACACCTGACCTTCTCTGTGGCTTCCTGGTCCATCTCCAAACGCCTGACCCCAAGTACTAGCATCCAGGTCCTTTCATACTGAGAACTATTAGGTAAAACCTGGTGCGTCCAAAGGTGGAATAATCTGAGGAACGAACAGAAGTCATTGGAGAGATTTTGTTCTATTGATCTCTGACTGAGAATGACTCCTGGATGGGTGAAAGGTCTTTATTTTGAGAACGGTGTCCAGATAAATCTGAAACTTAACTACCTTGGTTAAACTACCATGCAACTACATAACTTGCATTTAGTTACACTTTTGATGTAATTGCTTCTAATAAGCATCAGTTGGTATGGCTAAATAGGTGTATGTTCATCAATCTAAATATATTTAATTTAATATGTTATAATGCTTTTAATTAGTTATTTTTGTCTGTGTGTTTTTCTTTTTTTTACAAAGGACAGTCAGTCCAAAGTTTGTTGTGAAAGTCAATGTTGATTCCTGGCCCCTACTATTATTAGTGCTTCATACTTTTTTATGGCATCCTAATTAGAAAAGAGGGAGGGAGACTGAGGATTATTGCTGAGGCCCTGCAGATAGGCCTGTGGGTATTCTGTCTCCAGAGAAGTGCTTTATCAAGGGAATCCATCTATTCAAATATGGAGGAGCCCTGCATTATTAATCTGTGGCCAGGACAGAGAAGGAGAGAGATACAGAGGGAGAGAGAGAGACAGAGGGAGAGAGAGAGAAAGAGGGAGAGAGGGACACAGAGGGAGAGAGTGAGACTGGCTAGCGAAATAAACACTTGCACTGTTGAAGGAGTGTACAAATGGATGCTGTGATGGACGCTGTGTGTGTGGCTGTATGAATGCGGTTGTGCATGTAGGCCGACCAGCATGTGTGTGTTTGCTGCTCTGTAAGGTTGTAGTTTGCATGGATGTGACAAGTTTTGTTGACACACCCCCCCTGTTCTCGAGTTCTCGATTCTGTGGTCACAGAGGCGTACCACATGTTGGGAACAGATTTTCATGTGTGGTTGAGTCAATCTTTACTACTCACCCATGGGTTAAATCCACCCTTGGCTCTGCCTATCGGCCACTCAATTGCCAGCCGACATCGTATTTACTTGTCTAACGGACCTCAAGCTAACCACAAGACTGAAGAGATTCAGTTGAACGCCCTCAAATGTTCCAGTGTAGTAACAATTGTGCACAGAGTGAATAGAGCAATTATTCATATGAATACCAAAAAATTTGACTCACCCACTTGTTTTAGGCTACTCCAGATACTCAAGGTGTACAAATTCTGGTGATACTGCCTACCCTTCTAGATCCTCCAGCAGTAAGTAAACGGTGGGTCAATATCACCTTGGGGAAAAGGCTCCACTTTATTCGAAAGATGTGCCTCTGGCAATTCAGAGATTGATACATGCTACAACTTAGCAGGACGTCAAGCAGAGCCCCCTGACACACATAAAAAATCTGAAATAAACTCCAACAGGAAATATGTCAACGTTGATTTCAAATGCAGGCTACTTCCTCAACTAAGGGATTCTATTCATTGTGTGTATTCCTTCAACTGACCTTAAAAATAATCCTCATACTTTTGGTGGTTGACCTTCACATTCCTTCAAGAAGTTGGCCGTTTGTTTTTGATCAGTTTTGAGCATTAAGCCCTACACCTTCCACTGTTGTATTGAAACTGCTGTTGTAGTTTAGGTTTGACCATTTAGGTTTGACCATTTATGGGAAAATTATAATTACAGTACATACAAACTTCGTTTAAAAATGTTATGGTAACACTTTATATTAAATGTACAATGTTAGTACCTAAGATTAGCAGTATACGTTACTACAAACATGTGGATAGTACAAAGTGACTGTTGAAGGTTGTATTAAGTAAACAAGATCATTATGTATTATTAATGTCAATTTACCACTAGAGAAACCCCCATACCATATTCCACTTTTGTAACAACCTATACCTCATAAACTTTAACAGATGCAATTACACAGTAGGTCGTATTTAACTGCGGTAACAATAAGTACTGCTGTGTACTTGCACGGTAGTTTATATATGCTTAATATGTGTGGGAAATGTTTTGCATAAAGGTTTGATATAAACATATGCATGTCCTATCACAAATTAACCTTGAACAAACTACTACAGCTAGTGTGCACAGCTTGAATGTGCCTGACTTCTGTTAGAGATAACTAATAAGTCAAAGGTTAACTTAAGGGTCATTTAAAAGTCATTCTGTAGAGAGGATGGAGAATCTGTTGCTGTTGAAGTTGTGTGAGAGAGCATTTCTGTTAGAAATAGTCTAACGTTGAGTGAGGTCAAACCCTGACCGTCACACCTTTAGAGTGATTCAGTGCCTGATTAGCTTTCCAATCGAGAGGCCAAGACGTCAGAATCTAAATTTGCATGGTGATTGACCTGAACTGCATCTGTTTCTTGCCCCTAACCACATGAATAATGGAATAAATTGTTGCAGGAATGATGGAGTGAATCCCGGATTCTGAACAGTGAATTATTGTCAATTCTCTTATGACTTTCATTTTTATACAAAAAAAGTCTTTTTAAAACTTGTTAGAAAAAGTCCATAGGGCTATTCATGTGTCATGTCAAAATGAGGGTTTCGTATTGTACAAAAGTACAATATATGGAAATGGTGATTGTATGAATGGACAGACCCTATTGGCTACAGTTTTACAGCTTTTTTCAAATTACATTTTTTAAGCGTATGGATTTATATTTTCTGGGGCTACATAATGCATCTGTCTGTACATTTGAGGCTTGGCTTGGTTAAACACTTTGGCCCCCTGGCCTTCAGAGAAACCTTGTATCGGATTCATTCACAGGTTTTTGCTGACCGGTGTCTTTTGTTGTAGATGGGGGGGGGGTTCCTCTCTGAATAAAATGAATACTCTCTCTCTCGCTCTGAGCTTTGGGGTTTAGAGGAGGACATAGTTGGAAATAAACTCAACTGAGAGAAAGTGTGTGTCTGCACTTCTCACTATGACACACTTTTTTTTCTTATTATTATTTTTGAGCATTTTCCTCAAGGTTTTCAACCTCAATTTTCCTTAAGTGTTTCTAACACTTTAACTGATTATCTTGACCAAGGTTTTTGGGTGTTCGCAGTCCAAGGGTGATGAACTATCTGTGGTGGATTGAAGTCATAAAACAATTCCTCAAATCAAATATGAAGCTGTGTCTTAGAGGACACCCAAACAGAAAACACATACGCGAGTATGTGAGTAATGTTGTTGACTCGCAGAAATACGTATTTTGTTTATCAGATTTGGCATGTAATCAATCTGTACAGCAAGGAAGGAAAAATAAACCTGCTCTCCATGCATTTAAATATGATGCATTTAGACAGCATAGGCTCTCAAGTCAGCACATACAGTAGATCTCTGAATCACTCACAATACAATGTTTAATGGGAGCAAAATCTCACCCTGACAGATCGATGCCTTGAGTTTGGTTTTAAAAGCCTACGTTTGCACATACTCTATACATTAAGATGAAAGTCTGGTAGTGTATGTGTGTGTGTTCTGTTGTCTATAACACCTTGTACAAGTCTAGAAACATATGCATGTAGTCTTCTGTCAGTTCATCAAAGACGTATGAATGGCATGCCGATTTCTGTGTGCTTATTTCTTTAAAAGAATGATTGCTGCTGATGTACTCACATGCAAGTGCACATGCTCAAGTGCACTTATACCCACACAGGCCAAGGTGTGCCTCCTATTGCTGTGATATATTGCTGAATCCGTAGCCGGTATCTTTTTTTACTTGCATATCATGCATTTTGCCGCCAGGGCTCAGGTCTGAAAGAAATGTCAAGGTAAATTATGTCGTTCCTCCTCCTCTGCACAAAGAGAATAGGGCTCATCAGCGCTTCCACTCTGTAGTAGGCGTGTTGGTTAATATCTGCCATCCCAGTCCTTGACACAGGCCACAGGTTCTTTGTCACAGGAGGATCTTCAGTGCGGAGACATTTCTTGCTCGTCCGCAGTGCTGTCGGTGTTACAGGCCAGTTTGGTTATGCAAGTTTGGTTTGGCAAAAAGGTTATGCTGGTTCAAGCCAAATATAGAATAGGTTTAATCATAGGGCACCTTTTGGTTTAAAGTGCCACATTGGTGGGGTATTTGTTATCTTGACTGGGAGAATGTAATATCCTACCTCTATTGAGCCTCTTCCTGAACACAAGGAATAAAGGGCTGTTAATGAGCATTCCATGCAGGATTCATTAACCAACTTTCACTGCAGTTCTTACAATGTCTGACATACCATTATTTGTCACGTTGTAGTAAAATGATGTATGATGCATATGAGTCATTCAGTTAAGGAACAGACACATTTTAATGATAAGCTGCTATGTACCATACAAAAGAGGTTTTCAGGAGTCTCTCGCTGTGTGTGTGTGTGTGTGTGCGCACGCACAAGTGATTCCTTTTTTTGTCTTCCATCCCACAGTAGGGATCATCTCAGTGGCATGCTAATGGATCTCTGTCGTTCACTGTGTGTGTTTGGGGTGGGGTTGGGGGGGAGGGGGGGGGTGGGGGGGGGTGTTTTGTGTGTGGTTTCTTCAATCCTGGGTAGTGTGAAGGAGGAGGCTCAGGAATCACTGGCCTTTTGTTCATGTTGGGTGAGTCTAGCTGATACAGGCGACATGATTAATATATATTACAACCAGACAGCAAACCGATGCCTCATACTAGAATATTCTGTAGCTCATACAATAATCTGTCAGTATTATTCAGTAGATTATTCACAAAATTATATTTGGTTTGGTGAACATTTTAGTAGTGTAGTGAAAGTATCTACTTTCATAATTGACCAAAGTATTGGTTAAAACACTATATAGTGAATTTGATTGGTTTGTCTGGAGAAGTGCCCAATTACCCAACCACCATGATGAATTGTTCATTTTATACGTGTTTGATGGGTGATGGATTGTGTATATATTTGTGTATGTTTGTGGAGTCAGGTGGCTCAATGGTTAAGGCGTTGGGCTCGTGATTGGAAGGTTGCACGTTTGACTCCCGGCTGTGGCTATGTGATGTTGTGTCCTTAGGCAAGAAATGTCACCCTACTTGATGTAAATTGCTCCGGATAAGAGCGTCTGCTAAATGTTTAAGTGTAAATGCTAGAATGGACAAATCAAGTGTTCACATAGCAGTTTGGTTACATACATGCATTCTTTATTTGACACTCTCAATTCCTGTGCATGGACATGGTGTTGTTATTTCCCTGTGGTAGAGATGTGTGCTGTTATTGGATAGAGACATCAGAGGGACAGATAGATTGTTGGTTACTTCCACCTCCATCTTATCACTGAACAGGACGGATAACAGGTGTGCTGTTGTTTCTGGGAGGGGAGGGGGAGGGTCATTTTGTTCTCATGAACAATTTGTTCAAACAAACCAGATATGAGATTCTCCCATTTTAATCCATAACTGTAAGTGACTGGATTTTAATCCTTGTGTGACGTTCAGAGTTTTGTTGACACCCTACGCTTGCTAGTCTGATGGACTCACCACACTGTTGGGTTGTCAAAACAACACAGCCATGACAATTTCTGCAAACGAACCCTTAAATTGCACCCTGCTGTGGTAGAGTGTGGTGAGTGTTTGTATTAATGATGTTTCAAAAGAATGCATTGAACAAATATAGTGTAATAATATTCCCACCAGTCATATTGTAATTTGTACATATGACAAAGCTTATACTTTTAAATAAAGCTAGGAACAGTCATAAAGGTAAAATGACAGCCGGGTTATTGGTGCTTTGTTGAAACAACACACCAGGGAAGAGGAATGAATAGAGGAAGCTCACTGCAAGTAATTTGAACTTTTTTCACCTACACACACAAACGTTGACACTATGACACCTAGATGTATGTAATATCCATGTTTAAGGAAGGTGCACAGTAATAAAAACGAAACATTTCTTGCGCAAGTTCTTCACAGAAAATGAGCTACAGCATATAAGTATCAGGTTGAATATTATTTGTTGTATACTTTTTGAATAAATATTGAAATTGTGTCCTGCATAGCTGAACACCACACAACAATTATACTCTCTATCTCACTACTATCAAAAAAAAAAAAAAAAAAAAAAAAAAAACATTGCATTGGGTTCGAAGGTCTAATAATCCACAGTATGTGCAAGTGACAACTACATCCTTGAATGTAAACACCAATGGTTCTCAGTTTCCCAACATTCCATCTGCTTTGATGTAATGGGGTACTACAAAGAATGGCAGGTCTCTTCTACTGTTGAAAGCATTTTAGTGTTCTGTTTAATGCACTAATATTAGCACTTCCATCAACTCTCCAATATTAATTATCTTCCATAATTCCCTCCAATCTCCAGCAGATGCGGTTCCATTTGGGCTAATCTTTCTCGTCAGCCTTGTCGCGGCACTCTCTGAAGTCTCTGCTTGCTTGATTTTTGCTGGTAAATCTATAGCAACACAGCAGCGAAACGCTAACTACAACCAGTTGTATCGCTTAATGACTTTCTGGGTTTAACTGCATGTTCCTTACTGCTAATTAGGGATATGAAGACATTGGAGATCATGTATTTTTATATGTATATTTGTTCAGGAAACTATTAAATAAATAAATATAATGTGATTATACTTGCAATTCATTAAGCTAAGATGATTAAACATTAGGGCATGGCCTATTAAATTTGTTTTCCTGATTGGCACAGAGACTTCATTATGGCATTTATATTAGTGATGAAGTTGAAGGCAAGCTTGCCCTTGTAACTCTTGGCCTTGGTTCTAGTGACAGCCAGGCAAAGTGATTGTAATTATCATCACTGTCATAGACACAGCCAACCTCGAGACACAGTTTTACTGCAACAGATTGGACCTGATCCTGCACATTGTAAAGGTTGTTTTTTTCTAAATGCCTCCAGTTACTCTGATCATGCATGGAACCCTTTTCAATTGTGAGGTTGCACGAACGGAATCATTTTACCATAAACTAAATTTTGCAATCATTCAAATCAATATCAAGTGCATCTGTCAAACACACACACACACACACACACACACACACACACACACACACACATACACACAAACTTAAACAGAACAAACCAGTCACTGTTTTTCTCCTCTGCTCTCCTCTCCTCTGTCCTCTGCAGTTGTGTATCGCAGAAAGGGACCTCAGATGGTGCTGTTGTCGTGACAACCAATAAGGGAGCATCAGACTTGCATGGGGTGGGGAAAAGGGGGTGGGGAGGTGGTGGGGGGTAGCAGCGCGATGTTAGAAGCGGGGGTGGGGGTAATCTGTTAGAGCGAGCGCAGGAGCGAGAGGCCACTGAATGGAGAGAGAGGACCGACTCTGCCTCTGAACAACTCAGGCTGCGTGCCACTGTGTTGACGCGGGAAGCATAGCGGCTCAGTGGAATACGGTCTTTACGCTTAGAGGGGTTTACGGAATACGTTTTTTTTTTTTCATCCGTGGCTTTTTCCCTGTTTGTTATTATATTTACAATAGCTTCACGTTATCCGAGAAGTGTCGGAGCGCGACTTTAATTTCCCCAATAAAGTCCAGAACAGCACTTTTTTCTCTCTCTCTCTTCTTGGATCTACCACGCGTCCCATTCGAAATGGTGGTTGGCAGGAGATCGTGTTGGAGGCAATTGCAGGCTGCTTTTTTCAGACTCCTATGTCTCATTCCTACAGGGTTCCCGGTGCGAAGTGTGGATATGCAGCGAGCGAGTGCCACGGACAACATTACCATCCGGCAGGGCGATACAGCGGTAATCAGGTAGGAGGACTCCTGGTCCAACTTTCCTCTTCATTCGCAGCATCCAAGTGAGGCTGCGGAGGCTGAAGGCTGCTGCGTGTATCCTCATACGCACACGACGACCACTCTGCTATGGGCTGATTTATTATATATATTTATATTTTAATTATTTTACAAAGCGGGAGGGAAACGTCTGAATGTGTGACAATGCATGTGCACTTTTAAATTAAACTCGAACGAAGTTTTCAAGTACTTAGATGCAAAATATTACTGGGCTTTAGGAAGCTACGCGCCTATACCCGTATTACATATTTAGATATTTTGGACTGATATAATTTAGGTGACTGTATTGTCTTTAAATCTGCACCGATTTTAAAACAAATCCGCGTAATTTGGTAGATTCACGTTATGTCGTCCAAAAGATGGTAAAAAAATAAATACACGCAACCTACAGCTATCGGTAAGAGACCAGACCACCATATCTCATTTAATACGCTGTGACTGGAAACATAATGTGCGTCACACTAAAACCCAGAGATGCTTCTCTCGGATTAAGAGGCTGTTGGTTTTATCATGCGAGGGAAGGTCGATGGCAGCGGGGCTGCTGCCTCAAATGTTGAGGTGAAGAAGAGTGTGGTACGGGCGGTTAAGAGAGGGTTGGCTGAAGGCTATTAACTGCGTCGTCAGGTTCCTTGAATGCAAAGTAGCAATTAATATCTTTAAAAAACTACAAAAAGTAATTGTTACTGACATCAGTTAAGTGGGTTTTTGGGGTCAGGGTTGTCGGGAAAGGTCTTATACTTAATCAGCTGCCAGACAGCAAGCTGTCAACTTAAGGCTATTGTGATTTTGTTGGACAGATGTCTTCGGTCACGTGGACAGCGATGGACGCTCTACCCAGTACATTTCATGTCAGGCAAATTATTGTACTTAGGCTAGGGTAAGATAATTAGGTCTCACATTGTACGGTAAGGTGGTTTATAATTTCCCCCTTTCAATAGCATGCTATAATTTTTCTCATTATGTATAACCCTCCTAATAGCTGTACAGTGTTTTAGCAGTGATTATATTTAAGCTTTGCAGCGTCTAGGCCAGGGGTTAAGAACCATCGTAATCACAATGACAGCCCATGTGACTGACATGAGCCTTCAAATGAAACCAGTGACGACGATGAGGAGGAGGATGATGATGACGGAAACAGGCCCATCTCATTTTGTTGCTGACCCCTGAGGTGCTGAACCCATGGGGTCAAACATTGTCAATGTTGATGTTAGTCTGACCTGCACGCTCAGGGATAAATCCACTCAACAGGATCCCTCACAGACACAGCCAGCTTCCATCAATATAATTACCTGATCATGAAATGAGTCAATTCAGGCACAGCCATTGTTGAACTCAACCCAGAGGTCATTCCATTTGTCTCACTTTGAAAATTCAATCCAGTCTCTCCCAGTGGAAACTCAGTTTTCATTAATTCAGTCAATGCATTTATTTCCTTCAGTGAAATTAAACGATGACCTTTCTTCCCTGGTTATGAAAACTAGTGAAATGCATAGTTGACTGTTGGCCATTTGAACACCATTCAGACAAAAAAGCATCAGATTTCAGCCTTTTGATTATCTGGGCTCTATTTACATGATCTGAAACGCAAGTGTCAAGCTCGAAGCACAAGTAGAAGTGGGTGTGACTCGGGCGCTGTTGCTATTATACCAGCGGTATGAATGACTCTTGCGCGGGTGTGGGTGTGACAGCTGGCGCAAAACTAAAGTGGGTTGGTCTGAAGTATAGCTCCATTAGTCATAGGTATGGTTTGGGCGTAATGAGCAAACCAATCAGAGCGTCAGCTTACATTCCCATTAAAAGCAGGCACGCTTGTTCCATGGTGGATTGCTAATATAACGGCGGGTTGCTGTTACAAGGTCGGATTTACCAAGCTCATGCCAGGAGCGGGTCACAGCCGGAGACTGACTTTCTCCTCAGGGCTGCGAAAGACCGAAATGTTCTATTTTATGGGGTTGGTAGAAATGCAGTTAGCCTGAACAGTTTTTTTTCCCATTGCCTATCACGCTAAAACCAAATGCTTAGATCAAAGCCTCAATGCCTGAACTTATTATAGCTTAGGCCATATTGCTTAAAGACCTGATTGGTGTGTATAATTTTGACATAATGAGCCAAATTCTGCATTCTGTGCATAAGTAATAGCCAAAAACTGTAATTTGGGTTAATGTGTAAGCAACATTTATGCTATGTCACATCTTCATGGACACCATAATGATTTCCCTTCTTACTTTTTTTTCGTAATCATGTTTGCAAGAATGAGAACTGCTGCATCTGTGTAGATGAGAGAATGCAAGGTGCATGCGCGTTGTGCACAAGCTACATTATGGCCAAGCCTGCACCCTTAAAATACAATTTTAACAACACACCACTAACTTTTTACTACCTTTTTCTCGGCCAGTGGCAGAATGGTTTTCTGAAACTGCAAAATAGCACCAGGGAACTTTTGCATCAGAACACGCCTCCTCTTTTCCACCGAATCGCCCCCCGGAGTGCAAGTTCATTCCCTAATTCATTAACGTGCATCAGTGGACGGAAGAACAGGAATTATAAATGCGTCTGTGTACAAAGTCAACTGCGCTGGGTGCAAGAACTTTGGTTGGGTTCCAGTTATTCACTGTTATCCAAACCACACACTACAGACATTTTTGAGGCTTTGAGGATAGCGGCTCAATTTAAAAACACCCACCATTTTTCAACCTCGATTGCCACTGCAGCAAACTAGATAGAAAAACATGAGAGGGGCTTTGAGGGCAAGGCCCCAGGCTAGTCATTGTGGAGCCAGAAAGTGTATAAGTTGGTTTAGACTGGCGCTAGCACTATGTGGGGCCTGGAGGTGCAATATAGTTAGCGTACCTCATCTTACACTTGTGGCTTGGCCATGACATCACTGACAGAAGCAGAGGCTGTATGAGAGGGTGTGAAATTGTTTGGATGTAGAAGCAGCAGGCTTATCTCTGAATGTAGAATACTATACATATTCAAATACATACAAATTAAATGTGACAACAACCTTTAATTGTGTTTACTCACCTGTATGTGTACTCAAATAATTTGAATGTACAGCAAAAAGAAGACTCAAATTGTTGCATTTTCTACTGCAATGTCATCTTGTAACATTGCCAGCGTTGTGTAAATGAATGCAGAATAGTATTTTTCATCAAATACTACAGTATTCATGGATGGACTTAAAAATAATTTGACCTCTTTTTCTTGAATAACAGTTTAGAGTTAATCCGTGTAAGCTGATATTGCTTGTACAGTTGGATTCTTCAAGGCAGCCATTAGTTGTGGGTGATTGTTGCATTAGTATCTTGAGCCCTCAAACTGTGTACTGTTTTATATGTGTCTGTTAGAATTCACTTGTGCCTTAGGGTCATGAAAATGTCCTGTCAATTCAGACTAACATAACCTGGAGTGACATTTTTTAATTGTCTCATGTCAGTTAAACAATTTCATCAGAGAGGGTTACATCTGAGCGGATATCCTCATGGTTTTTGTCAGAAGCTCACACATTTAGTTTTCCCTGACAAGCGGCCTACATTCTGAGACCACATCATGACTGACAACGCTTCTCCGTTTGAAAGCCTCCATTAAACAGCTATCATTTAAAAAGAATTATGCCTCGATGGAAACTTTTTTTCTTCTTCTTCTCCTGACGTTAAAATCTTTTTCAGCCCTTTTTCGTCCTCAATGTTTTACTTTTTAATTGCTTTCCCCTCCCCCTGCTTGTATGGTGGCCTGCAGGGCCAAGTTTTGATGTGACAAGAAGCGCCAGAAATTGTCAATTGCTTATTAAAGTGTTAATGACATTTTGTGTGTTATAGCTCTCCTCCGGGTCAATTATCAGCTCTTTGACAATATCCTCCCCCCTCGCTGCCTCTCTCTGGTTATTTCGGGGAAGATTGTGTTTGGATGGTGTTTTGCCCTGTAGCCTTCTGTCACCACAACCCAGGATCTCTCTCCTAATCTAATCTAATTAAAAAAAATGACACCAGGCTCTGTGTGCTGGGAACCTGCCTGCAATTTCAGAGAAAATCTGGACATGTGAGGTGGCGACTCTGGGATTGTGAGCCATATCCTCCTCATAGCCGACTCTTGTGTATAGACAGTGTGTAGGGTTTTGGTGATCATCGTAGCATCATGCTATTTCCTAGTCTCAAGACTATCTGGGAAAGACCTAGAGAGCAAGAGTTTGTGCCTAGCTATACACGTGTGTGTAGAAGGGAGGATATGTAGGTATGATTTGGGAGTGCGGATTAAATGTAGGCCGAGAGCAAACAGATGTTGTATCACTTTAACCATTCTCAACATACCGTTTTTGGACTGTAGAGGTCTCTGACAAACTGAGGAGATTTGTTTTAACTGTATGATCCTCAAACCATGGTACAAAGTTGTATTCAGGATAACTGCACTAAAGTTGCTGTTTTTCAGCATCGCTGAAATTGTACCGTAATACTCCAATCACAACAATAATCTGTGAACGATAGTATAAGCACATCCATCTGTTTGCATTGAAACAGTAAAATCCTCTGCAATTACTACAGTTGTACTGTACCTCAGTAGATAATCTATGACTTAACTACCAGTTCTTGTGGGATCAACTAATTGCTTCCAATCTGCACAGGTTTCAACTGTAATACAGATGTTCCATTGCTGACGTATGACCAGTCACAACAGCAACTCGTCACAGCAGAGCCATCGCTGCACTGACTGCAAACTAAATAGAAAATCAATGTATGGGTTTTCAGGAGGAAGGGAACTGCAATACATTTGGATGACCCTGCCCTGAGGGACTGCCTCTCTCCATATAAGTCATCAGAGGAAGAGTGTCTTGTCTACAGTTTAGTACCTCCCCAGGCCTCGCTCCATCCTCACCACCTCTAGCACCTCCCTAAAGCCCCTCCCTCACGCCACCTCCCTTCTCACCCTGCCTGCCCTGGGCCCTCTACGCAGTTAGTGACCTGATTTACAAAAAGAGAGAGGATGTGGGAGAGAGGAGAGATGAAGGGATGGAGGGAGGTAGGGAGAGGGTGATGAAAGTAGAGAAATGGGACCAGAGAGAGGGAGAGAGAGACGGAAGGCTGGAGAAACCAGGGACATACAGCATTAGTACAATCAGCAGCATAATCCTCTTCGCTCCCACCAGGGCAGACAGGATTTTCAAATCAATTTTATTTTCACTCATGATGCCACTGTTGAAAAAACTGTGTCTCTGCCAGCAATGACATTATCTCCCTGGCCCAAATTATTTGGGAACACAACAGGGGCTAGGATCGGGGTGTGTGGAGTCATTCGGGGGGGGGGGGGGGGGGGGGGGTGGTATTTGGTGGACATTTAGGACGTTTTTAAGAAGATTTGGGGCAGTTCAGAATCAATGAAACTCCCCCAAACTGCTGTGTTTGTGTGTCTTCATACATAGAAGCACGTTGGTTCATGGCCTGTTAGGACACAGGTTATTCAGAAGATGCTGTTGGGTTTTAAGCTTCATTCTAACCCTAATCCTCTAAGAAAATTACATATAAAGAGTAACAGTGATGGGGGGAGGGAGAGAGATAAAAAATGGACGGAGAGAGAAAGAAAGAGCTAGAAAGTCTGTTACCTCTGTTGACTGTGAATATCTAGAGCAGCCTGGAGTCCTGGGGGTTTTGGATACTTTTTGACAGCCTCCTCATCGGTGTATATCTTTTGGACACAATTAGTGTGCATCTAATCCTTTCTATGACCACTGAGCCTGACTACATTCAATTGGTGTTTAGGTAAGCATTTGGTTTGTTGTGAAAGAGACTACAAGCAAGTGATTCCTATTTACATCTTACATTCCTAGACACGCAAGTGACTTACAGCATACAGGGACATTCCCTTGAGGGAAGTATGGTGAAGTGCCTTGCCCAATGACATAATGTCATGTTTCCTCAGCCGGGAATCAAATTGGCAACCTACTGATCACTAGACCAACGGCCCAACCACTCAGCCACCTGTCTCCCTACATGTTTACAAAACGCTCGCTTTGTTAGTCAATCGACACACACTTAGAAGGGGTAGAAATTGCAGTGTCCTGAATGAACAGCTCAATACAATAATCACAGGTAGCATAAGAAGGCCGCACAAAAATTCACTCAATGTATGGAAGAGGCACTTACTTTGCCTTTCAGCCTGCAGAAGAGACAGGTTTGAAAGATGGAAGCATGTGGTCCAGTAAGAGTAATCCTCAGTGAATTGAAAGCAGATCAGAAATTACCTTAAAAAAAATTATTTCACTTCCACCAAGAGAGAGAGGGGGGGGGGAGGGGAGAGACGGAGTGTGCAATTAGTGAAGACCGTCCAGCAATAATGCCAATACCAAGATGCTTTAGAAAATCAACATTTTTGTTCTCTGCCAATCAATACTTGGATAGCTAAAGCTTTCATCGATTCCTTCAGTGCCAGAGCTTCAGGACATATTCTCATGTCAAGGATGTTAAAGGTGTGACAAGATACAAATCTCCCTGTAGGTTGCAGATTGCATCTGCTTGCACATAATCAGGTAAATAGGACAGGTGGTGTAATCCCCCATATGCCCAGGTAATACATTTACCAAAAAGGTCATTCATTGTAGTTCCGTTATTTCATTCATTATTTACTGGAGTATTTAAATGTATTTAAATGTAGATAACATTGATACGGTGACGTGGAACAATCAGCAGCCAAGGAACACGATCACCAACACCAACATGGCTTCTTGTTGCCATGGTAGTAACGTGTCAACCCATGTGAGTTGAGGCAAGCTTTAAAGGTTTTAACGGTATAACTGTTTTGGCGGAATCGGTTTACCTCTTAACGGTCAGCTTCTTTTCATGTGTCCTGGCTCATGACAGAACCCTAAGGATAACACCGTCATAACCCAAGCTTTGCTGCATCATTCTGCCTACAACCGTAGTAAACTCCACACAAGACTAATTCATGGTAACCCAACCTTTTAAGTTACATTTGCTCGTGAAATGTTTTGCTGTCTGGGTTGAAGGGCAACTCGTAGTGTAGAGTACGGTGGGCTTTCACCTCTGAGGATACGAGGCTAGTCATCTCTACCCCAGGTCATCTGTAAAACAAGCCTAATAAAAGCATTGGAAGCCTTGTAAAACAAGCCTTTAAGTCTGCTAGACGACAACCTTCAATGCTGGGTAATATTTCAAACAAAATGAATGCACAACATCCAATATGTGTATAAGTCTGTGTACTAAGCTCATAACCTGCTAGGCTTTTACAAGGAAAAATAAAAGAAAGCAAAATTCAGTGTACATCAATTCAGGATCATGAGTCGCTCAGTTGTATTCCACCTTATTTCACCAGACACATTCTCAAAAACATGTTTTAGTGAAGGAAAATAAGTACAATTTTATACTTTGGATGTCTTGCATGGCAGCTATCGGTCTACAGAGATAAGAGAATTTGACTTTTTTTTGCTATCTCCTCACACCAAGAAAGATAAGTAGAATAGCAATTGGATGAGTCAGTAACAGAACAGTGGCAGGATTGCAAGTTGAGTTTAGAGAAAAATTTGAATATTTGGACCCTGTGAGATATAGGAATAATAGGTTGTCTTTAGCTGTGGAACTTTATGTTTTGTTTGCAATTTTGCCTTTTCTTTAGTCTGGGCTGTTTTTGTAGTAGATTGCAGATTTGTAATTTTGGAGGGATTGCTATGGAAAATGTACATGTTTTGTTGTTATGGAGTAAAGACTCCTCTATAAGAGGCTGTGTTCGTTTGTGCTTACAGACAGCTGATGTTGCTTCTAGGGTGTGTGTGTGTGTGTGTGTGTGTGTGTGTGTGTGTTTGTGAAGTGAATCTTTGCACCATGAGCTGTAACAGGGTTAAAAGGATTAGAAACCCCTATGGTTATCCCATCAGCCGGGACTGAATACGCCAAAGAGGATTGGTGGATACACTTCATTGACTGTGTGGATTCATACCTTTCCTTTTTCCTGCCTTCCATTAGACCTGGTAAAGAGGTAGCACATCACAACTAAAGTCCTCCTCTGACAAACATTTACATTTATTCATTTAGCAGACGCTTTTATCCAAAGCGACTTACAAGAGAGAGCTTTTACAAAGAGCATCAGTCATTGAGCATAGCAACGTGATAGACCCCGAACACAGTGGGGAGATCGTGAATCATACATCATGAGAACCAATAAGTGCCAAGGGAAGAACTATAAATGCGTAACGCAACGATTGTGAACATAAAGCAAGAGATACAACAACAACACTGGCAAGTCACCATATGGGGACCAACAAATAGTTCTAAACAACATTAGATTATGTGAAGTGCCATACTATTCCTAAGTGCTATTAAATTCTCTAAGTAAGTGAGTTTTAAGCCTTCTTTTGAAGGTGAGAAGGCAAACATGGTCCATTACTGCACCACCCCTCAGTGAACGCAAATATGCCCTGGAAACTGTCCATTATGATGGCTTTTGATTAGCAAGATATCAAATTTCACTAAATCTATATTGAACTTTTCTTTTCTTATTTTTTTTCATAATTCCAATTGTTCTATTTCCAGCAGATGTTATATTTATTTAGCAGGTGCTTGTATCCATAGCAATTAACTAATAGTCAACATAGGGAGTAGAGCAGAAGGTCGATGATGAGAAGCGCTGAGTTCTAACATTAGTCTGCTGGTCAGTCAGTGAGCGGTTAATATTTACCATCCACAGTGTAATATGGCACTTAGCTAATGCGTACTGGTCAGTGGATGAATAAGAAGCAATTATAATAATACTAATAATAAAAGGAGATTATTGCGTTAACTCAGATGCCATCACGTTTCTGTTGACTCTGTGACTCTTTGCTCTTTGTCTTGACTCTTACCAAGACAAAGTTAATGAGGATGTGGGTTGTCACTGGCGTCCCCCAGGGAGTTGCCATCCTCTCTGCTTTTAGGCCAATGAGCTCAGTATGTCTGTGTGTTCTGTGGCTGTGAACCACCCCCTACTGTGACTCTGCTTCTTTGGTCTGACGACTCAGGAAATAAGTAATCAGCTCAGTCTGTTTGTTTGGCAGTCTCCAGACTTGTGGTCTAGAAGATTACTGAGGCTAGCCAAAGGACAGCCCCCAACCCCTTGCCCACAGTAATGTCAATCAAAATGCAGAGAGAGTGAGAGTGAGAGCGAGAGAGAGAGAGAGAGAGAGAGAGAGAGAGAGAGGGGGGGGGCTGGAGGAAGGGTGAAAGGCAGAGGTAGATCTGCCCCTTTTTAGTCTTTAAAGGTATTTTTGCGTGAGCTTTTGCTACCTGTCAAACAGTGGTGTGCAACATTATTCTTTCTTTCTCATGGTATTGTGTGTTGGATGGAGACGATCTCAGACCACCATAGCAGAGTGCTTTTGATCGTGAGCGAAAAAGTGATTATGATTGTGAGTAAATGAGCAAGCAAATACATTTTTGTCCCATGATATTTCTTGTCTGTAATTTCTTCAAGAGTCATAGAGGCAGACTGAGTTTTCACTTAGATTTGTGTTTGGTCAAACACACACACACACACACACACACACACTGCCTATATGACTTGCATGACTTCACAACGGCTATATTTCATAGCCTCTGGGAACTGTGTTAATATTCCCAATGCAGTTTTTTTCTCTCGACACTCTGCAAACTGTTCTTTTTCATCTGCATCCATTAGAGAGATTCCAGTCTACACAGAGACTTCAAAGAGCACCAGCTACAATGCTGCAAAATCAGAAATGACAATCGCCATAATACTGATGATGGTGATGAGGATGGTGATGAAAATCATGATGAGATTTGAAGTGCTTTTAATTTGGTGCAAAGCGTTTAGCTGTGATTACGTGGGAGGTGGATGACAGTTAAGAGAAGGGGCGGAGGATGGGAGGTTAAAAAACGAAGGGTTTGTGGTGAAAGAGACCATCTTTTTATGGCTGAGGTGATTATCTTTAATCATACATCTTCGTATTTTTACCTTGACCACGGCTCATAAATTATAGAGATCAAGCAACTCTAATCAACCGTTCCACTTTTTGGCAACACATTTGGCTGTTAAGAAGCTTTGCTTGACAGTTGTAGGAAAAACACAGGCTTAGACGACTCTTGTTCTCAGAATGCTTAAACAGCTAATGTGTTTCTGGGGGATCATCGCGTTTAAAACGGTCTTGGACTTGAGGGAATCCTCCGTAATGAGGATCCGGTGTTTGGAGGTGGAGAAAGAGAGGGTGGCAGTGAGGAAAAAGAGGAGGAAAAGAAAGAACTCAACGAAGGAGAGGAGGAACAGAGAAGGACAAGGAGAAGGGGATGATGGGAGAAAAGGCAGAGGCAGTGGGAAAATAGAAGGATTCTCTGAACTACAGGTTCAGAAGGCATCTCGAGAGTCTTCGGAGGGACTTCATCAATCATGTGCTGTTGTGCTGCAGACTAACCACAGATGTGATGGAACAGTTTGTCAGTGGTGAACACTCATCTAGTGAACTCCATCATCAGCTTGGGCTAGGTCTAGGGACTAGTTGATCCAGAACAAGTCATATTTAATCAGAATCAGGATGAAAGAACTTTTCCTTGCTCAAACATTCCCGCGACTCAAAGTGATTTTGTACGCTACTAAATATACCGGCGTGTATTCTGTTTTATCTCTAATTTCGGTTCACTAATCCAGCATATGGAGCCAAGTGAGAGTGTGATAAATGCTGTGTTTGTAAGCTGCTGAGGAAAACAGAGAGAGAGAGAGAGGAGATCACAGGATACGCAAAACAACACAATCTGAAGCGGAACAATAGCAGAAGAACCTCAGGGACATGTTCAGATGTGGCTTCGGCTTTGGAAGTTCCGCTTACGGGTTGGAAAAAAAAGGAGTGTGTACAAATCAGCTCAGCATCCATGCTGGGTGCGTTTGTGTGCGAGTGTGTCGCCAGCGTGCGTGCGTGTGTACACCTGTGTCTGGTGTTTGGTGCTGTTCCTCTGATTGTGTACGCCACCTGTACGTGTGTAAGCATGCAGGCTGTGACTGTGCCCTTTTGTATTCTCACTTTAGAGGTGTAAAAGAGGAGCGCTTAACACCAAGTGTTCAATTCCTGAGTGTGTCACCGTCACAACAACAAGAACACAATAGTAAATCCTGTTAGGAAGAAATTCATATAGAAAGAAGTGGCAACTGAAAGCAGGAAACGGGAACTGAAAATAGCTCAATCTCTGACTCGCAATGGATTATAGGTTGTAATTGTCAACTGTATCATTTAGGTGTGCCGTCTTACCCACAGATTTAGAGAAAACTCTGAAGCAATTAAATTCTTCAATCCTAGGCCAATTTGGATGTGCTCTCTGTACCTTGTGGTACTTTTCAATTGACATTTTGCAGCCATTTTATATTTGTCTCATCACTATTCAAAATCCTAATCTGTCGTCTAGATCATGCGATCCAAAAGGCTGTGTTTCCCGACGAAAGCAGGACGGGGATGAAGGAGTGATTGATAGTATGACAGGAGAAAGCCGCTGTGCTGTGGGCCATGCATCCAGCAGATGTGTTGTTTCTGTCAGTGTTCTTCACACTACCTTCTCCCCCTCTTTTCCTCCCTGCCAGCTTCCTCCCTTCTTCTATACGCTCCCCCCACCCCCCCCACAACCAAAGCCCCCTGCCTCTCCCTAATTGACTGTTATTGTCAGACTCCTACGCCCCTCGTTCAAGGACAGGTCTTGGATATAAACACGGATCCTATTTTAAAATCTCCAGAATGGTTTTCCGCTTTCAACTCGAGAATGGAACTTGTACACAAGTCCGTCATTACTATCAATCATAAAAATGCCACTTCAGAAAAGCTTGCTTCTGACATCCCATTGCAAACCACTAGGGTGGACATTCCATTTAGACTCCTCATCACTTTAGAAAGACGACTAGCAATGCTTTTGTAGTATTCATGGAAATTATTGCATTTGTGGAATGGCTGAAAATGTACCACATTCCACCCCAGTACCTCATCTGCTGTTGTTCATTGGTTGGAAGATTTGTACAGTTTTAGTGTTTATTTGTATTATTTAACCTAAATGCCCAATTTTTTTTCAGGGCCTCAGAGACTTTGCCTGAGATGCCATGTTGAACTTCGGGTGACCAGTATGAGTGTGAGAGTGATAACGCCAAATTTAACACACCTGCGCCCCATTCACACCTGAGACCTTATAATACTGACAAGTCACATGACACCGGGGAGGGAAAATTGATAATTGGGCCCAATTTAGAAATTGGGAAACACCTTTGCTGTCAGCGGTGTAGACATGAATGGCTGTGTGGAGCAAATTTACACTCTTTAATAAGCTGCACTCACTCCTTGGCATTGTAGCAAAGTGTCATTTCTTCAGTTTGTGAAATGAAAAGACAGCGAAAACAGTTGTACTTACTTGAGCAAGTAAATGGCAATTTGATGTGTCTATTCTACCTGTATTTACAATCCATTGAAATGGAAACGGGCAGCTACCCATTCAACCGGCCTCTAAGTACCCCTGTTATCAGACCAGCTCTGTACTAGAGCAGCACAGATCATCGCGAACCTCCTGTTATGCACTAGCCTGCAAGCTAGGACTAGTGATCAGATCTATGGACCGATCTGTGGACTAGTGATCAGATCTATGGACCGATCTGTGGACTAGTGATCAGATCTATGGACCGATCTGTGGACTAGTGATCAGATCTATGGACCGATCTGTGGACTAGTGATCAGAAGGTCGTCAGTTTGATTCCCCGCTAAGGCAAAAAGATGATCTCGTGTCCTTGGGCAAGGCACTTCATCCTACTTGCCTCAGGGGCAATGTCCCTGTATGTGCTGTAAGTTGCACTGGATAAGAGTGTCTGCTAAATGTCCTGTATAGCGATGATCAGAGCCAACATAGACGTGGAAAAAGCAGGGTTACTACATTGTTTGCAGCGCTGGACAGCAGACAGAAGTACTCGGTCGTGGTTGACTCCAGACTAGAGGGCTGTCGTGTCTAGTCAGCCAGTTTATTACCCTTGAAATATGGGCCAGTTGGAGACAGGTGAAATGCATCTATTTAACACATGGTAGCTTTTACTGCTGCAATTATATCAAAGAAAACACTGTCTGTATATGTGTGCATGTTCTTGATGATGGCTATTAATGAATGCTTCTGTGGTAAGACATGTCCTTCAGACTAGTAAACAACGGAAAGGAACATTTCATTTCTGAGGACGTGCTCTTGGCCCTCACAAGTTAATTACGGGAGTTCTGGTTAGAATAAGTGGTTGGAATAAGTGGTTGGTTAGAATTGCATTAAGGGCTGAGGTTAGTAGTTGGAGACAATTTTGGTTTGTGGAGTTCGGCTTCAGATGTGATGTGTTCAGATTCAGATGTGTTGTTGTTGTTGTTAAGGTTAGGGTGGAGGTTAAGGACAACATCATTTTTAATGGACAGAAATGTGAGTCCCTACAAGAAAACCCCACACAAACTGAAATATGTATGTTTTTATTTGTGTTTGTAAGTGTATGGGCATCCATGTGTAACTGTTAATGGGAGTTGAAGGGCTCTTTTAATGGACTATTTTACATAATAGGTTTCATAATGGAGAAGGTTTGTTAGCTAGAAAAAGTAATTCCATTATTCTCAGCTATTACACGCTAATGAGTTGGACTGTTGTGTTAAGAACAGATACAGCTGTCACAGTGGACAACCCTGAAAAAGAACAACCCAGTGAAGAAAAGCCCAGCAATGGAGTCCGCTACAGTACACACTATGCATGTGTGTGAGTGGACACTTAGGCAAGTGTGACTGGGGGAACGCCTCATTTCCTGCTTGTGTGTTTGTTTGTGTGTATGTATGTGTGTGTGTGTGTGTGTGTGGGGGGGGGGGGGGAGTAGAGGGTTCCAACCCTTACCCATGCCATGGGCGTCCTGTTACAGTATGAGAGGGTAACTTCCTGCTGTGACTGAGAGAAGCATGTCTGTCGTGACCTGCCTCATCCCTAGTCCTGGACCCGAAAATCCTGACCTATATGGATCCCCTATTGAACTGGTTCAGTCAACATTGCACCCGAGGCAGTATGAATATATCCTGGTTGATTGTGTGTGTGCGCGTGTGTTTGTGTGTACTTGACGTTATGTGTTTGAGGTGATACTTGTGTGTGTGTGTGTGTGTGTGTGTGTGTGCGTGTGTGTGAACACAGGAGGACACCGTTTCTGATGAGTGGAGGGCATGTAAAGGAGGCCCGTTGTAGTGCAAGCGTGTGTGAGTACAGGAAACTCACACACGCTTGATGAGCGCATGCACACTCATCAAAACAACAGCTCTACACAGACAAACACGGTTTGGGGATACACTTGTAGTTTGAGTGGAATGGAGTGGAACATCCGATGTGTTGACACTGCACTACAGAGCAGGGAGATCCTGTGGATAGCCATATTCATTGGAGTCTCATAAATCCTGTCCAAACATTCGGGCTGGGAGGGGGTGGGGCGAGGGGCGGAGAGGAGCGCTGCGGGCACGGAGGGAAGGAGGGAGGCAGGGTGGGAGCGAAGGGTATCAGGCAGGCAGACATGCAGGCTTGCAGTACACTAGGCAGAGAAGGGCAGGTGGGGCAGGGCGGAGGAGGCGATAGTCTGCGGGGGGAGGGGGCATGCAGCTGGCAGTAGGGAGGGAGGGGGCGGTGGGATGGGGGGGGGGAGGGTGGCTGGAAGAGAATCCTGCATCCGTGCTGATGTCGAAATAGATCACAGTGTGGCTGGTGTTCGTGCTGCTGAGAAAACTAATTATCGCTGGCCTAGATATGCACGTTGTTCACCCCCGGCTCACTCCCTCCACCACGCACAAAACACTCGCCCGTACCCTCACTCACATGCACACGCACGCACAGATCCCTGTGTAAATACATATATTTGACCCCTTGCGATGAATCGGCTTCTTCTCGCCTAACAATGCACGGTGTTGTAAAGATCGTAATGGGATGATGGCCCTCAAAATGATACCTGGTTAAAGACAAGCCTGGGAATTGGTAGTGTATGGATCATAATGGTTGTGATGTGCTTTGCAACTCCTGGTTTCAACACTGGAGATAAAAGTGCTGAAGCAGTGGGTCTAAAGTGCAGGAGTGGGCTGCTCGTTTCTCGTCATCAGTCACTGGAAGAGGAGTGTCAGGGTGGGGGAGCTGGATCGTTCACTGACGAAGTGAGAGAGAGAAGTTGTAGGTATGGCATCTCATCAAACCTCCATCTGTGACTGGTATGAATGTTTCTCTCTCTCTCTTTCTCTATCTCTCCCTCTCTTCTTCTTATTTATCGCTTTGTCTCTTTCCTACCTTGTTGTCCTCCCAGGTACACTTTCACTTCCTGGAGAATAGGAGAGAGGGTTCAGCCATCTTGAGTTATTCCACCCACATTGCCTGGTCGGAGATGTGACAGTTGCAGAGCTCGCGGTCAAGTATGAATCATAAACGGATTAGAGGTTAGGGAGACAAATTAAAAGAGCAGTGTGAGGATCGTGTTTCTTTCCTTGAGCTAAAGAGCCCCTACGTGACTACTGGATTTCATAAGCGCCATCTCAAGGTGCCTATGAATAAAAATTCAATTGTCTTCCTCAAACAGAGCCTACACAGGTGACCGGGTCTGCTTGCTCCGGGCCACTGTCTCTGCCCTGTGAGGATGTCGGTTTGATTAAACATGGCACAAGCAGCAGCAGCAGTATGGGGCTAACGCCGCATGCCTTAGTCTGAGGAGATTTCACATGTTGTTGGCACGGTGTTCCAATAAAGTAGTGACAAACTCCTCCCTTTCACAATATCCTGTTCAGCCTTTTTTATGGAAAGATTCACCTGTTTTTGCTGGCCTCACAATATACTGTAGCCTATACATGTACAGTACAGGAACAAAATATACAACATGTAATGTTGAAATAATGGGTTATTATGATTGATTTAGCAGAGGTTTTGACAGTATTTCTTGTCCATCGATGCCTCCTGGCATTTGAACATCACCTATGACTGTGACTGTGATCAATTCCCCACAAAGAAGATCCCCAATTAGCGTTTAAATAGAGATTCAAGATAAAAAGTAGCCAATAGCTCTACTCATGGGATGCGGGTATATAAAAACTACAAAAGTACAAAAGTATGAAAAGTATGTCTGGCAAACTGTCATCCCAATCTTTCTCAGTTTTTTTCACACACAGAAGCCAATTAAATCCTCCTAAGACTCCCCTACTGAGGCATTCAGTCCTCATCTTGCATTAAAACACCTCTTAACATGCCACCATCATGAACTTTAGTGCTTCAGTTGTCAGGCTTGCCAAATTTGCCAACATTTTGTGTCCACTATTAGGGGTTTACTATTAAAATAACTTGTAATTTGTCTCTTCCTCAGTCAACGTGACGACATAATTTCTACTCAAATCTAGAAAAACTTGACTTTATTGAGCAGTGAGGCACATTTGCTCATTTTTGTCTGTGCTGATCGTAAGGATGGCTCGTGTAATTACAGTAATCTGTGACAATCCGAGACAGAAGTGATATGCTCAGTGATGTGATTATTCTGTAAAAATGGGGTTATTAATGTGTCTTATTTCAGACATCCATTTTCAAGCTAGAGTAAACAACCTCTGAAACCAGTGCAGTGATTATGTCCAGCATGATTATGTCCAGTTCAAAGCCCAACTCAGCCTGTTAGAAATCCCCTGCCCTAAATGGCATACCGTATGTTCCCCCATTCTTAACATTACCTCTTTGACTAGCAAACTCTAATTTAGGCAAATGAAAATAGGTATTCAGCCGGGAACATTGATGCTGTGATCTAGATGAGAAAAGGGGAGAATTTATGTCAAAAACGGTTACATTTATGGATAGAGGCATGACAGATTATCCATCCAAGTTACAGATAATCATTGTCATCTGTTGTGGTGACAGCTTTTTATTTATTCTGGGCAAAGCAGTGGGAGAAAGATTGTCATACAAAGACTTAATGATGGTTAATAAGCATATTCAACCAATTTAGCTGAAAAAAATGAAGTATAAAGCACAGTTCTGCCTAAACGTGTTATTATTGTAGTCATTGCACTTAAACCGGCCATGAAAGGCATTTCTCATAGTCACGTTCCCCACCTCATTGAAATGATCATATATTTAAAACCAACTGATTCATCTAAACCTCCTCTGTAGCCATCTGTAGCTCTACAGCAAAGCTGGTTTGCTGAACGTGTCATATCCTGTCTGAGAGTCACAAACACAGCCTTCAGAATCCAATGTTGCCTTCAGCTTCACATATCCTCCATGCAGGAGAGCTAAATCTGAACCCACTCAGAAGAGTGGAATTGTCTGTAGAGAACCGTTTGGTTGGAATTGAACTAGTGAAGCACCATTCAAGCACCAGTTAAGAACATGGTCTACATGTTTCTGTTTAATGTAACAGCTTCCCTAAGATCTCCTTTAATGTCCAATCTAGAAGCTGTTTATTTTCTGCTCACAAACCCCGGTTAGAAATATCGATTCCAGTTTTGGATCATAAAACTGGCAACTATAAATGTATTTATTTTGCACTAATGCAACTTCTTTACCCTGCTTGAGATAGAATATTATAGAATGATATAGATTCCTACATGTAGGCTTTGCATACTTAAAAATAAACCTGTCAGTTCAAAAAGCTTTAATGAAAACTATGAGTCATAAGGGGATTTCTGAGGTTTTAAATACAACCGTGACATCTAGACATATACAGGACAGGATTCCCAGTCAGAGCTGCTACTTCCTGAACCACCCTGACCCCAGAGTCATATACGGCAACGCCAACCGAAATGCGTTTGATTGTGGATAATCATCGATAGGTTTGCTTTTATTAGCAGCATGGTTTCGTATGTATCGCCAGCCTCTTTAGACTAAATAACTAACGAACAGCTTCTCGCTGCCAAGTGAAAGCATCTGTTGGCAGGGATGCCAAGTCAATTTTCATCCATTCTAAACGCCCTCCAGAGAGTCCCAGCAAAATGTAGAGGGAGTAGAAGAGGTGAGAAAAGGAAGGTTAATCTGTCTATTAACTCCACTGCACTGATCTTGCAGGTTTCGCACACACAGGTTCTAACCTTCCTGTGAAAAGGGGCTAATCGCAAGGTTAGATAGAGAGGTAAAGTGGTTTTGTGGCTTGGCCTCTGAGACGAGAACGGACAAATCCATGTCTTACCATCAACTCATCTTACTCATCAACACGTACTGATTGTTATTTGCCTAATTATTGTATCCCTCTTCCCATTTCTTCACCAAAAACACCTGGCTATGGCTTTTCCGAGCTACTTGGGTGGCCTGCTGGCATTCACCTGGAGTTACAAACGTATTTATTTCCCCAGCAGCGTATGCAGCATTACATAAACATACACTGGCATGTCAGAGAGAGAATACATATTTCTGCAGAATGCATTAATTTTACATAAGGCCTTGCACCCCTGGATGATTGTCAGGCGCCCCCTGACCAAGATTTATGAGTGGAGACTGAGGAGGAAACAGGACTAGAACGAGATATCTTTAGTCGCTTTACCAGCCCATATACATATATTACTACCGTCACACCAGCAGTGCTTCAAGTTGCAGTTTTTCTAATGATGTCCTCAGAAAGCCCATTCATTAGTCTCCTGGGGGTCAGTTGGCCATTAGTGGAGAGTCCGATGTTAGGCAAGGACATCTGGTTTTGTCAGATTCTCTGAGCAAAGCAGCAAAGGTCTCTGGGCAGTTAGGCGAGTCAGTCAGTGGATGCTTGCGTGTGTGTTTGTGTATGCGTGTGTGTGCATCGCACAGGGAAGGAACCAGGACACCGTTGGTGTAAGGGAATCCTGGGATGGTGTATTATTCACTGTTTAGACTAGATCAGCAGCACCCTGAAACGGAGACGCAGCCCTCTCTCCCTCCCTCCATCCCTCGCTCCTCCCTCTCACCCCTCCATTCCTCACTACCACTGCATGTTTCAGTTAATGAAAGCCCTCCCTGCTCCTCTCCCAGGCCCTGAGAGATTACCCTGCTCCGTGCTCGAGAGCATCAAGGACCCAATTTGCTTGAACAGGACGCCACATTGCATTATCCACGTTCACTTTACATGTCATTTGGAACGATTTATTTCCTGTTTGTATGGAAATCACTAGTCCAATTAGCAGCAAGATGCACGCTGTGTCTACTGTCAATATCCATCTGAGGTATGGGGGAGGACAGGGGGAGATGAGGAGAGGGGGGTGATGTCTTCATTCAAACACCAATGGCTTCTGTAATGTTTACGGCCTGCAATGAAGTCTGGCACTGCTGAGCCGGGAGAAATCTATAGAGACATATGAGACCGGGCTCTACTTCCGTGGTAATAAAAGCGATAGCCTACATGAGAGAAGTAACAGCTCTCGATTTAAACACTGAACTTACTGAAAACTTTCTTACTACTTAAAAAATAAATAAACGTCATCTGTCACCAAAATGGATGACTCGACTTAAAAGCTGCACGGTGCGATATGGTGAAAGACGACAATTAAAGCGTTCGTTCTTTTCGCTTCAGATTATCCTCGGCGCCAGTGCTTCGCTGTAATCCTGCGAGGTTATTATGACAGGCTAGTGTGGTGAGTTCTCACTGATCAATCTTAGACCATCCTCTTTAATTTGCCACGGCCAGCGCTCCCGTCATCCTGTCTGCCCTTGTCGCCTGGCTGCACAGGCAGCCAATTACAGACAGAACTATGTCAGCTTATTACACGACAGAGCGGACCATATTGACACTCCATCTGACGGAGACTCCCCCACTCTTGCCAACCTCTGGGGCAGCACAGTCAACTGCCACTCTAAGAATGCAAGTTCATGTCAACCTGCTACCTGTTACCAGTGCTTAGTTTTTATCTTGTTAGTTAAGGCAATTGGTGTCCAGTCTGTGCTTTAGAACAGCATGCGGGTGTGGAAATTTAGACAACAAATCCCTTTCGCTGCCACAGTGAGCAGAGCCATGGATGATTCATTTGACCCACCGGCAAACAACACTGGCAAACTAGGACAGCCCTGGCAGCAAGTTGGAGGGAGGGGGTAGACCATCCTGTGACACCCGATCAGACGGATATTGATCCAGTGGTTCCTCATTCTCTAATTAGGATTTGCAGGGTTGAACTGGTTCTATAAATCTTGGCTAAATTGAGCCTGGCTGGGCTGGTATAGGTTGGGGTGTGTTGGGATAGTCTGAGCCAGGCTGGTGGGGTCACGGGGTCTGCTGGTGAATCAAGGCAGTTTGCTGTCTGACCTCTTTAGATGCATCCAGGGTTTAATCAGGCCATCCATTCTAGTTGACATCTGGAGATTTTGCTCATCCTTTACAATTGGTGCCGTTTAAGTCAAAAGTCACTGACTTAACTGGATCCTATTACAGTTGAACTTGATGTCCTAGCAGAATACCTTCATAGAGACATACACTGTAGCACTGCTACAATTATGTTGTCTATTAGCACAGGTTAATTATTTTAATTGAGGCATTGAGGCGTTTAAAATGTGTCCTTGGAGCCTAACTTCTTTGTTCTGCATATTTTCCTCTTCTCATGCGTGGTTCTCCTTTCTAATATTACAAGGTTCCAAGGTTCCTTTATGCAGAGTTCAGGTGATGTTCATGTTGCCTTTGGGTTCATCATCTCGACAACTGTTTGAGGGTGCTGGCCTCTTGACGTTCTGTTTCGTGGGAGAGGGGACTCCATTTGAAGATGGAACTTGTTTTTCCAGACAGAAGATGAGGTGAGCTGAAAGGATGAAAGTGCTGAAGGCCATGTAAGGAGAACATGGAAGCCTTGTCCCCTTTCATGGAAAGTTGACTTACTGGGTAGATGAATCTTTGCAGGAGAGTGCGGCAGGAAACACTACGAAGGGCCACTGCGAGGTTGACTGCTGTTGAATAGTTTTTTTTTTGCTGTTGTCTGAAAACCTGCAAAGAAAAGCCTCAAGGTTGTTAAGGGGGTTGAGAAGAGATGAAGATGCAACTTTGTGGTTCAGACTTAACAAGGACGTGAAGCTCTTGTTCAGAGTAAACAGTTCTGCTCCAGTCAGTCAGGTAATGGTGTCTCTGGGAGATTAAGCAGGGTCAGGTCCTCATTCTGCACAAAGGAGCCCATTCTTTCCCCCAGGTATAAACAAGGGAGGCTCTGCCCATTGAGGAGCAAACAGAGATCTCTATTCATCTGGATCAACAAACTACCTCACCTTTCAGCTGTCTCTTTCAACGTTCCCTTCTCTCACTCTTTCCTAACCGTGTCAATTTATTTCTTCTATTCCCTCTCTCTGTCTCTCTCGTCCCCTGACCTCCACCTTTTTCTCTTCCCCCTGTCTCCTGTGGGTGCTGCCTGGTGTGAATGGCTTGGCAGTGGGCATGAAGAATGGCACTGCCAAGGCTGCTATGACAGAGAGAAGGAATGGGCCGTGTTAGAGCCATTACTGACGGGGCTAAGTGGTGCCACGCTGTCTGACTGGCCAGCGACCAACTCATTAAATGTTCTTGTCACAGCTCTGAAATAAAGGGCCTTTCTGACGAGAAGCCTATTTAGCACCTTCATCCAACACACAAAGCAAAGATTATTATTTATATTTTTTTACCTGTGTGTCAAGTTTAAATAATATAGCCATTTGCGACATTGCTGGCAAAAAGGGCTATACAAATACATTTTGATTTGATTTGATATAGGTATTGATTAAAACCTTTTCTTCTTTAGGTTTTTAGAATGTCCAATTGTCTTCCCAAAGGGTATGTTCAGGAGGTTTATTTAATTTATTGATCTTTAATAATATTTATAATTTCATATTTATTATCTGTGCTATCACACATGTGGTCACAAGTCACGGTCACAAAGCAGTAACTGGTTAAAGCTGCCCTTTAAACAGAAGCCCTATTTTATAGGTTTAGCTGAGCACTTTAGTTGAGTTGCTGAAGCTGGAACAAAAATGCTGCCTTTCAAGGCTTGAACTCACGTCTAATGTATGAATATACATTTGTTAATTGGTGTCCAGCTAATTAGAAAGCATGGCCTTGCTAGCATGGAAAAGTTGGGGCTGGAGATTCTAATTGCTAGAAAATACTTGGTAGGCGAGGAGGACATGAATGAGTTGATTAATATGCAAGGAATGGAATTTCTCCCCCGTGCACACAGAAATGGCAACAGTTGATTGGTTCCTGAGCCAAAGGAAGCACAAAGATCACTCTGTGGTAGAGGGGAATGGTTTGTTGACATGTATGAAGCCACTGGGCCTCTGTGCGGCACATATAAACCTTTTCAATGGCAGGGCAGCTGGGATTGGATAGCGCTTGGTCAGCTGGGACAAGCAGGTTCCCGAGGAGTCAGGCATCCTGGCTTAATGTATCGAATGAGAATAGACAGGGAAGTCATTACTGCATTCCTTATGTCGATGCTCCTTTTGTAGTGTAGACTGGAGTTAGAATAACAATACATCCACATACATTATGGATATTGTTTTCTGATGAGGAGACTGGCAGGGTGTTCTACGTATGGGTATAGCTGTGGTTCAGATGGCAGTTAGAAGCTGGAATACGTTTTATTAGTAGCTTAGCTTCTATCACGCACAACTTAATAGCCATCTCTATATACCTGAGGGTATTTTGAAGAAAGAAAAAAAAGAAGTGTTACTCAATCTTGTAAATCCATTCAGTCTAAGGTAAGTTGATGGTGTGGCTGTTCTAAAGCCTGGCTGCTCCTTTCATCGCCTGCAATTATAGTTTCTTTGGCCTCTGCCAATCAATTGCAGAAAAAAAGAAAGCTGTGAAAGGAAGTAATAGTGGGGGTGCTTGGGAGAGACTCCTAACCAAGGAGAAAGACATAGAAAACAAGTGAGATAAAGACATGTCAAACATGTCTTTGTCAGGGTGAACGGTTTAAAGTGAGAAGCCTCAGCAGTGCAGAACAGCACTTCAAACCAGAAAAGGTACAATTTGTATACAGCAGCAGTGTCCTGAACATCAGTAATATTATGCCGTGTCTGTGGGCTGTGGTTTACACCAATCTTTCTGACTCACCATGCCACCACTGTTGAAGAGTGTGTGTCAATATCTTGCCTCTATCCAAATCTATACACTATTATGGAGAACAATCTCAATCCTGGAAGAAGAAGACCTCTCTCTCCCTCTCTCTTTTTCTCTCTATCTCTCTTTCTCTCTCTCTCTCTCTCTCTCTTTCTCTCTCTCTCTCTCTCTCTCTCTCTCTCTCTCTCTCTCTCTCTCACCTCTCCCTCCCTCTCACAAACACACATTGATGCTTTTTATTCACAGATTTGGAAAGTTTTAACAGCCATTGTCGATACACATGAGTATAACACGGGTATTGATGTATTATATCAGTGTTTTTACTTATGCTGTAGCTACACATTCAAATGGGTTACTGATTGAGTACTTGAATGTTATTGCACTTGTTTACAGATTTGTTTCCACACTCATAATGGTGTTAGTCTTAAGTTAACAGTATTTAACAGCTATGAGATATTGTCTTATTCTAAGGTGTTAATTGTATTTGCGTTTTGAAGTTTGCAGTTTGAAGATGCTATGTTTGACAGGTGCAGGTAGTTCACAGAATGAAACCATGAAACTATAGGGAGAGATAATGACGAGATCGCTGAGAAACCTGCTCAAAATATATCAGATTCATCCACATGATTAGAATTCGATAGACTGAAACATACTAAATCTGATGTTGAGAAGTTCACACTGCAGGATTAAGGAAGCAGAGGTAAAGTATTTTCAGCAGCAGTATTCAGAACTCAACCATATGGTGGGATGGATGTGTTAGGTGTCAGTAATGAGATGTAATGATCAACACCATTTTGCCCATGTCAATGTGAGGAGTCTGAAGTTATGAGAAACATTATGCAGACTTCATTCCTCTGAATCAATATTATTGGCATTAGTAGTTGGTGTTGGAAGCAATCAACATCACTGGCATGCTAGGGTTTCTTTCCCTCTGTGTCCAGGCTTTCATATGCTCATATTTCATACCAGGGAGATTTTAATAAGGCAGTTTCAGAGCCATGGTGTGAATGTTGCAGGTACTAAACATCAGACATCACTGAACATCTCAAGGATCCACCACTGCTGTTTCAACCTCCTGTCCCATACGCTCTCTCTCATTCTGTCAATTACAGGCACAGAGTAGAAAAAGACAGTACCACGCTTTTGACAGATGGCATCTACTCTAAGAGCACATCATAGGTTAGTTACTAAGATGTGCTAATTTCCCCCTCAAAGAAGGGTTAGGATGTATTCCGGATGTTCACTACAAAGGCTGATCAGTTGCACTGTTGTAACGCGTTAAGATGCCTTGGACTGTACTTCCTCCATCATTATTTTGGTATTGTTTGAGCAACAATGTTCGCCTCACGATTGGGTCCTTGTTTATCTTAAGTGCAAAATTGACTACGTTAATAGCTCTTGCAAGAGAGCCGAGGGACAGGAAAAGACGCTTGGCTTTAATTGTTTGTGTCTTAAGCATCTGTATTTTAGTGATTCTCGTAAGTACCCAGATAATGAGACGCCTGGCGCAGGCGGATGGGTGATGGAATTCCACCGTGTCTCGTTTATTATTATTCCACCGCTTTTTATCGGAGGATTATCTTGCGGCATTGTGCGTCGATTCTGAGCTCCCGTCTGTGATTGTCAATCAATATAATCCACGGTGTCCTTTGTGTCTATTGGAAATGAACTATGTGCTTCATTGGCTGTTTGTGTAGCCTTACGCTATTCCTCTGAAATATAAGATAAAGCAAATCCAATGAAACGAGTGCAATCCTCGTTAGACGTATTTTTGAATTATTATCGTCTATCAACAGTGGCCCCCCAACCTCTGTGATTTATTACGTAAACAGTTTCACGGGGGGACAGGGGAGATTTTTCGTTTTTAAGCCTGGTGTTGAAAATCAATTTTTCTGCATCCCTGATCCTCTAAGGACCTATTTAAACGGGATATTTGCTCTGAACCAATCGCTGCGGGACTGTTCTTAGGACCCAGGCTTTGATCACTGTCAAACAGGCTGAAATACAGTAGCATCTAATGGCCTGAAAGATTCACAGTTGGTGTGCAAGCGTTTGTGTGCACATCAGTATTGTATGATTGCGTGTATTTGTACGTGTGTGCATAATTCTTTTGCGATGCTGACTGCATCTGTGTGTGCTTTCTGTCAGAGATCATGAATTAGTGAGGTCAATATGTACCGAGTATGTGGGCTCTGCATACAGTAGGTATCCTTCTGGACATTAGACCGATTAAGACATTCAAACTGTCAAGGTTAAAAACAGACCCAGTTTCCGAGCCCCCCCCCCCCCACACACACACACACACGCACACACACACACATACACACTCTAACTGTTAGCGTATATTCACTCACTTGTGCTCTCCGACTCACACATACGACACACATGCATACACACTCACACAAACTCCCTGAAGGATTAGAGAGTTTAGCCTGGTCATCAGCCCTCACACTCAGTATGGGAGGCAGAACACCAGATAGGAGAGAGAGAGAGAGAGAGAGAGAGAGAGAGAGAGAGAGAGAGAAGGAGAGAGAGAGAAGGAGAGAGAGAGAGAGAGAGGCAGACTGTGGGGTCAATCAGAAGAGACAAACAAGCACAGAGGGAGGTATGGAGGTATGGCATGAAAGAACCAGAGAGAGAGAACCTCTCGAAGGAATAAAGTATTATCTTACTCTCCATCAGGAAAGAAGAAAAGATGAAAATCCATTAAGGCATATTTGATCTAAAACCAGCAGGGAGAATGATTTAAATTAAGAAGAAAAAAAGTACGAAGAATAGGCTAGTGGGGGGCAGGGAGTGAGTTTGGCTATCATGTATGTCAGTCATGCCACTGTTGGCAAGGTAAAGTCCTGCATATACTATGATTGTCCCACTGCAGTCATTGATTACATCAGCTTGGTTCTTGTCTGATAGAAGTTGTGTGTGCGTGCGCCCACGTGTGTTTGTGTGCATGCGTGTGACTGAGTGATTCCTGAGAGCTTCCCGTGGGGCAAAGAGGTTTCAGATTCCTGTTTGAAATTTCAATTAGAAATAACTTTATTGCTCATCGCTCCCTAGAGCAAGTAATCAATCTCTGTCGTCAATAACGACAGGCCTGTTTGTCACAAGAGCTCTCTCCACCCTCAGGGTGTGGTGGAGGATGCTGTGTGCCGTTGAAGATTGGTTTCAACAGCCTCTTCATGGGGGCTGTCCACAGTGACGGTGGGATTTTATCATCACAGTGCAACCTTATATTTAGGCTGCCCCTACTGAGTATATATTTTGACTCCTGGGGAGCCGTTCACAAACAGGTGCTTTTTCAGCACCTCTAATACTTTTGGACAACTGCTCCGGACATTAAAATGATTAAAAAAACTCAGAGTTTGAAAGACTCAAATAGCAACTTGTGTTGTGTGTTGTGTGTGTTGTCTTGAGTGAAAGTGAGTCGAGGCTGAGATGGGAGGATTGACACCAAAAAGAGATTGGCGGTCTACATGGCGTCCTCCTCAGGCTGAGCGGGTCGTGTGAACGGGTGTGGTATGCTCCGGTTGTTCGACGCTCCAGCTAAAAGGTCACCGCTGCTCATAGTGGTGGGGGTGGGGGGTGGGGGGTGGGGGGGGGGGTATGGGGGTCATAAATTGAGATTGTTTCTGTTCCGACAAACATCTTCTCACCCGTTCCGGTAACCTTTCCAGAACATTCTCGCCATGAACGTAACCATTAGCATAACTGTTATACACACATGAGCTATAAAGAGTTCAGCCCCAACCCACTTTAAGGTTGTTCTGTATCTGTGATTACCCAGTGAAATCATCTTCTTTCTGTGCCGTCTAATCCAGCTCGGTTTTAAGAGCATTACTTTGCTGAACCACGTGAGCTGGTACTTACGCTTGGGTTTGTGTGTGCATGTGTGTCTCTCCGTTTAAAACCTACGTGCATGTAAACCACTGACATTCTAGCCTGCTGGCAAAACCCATTGTAAGAGAGCGGGAGGGAAAGGCTGGTGGTGTTGATTATAGATGTCTGAGTTCATGATCTAATGACCTCATCGACACCATCCTCTGACATCCAATATCATAAACCTACAGGGCATTGATCTCTGAAACTATCCATTCTATGCATGCTCTCTTTCTCCCTCTCACTTGTAGAGAAACAATCCAGTGTATCTTCACATAACATTGTAGCTAGCGGGCATTTCTAATATAGACTGTATGCATGCGTGTGCGTGCAGGCCCGCGCATGTGCTTGCGTCTAAAAAATCTAGCCAGCCTGTAATTTAAATTATCTTTTTGCCCTGATTGACTGAAAATGACTTGGGATTAAAATATGCGCGGGCACACATTCTCTGCAAATAACTATAGAAGTAGAATAGAATAGAATAGAATTAGTTAAGGATCAGGGTTGGGTGACAGACTGAGACAAAAAAAGAAGAGCAGATGTAATAGACCATCCACTTTGACAGGAAAATAAAGAGAATGGAAATCTGGTTACAGTCCAAGTACACCAGCCAATCCACGTTGTGCCAGTTTTCTCCGGCTATGTAAACAATGAATGGAAAACTAAAACGGTGTGTGTGTTCCACTGTGTGTGTACCTGGGTGTGTGCGTGGGCTTGCGTGTGGTGTGAGGGCAAGACAAACATCTCTATGGTGTATTGATTATTAGAGAGACGATGTATTATTAAAATACATTGGGGAAGTCAAGGTACTATGTATGGTTAACCTTGGTTAACCTCTCTTACTCTTACATTCCCTCTATCTCAAATTCTCCTCTTTCATTCCCCTACCCCCCATTGCATCCTATACATTCCTTTGACTTCCTGTCACACTTTCCTGCAGTGTGAATCTCCCTCTTTGACATACGTTGTTATCATATTTTTTTGTCTTTCATCACCTTTTCTCTCTGCTGCCCTATTTGGAGAATTCTTCACATTGCCAGCTTTCCCACCACCACCAGTCCCCTGTCTTCCTCTCTCCACACCCTGGGTTGGTGTGTGATTCAATCTGCCTCAGTGATTCCTTATAGGACCCTGTGCTAACCTGATGATTAGAAGCTTCACACAGAACAACAGGTGGATCAGCAGGACCTGTGGTTGCCCACAGAGTCCATGACATCCTATAGCCTTCACCTCTGAGATTAACAATCAGCACTATGTGAGATTAATTCCCAAACATGTGTTTTGTTAAGTGTTGGGCCTGTGCTAATTGTCAGTTATGTTAGTCTGTCGGGGTTTTATGTTGGTTTTATCTGGATGTTAGGTGGTGTGTCGGTCAGTCCATCCATCTTTTCGAATCTATATGAAATTCTGGCCTTGACCTCTTCTTCTCTTCCCCAACTATCCATTTTCCCGTGAAGAAAAAAAAGAGAGTGATCTCACTGGAATGACCACTCGCAGATTGCCAGTCCATCAGAGAAGATTTTTCAATCCTGAGGTAGAAATGAGACAATAATAAACTGAAATGAAGTTTGGCCGAGTGTCAGGGCAACATAAGCAGTTGAACAAAATGCCAAAATGGAATTTCATTTTGCCCTATTGGGCAGTAAAGCAATGTTGTTTTCGATATAGTTTCTTAAGAAAGATAAAACACTCATTTTGAGTGTTTACAAATGGAATGTATTGTATTTTATTATTATATAATTTTATTACTGATTCACTTGGAATGCATCTTCCATGGATATGATATATATATTTTTTTTAACAATTCAGATTGACACTGGTAGAGTTTAGATTCTAACATTATACATGTATCCAACTCTGGAATCATGACCGAAAAAAACAACACATGGGTTTCCTTTTGAGTAGAGCTCAGAGCACCTGGTAAATAAGGCTGTTTGGTGTTTGGGAGCGATATGAGATGCACTCCACAGAATTGAACTGTGAGGCCCTGCACCACACTTCTAGTTAAATGTCAGGTGCACTTACGCATCTCGCCGGTTCGCTCATTAACCCATGCCACTCAACACTTCATCGCCCTAACCTTTTCACTGAACCGTAGGCCTCTTGCTAAAATATTTGCCTAAACCTGAACCAATGAGCTCGGTCTGGAGCTCTTCGGGTTTCCAGCCTGTTTGTGATTTATGCTCCATGAGATACGTTCACCGCCAAGTTTGACTTTAGCGTTAAGGTTGGCAGAGTTCATTATAGAGAACTTGCACATGTGACCTTTTGAAATGCATTGGCTTATTATCTGGTGTCAAAGCACCATAGGCCAACTGGAACAGACGTGCACACACCTGACTTGGCTGAATGTTGTAGTTTCCTTGAGTTTATATTTAGAAAGATCAATTTTTTTCGCATCAAAAGTTGTATTTTCTTATCGTACTCTAATCTCTGAATAACCTTTTGCTTGCAATTTCCCTTTGCAAATATGTAATGGGAAAAGATCATCGAGCACATTGTGTCAGCTTCTTTAAGATTTCATACAGAAGTGGTCATTTGAAGTAGCATTATTATGATTTGCTCTCTGGAACTCTGCTTGTGACTCATCTTGCAGTGAGTGACTGATGACTTCAATAGCGTCGGAGATCAGCCTGAGTAGGGTGATCTGTGCAGCTTTGCCTGACCTTGCCCAAGTACATATCTTCCAATGCTTTTAGTTGCCTAATCGATACGCAGTCATTTCACCTCCTGAGTGAGCGAGCAAAGTGCGTGAGTGATGCTGTAGGAACTGTCACCAGATATATGCTCTCCTCAGATCTACTCCCGGATATATCTGACCTGCTACCACAGAGATCCCTCTGATCTGCCACAAAACATATCTGTCCAACGTCGGATTTCTTCGCAGACTTGCTGCCGAAAAGATTTGTACTTTGACTTGCCACCAACAAGACCTGGAGACAAGGGAAGCACAGGGGGGCAGAAAGGGTGTGTGTGTGGGGGGGAGGGAGGGGCAGCGGAAAGGGGAGGTTGGAAGGTTAAAGCCATCGACCAGTCCAGAGGACAGAGGGGAACGTGGGGAGGAAACACTAGTAGTCTCCAACATTCGCCAGCCAGCCAGCCTGCTGGTCATCCATCAAATGACTGCGACTAAGGCTTGGCTGCTGCCGCCTCGGCACCAGTTACCCACATATTGCCTGGATGTCTCTACTGTCTCACATTGTAAGCGCCAGTCTGTTCACCGGCGTCCCACGATGATGGGGGGGAAGTAGGAGACCGAATGGTGGTGTAGTACGGTAACTGTAATGGAGATGATGATAACTCAGATGGAAATGTTCTGTACAGCATGAAGCATGCTGCGAAAAAAAATACATATAACTTAAATATACGTTAATAAACTCAAAAGTACACATACAAGGCACCTCAATACTGTGTTCATCCACTCAATACTTTGAATACTAAATGTTGGTTTATCGGTAAAAATCATCCTTGGTTCGTGGATTTGGCCTTGGCCTCTGTGCTAATATTCCGTGCAACAACAGTGCAAAAGAAGCCTGCCTGAAATGCATCCTTTCAAATCCATGTTGAACTCAGGCAGCCCTTTGGAAGAAGAGGCATTGTGCAGTGTGAATGGAGGCTGAATAATGTATATGACAACAGAACCCATGACAAGAACCGTACTTTTTCTTTCCAAGTGCCGCTGTCACCATCTCATAAACCCCTTGGATGGATCTCTTGTTCTGGCAAAACAGGAATCAGAAAAAAAGCTAGAAATATAGAAGATGTCTGATTCATATTCTAATATTTCCTCTTTTTTTTGTTCTTCCCTCGATGCTGCTGCTGTTCCTCTGTTCCACTTCTGATTGGCCAACCAACAGGTAAGAGACCCCTCCCCTCTCATTTTCAAGTAATGCAGAATAGCTTCAGACCAATGATCCATTTCAGGCAATGGCTGTTCTTGCTGTATTCAAGCACAGCAGGCGTACCCCTTCAGCTAATGAGAGCTTATCTAGATCACACCACCAACTCACAGTGGCTATTTGGTAGATCTAAGTGTTTCAAATAAAGACAGAGATTACAGACTAGCTATTGTGCTGATGAAATATAATTATAGCTCAGACTTTTCTGAGATCTTTTTTTACGCCAGTGAATGGCTCAGTGAACAGATATTGTCTTCTCTCTCTCTCTCTCTCTCTCTCTCTCTCTCTCTCTCTCTCTCTCTCTCTGTAGTCTAATAACTTGAATTAAAACTGTAATAAAAATTCATGCTGGTGCAGCACGTGAAAAAAATGCCAGATAAATAATTTTCTTTTATAGCGGGTAACACAGAAACAGATATTAAAATAGGATATACATCTAACTCATATCTATCCTTGGGTTATACCTGTGCTAACTGATCTGAAATCCGTTCAATTTTCACTCCTGGGGACAGTGTGCTCTGCGACATTCTACCAATGTCTACAGTTTAAAATCATATACGGATTAACTGACTGATTTTGACCTCTTGTGGTCAATTTGATGGGCGCATCGTATTACTGATGAAGTAATTGCCACCCATCTCGATGCACTGATTTATTTGAATCATTGACCCATCGGTCGTCTCTATCATTACTCTACCTCCGAATCGATTCTCTTTAATTTACTGCATTAGGATTACTGTCAAATGTACCTTATACAAAGGAAAGGCTTTCATTACAAGAATGTCGAAATATGCATTTGCAATTAATGATTGAGATGAGTATTGTGCCCTTCAGGAACGGTAGACAGGGTTTTTATATTAAGAACAGTGAAGCACAGTTGCCGCTCTTCATAACAAACATTCAAATGCATCTATTGCTAGGAACACTATGTATTCATTCACTGTCTGAAGACGTAGAATATTTCCTAATAAATCCCTCAGCTGCCACTTCATCTGGGTTTAGAATTATAGTCTGTTTGTCCCTGGTTCTAAATCAGCATCACCGTTCCACCATTCCTGTTCATAACTCAGAGCATACTGGCTGGCTTAATGCACAAATACTACAGTTTATTTACATTACATTTCATTGCAATCAGAACCCGCATATCTCTGTCTCCTCTGTGTATGTGTGTGTGTGTGTACTGGTGTGTCTGTGCAGTATGTCTGTGCAAGAGAGAGAAAGAGAGCTAGAGGAACACAGAAAGAGAGAGACAGAGAAAGCAAGTGTTTTTCGGGTTCAAATAGCAACTCTGGGCAGAGGAAGGCTGTTCATTTAGATAAGGGGCAGCTTATGTGGGACCGGAAAAGGGCCAGCACAAGGCCAACGTATCACACCTCCTGGGCTGCTGGAGGACACTTGGACCAGGATTTAGTGGCATTTCTAGTGGACTAGTAAAGAACTGCGACTAATCCTATTTGTAAACATCACAGGTATACGGATTAAGCCACCCGTTTGGTAGAAGTAGAGCAGAGTTGCCTATGTGTGTTGTATTTGTATTTGTATGTGTGTGTGTGTGCGTGCGTGTGTGTGTGTGTGTGTGTGTGTGTGTGTGTGTGTGTGTGTGTGTGTACCTCACATATCACAGTGTTTCTGGCCAATCCACACCTGGGCAGAGGGTAAAGGGTATTACTTAACGTTGACACCATTCACTAGACTCTGTCAGGAGTCAGGAGGCCCCTGACGATGCTGTACATGAGAGGGCATTCTCACTTATCAGATAGCGCATACATACCTACGATGAGGAAGAGCAAAACAAACTACTAGTTTCAACAAACAACCAAATGTATAGATAAAGACCTATATCTTCCCTTTCCACTGGCCCTCCCTGTTGTATCTGTATCTAGTGTCTAAGCGAGTACAATCACATACACACACGCGCGCACGCACACACTCAGATAGCATGCCGTTATCTAAGACATGCCACCTCCCACAGTCCACACTAATTTCCTCTGGCAAAGCAGCACGCTAATGGTAATCCTTACAAATGGCTCCTCCGTAAAACGCTCTCAATAGTTCTCTCTCTCTCTCTCCATGTTTCTCTCTCCATTTCTCTCCCCTCTCATGCAATTGGTTAGCTTTCTGCAAAATCTCTCCTCTTCACTCTCTTCCGTGTCTCATAATGTTCCCTGTTGCCTTCAAACAAAAACATAGACATGCTAAATCATATTGCCTAGACACACAGCCATAATTAACCACACTGAGTAGCAGTGTTCTGGGACAGGTCCATCCCTTTTTGATCAATAAGAAACACATCAAGAGCAGTCATTCTACCCCAGAACGAGGCTCAAATATGCCTCCTATATTTCAGATTTCCTAATTTGACTTCATGAACGAAACTGTACTGTGCTGCGAAAATGAGCAGAGATTAGCACTGATTAAAGAGGGAAATCAGTTAACATAAGCCCCCATCCAGTTCGACATTCCTCCTAATTAAAATCAGTCATCTGGAGCTGCCAGCCTTTGCCTTAGCTCTCCTGGGCTTCACTCTGCATTTCGTAATGCCTTCAACTTGCATATCAAATATGAAATGTAAACTACTTTAGATGGGGGACAGATGGAATTCATTATTTTCGAGTCTTCTGATGAGGCCACACAAAACTTCGTGCCAATTATTTTTTGACTAGCGAGACAAAGTAATGACTTTATAGTAGCATGGAAGTCTTAAAGTGGCAAATAAAAGCTGTGTAGTCAACACAGTTTTAACTTCACGCTTAGTGCAAGAGTAGTTTGTTACAAGGACAATTTATTTGACAAAAGTTAGATGCTGCAATATGCATAATGTACATTGATCAGGTAATGGTTGGTAATGGTTCTCAAACCATTGCAGTCATCAAAAATGGGAAATGCATCCCATCATTATCCAATCATCTGTCTATGGCAACAGATTGATACTTTCCTTCTCTCATGTCCTGGCTCCACCCCATCTCCTTCCTGAGGGAGTGATTTTCTCCACAGTTAGACACATGATGGTAGCCCCTTCTTAGTGATCGTGTGAGCATCAATCCAAAGGAGGGCCAATTCCCACTGACTGGCTCACCACAAGACAAGTTTAGTCTGTTGAACTTAAGCCAAGGCAGCACAAGTTCTCAGGAGAAGCCAGCAGTGTCTACTGCCGCAGGGCTCGTTCACAGAGCGTTCAAATAAGACTCCACCTGGATTCCCTCAGCTGGCGTATTACGAACCACGGAGCCCGTTTGCCGAAGAGGAAACGTGACTCAGCCATGTTCAGAAGGAGTTATGAGATGGCCTGAGTTTTTATGTCTGCTGGCTGTAGGAGTGTAATGTGTTGAGGATATGAGGGGGAAGTCGGAGCCTCTCTCTCCACCCTCACACCAGCGGAGGAGGGAACGCTGCTCTCTTTTCACCTCAGGGCACTTATGCTTTCACACCCTCGTGGAGTTTTACATGATACACCAGCGGATGGGAGATAGAGAACTGATTGATTGGATCTCAGGAGTCACATAAATACAGTGCTAATTATGTCGAAGAATTCAAGATATTCACGTGTGTGAATACAAGTGATACAAATGGGGAGATGAGTTATTGTTAAATTGAGTTTCAAGCTTTCTCTATGACACATGGGTGATATATTATTTCATAAAACATTTGTATGGGTATTTTTTGTTGGCTCTAGTGTAGCTAAACGTATAACAGTATAAATGTGGTGTGGAGAGCCATTTTTTCCTTGACCGATGTTTTACCAGTCCAACAGGAGCTGACTATTATCTCAAGAATGGATGGCCGGCCACACAGTAATACCCCTTATTTTTCATGGAAGGTGTTAAAGCAAAGATACCGGGTCCAAAACCTATTAAAGTAGAAAGCCACGCGTAAGCGCGGAAAGAAAACATAATTTTAGATGCAAGTCATATATTTACCACGTCCGACAATATGTTTCCTAAAATGTGATTTCTTAGCAGTGGACAACGGCACTCTTTGTGTCTTCCTGTTGGTGGGGTGTGTCAGGGGTTGAACTAACTAGTATTTGTCAGTTTGATAGCGGTAGAAGACTGCTGGAGCCTGCTGTGGAAGGCTGCCAGCCCAGCATGTCTCTGGTTAATACAGCACACGCTAACAACGACACAGAGTTCATCTTCCAGCTCCCAACTCTCTGAGGGATACAATAGCTTCTGGCACAAGCTGTTCTCACGAACACCTTACAGATAGGAGCCACAATATGTAGCTCTCAAAGAACTCAAAGAACATGGGTTTGTCTGTTTTACTTTGAAAGGTGGGAGTGTGGCGATATGATGAGGTGAAAGTATTGCTTAGTCTAGTGTAGCATGGAGACAGTTGTGCGGCATTGTATTGTGCATACATCTGAGTTGGTAGTTCAGTCAGTGCTGTGTGTAGTTTTCAAGGACAGGCAAGCGAAGCACGCACACGCCAAACTCACACAGTACGCATCATACGCACACACACACATCACCGCTCCAGAGAAGGCATCGTTCGTCATCGTGTGATGGTCGGCCTGTTTAATTGAGAGTGAATAAACAGCAACGCTTCACCATTAGCCCCTGCTGCAGCCGTCAGTCTGTGAAATGGACTGTGTTTCCGTGCCATTTCCACCTAGAGACCTGAAGGAAATATAGCGACTGCGGGACCTTTCTCACCCAATTAGAAACAAGGAAGCCCAATTCATCATCTTTTTACCAAGTGCCTCTGCTACTTACGTACCTTCACGGCTCAACCGCTCTAAACACGAAGGACCTGGATCAGGTGCTGCCAGCCTGTGCCAGCCAAAGGGCACAGGACAGAGCTGTGGGGCTGTGGGTTCTCCTGTCCCCACAGGATCTCTCCACACTCCTCCTCACATGGCTTCTCTGTGTCTCTCTCTCTTTTGCCAGTCTGCATACACTGTCTGCATACTCATCTGTCTTTTTGTTTGTCTCCATCTGATGTTTTGGAGCCACGTGATAGACAAAGGATCAACCGTGGGACATGAAATAGCAGAAGAAGAAGTTGAGCGGGAACACAAGGTTCCTCTAATGGGTATTTGTGTGCTGCTGCAGCCCCACCCTGCTGCCGGCTAGACTAAAAGCTCATTACGTCAGGAGACTGGGGACAGATGGAGCTGGGCCTGGTAATGAGGTTGTACCAGGGATGCTTAGCTAACAGATTTCCCTCCCAAAAATCACCAGATTTTCGGGCATCTCTCCCCTACTTAGCAGCCAGATGCAGAGTTGTTGTTCTGGGGTTAGGGGAGGGCAGGGTGGAAGGTAAAGGGAGGGTTTGGGGTGGGGATGGGAATGGGGGTGGGTGCAGTTGGTGATGTTGAATGGTTTTCGCTCGTGTCAGATGATGATGCTGTTGCTTTAGTGTGAGTTGGGGGAAACTTTAAGGCTTCTTCTCCAGATGTCTGGCCTGAGCTGGTTGGCAGGCTTCTTTCAGCCAAGTAGCACTAGTACCTCTAACAAGATTGGGCAGGGGATGGACGACTGCACACTAACAAATCCATTGTTATGGAAGGAAAAATAACTTATTGTCACTGGTGATGCAAATTGCTGTTGCACGATGTGTTTCCATAGCAACAAACCAATTTCTCTATTCATACTGTAGCATAATGGCCTGGATGTGTTTTTAGTATCCAGCTTTATCACGGCATTTCTGACAAATCCAATAAAGTTCCACAAATCCTTGTTGCATGTGCAATTCTGATGAGCGGTCACAATATGTTTGTTCACCCCACAATTATGAGTGTATTCAGCGTATGTGAGCTGTATTACACATGAATAGGCCCACTGGTAGTCATCTGTTTCCAGTTTTTAGTGTTTTCATTTTTGATAATATCTTTTCAAATGAGAGGCTCTTAGCCATGGGCGCAATTTCACTCAAGATAATGTGACGGGTTCATTTGTGGACCCATTTGTCTCTGGTATCTTTTCTCCCGATTCCCCACTTTACGATCTGCAAGCTGCTGCAGTTCTATGTGGGCTGTGGGCTTTTGAGCAGCACCTCACAGAGGCTTGTGGAAACGTGAAGTAGAATTGCTTGATTTTTGGTAATAACTTAAGTTTCCTTCAGTAAAAATATCCCGCCAAACAACCCCCCCCCCCCGTGCACTTGGTAGCATAGCACCTGACAGACACATAGCTTAAAGAGAGTGGTTCCATCCAATGCCATCTGCAGACAATTGGCTGGCATCACCACATTTAGCTGCAGGAGCATCATTAAGCAAAGAAATGAACATCTTTCCTTGTGTGCCAATTTCTCCGAGCACAGCAGCCTGTCTGCCAACACAGATCGTCTCTTTGGAGGAGCTACTGGAGAGAGCTGAACCCCCCACTCTTGCCCTCTGGAACCCCAAACCAGTGATCCGCACAGCCATCATAGCTGCCGTCATGATTCCTGATTGCACACCCTTCTCTGAAATCAACATGTGTAGACACCGCACTCATCTCAAATGGCTTTTCAATTCCGGCATTGGCGGTGCGAGCCAATTCACTTGACTAGCATTGTCCTCATAGTCTCAGTAAATGCCTGTTTGAATGATGGGCAGAAAGATCTGGAACACAAACAGGACACTGGAGTCAGATGCAACACTACTTCTACCTTTGTGGCTCAGCTTCTTAAATAAAAGTTTTTTGAAAAATACAAGATATCTGAAGAAAAACCCTTTGTCCAGCGGCCATCGAAGGTTTAGTGCAACTACGTGTTTGATAAGCCAACTGTGAGGTAGTGTGACGATGGGCGGCTACAAAGTGGCTTAGGAAGAGTCTCAGGTCCAAGTAATCTCCAAAATATGCTTTTATTTTTAGTGCTCCCACAATACCATATCATCAATACCAGCCCCCCCCAGAGGCACACACCTGCCTTCTATAAAGGCCAATTGGGCCGGCCCATTCCACTTAGCTGGAACACTACAAAACATGAAACATCATACAAAACAACATTGGCAACACCATAAACCCTTGACAGACTGTGACAGACAGCAACAAATGTTCATAAATGCAAACCATAATCTTAATCACATGGGAATTACAAACCTCATCCCATTACCACCCCTGCACCACATAGTACACCCCGTCATTAGTGACATCACCAGGGAAGGGTGTCAAACAAGGAAATGGCTGGGCGGCCCTCCCCTTTTACCTCCAGCCATGACACAGGTAAACACTAGAGGGACAAGTGGAGTGAACATCTCACTTCGTCACACCAACCCTTGCCATTGTTAGTACTGTTTTGTATATGCCTTGATTGAGCCTTGACAAAAGCTGACTTAAGTATGGAAAGAGAAAGAAAGAAATGAAGGTGGTTTTCCACCCAAATTCTGATCTGTGAATGTGTGCAGGTGTTGGTGTGGCCTGCTGTGCCAAGTTAAGGGCAAACTGAGCCAGTAGCGCCTGAGGCTACCCTGCTGCCACCCTGCTGCGCTCCACAGTACCACATGACAGCCAGGGGTAATTATCCGCTGTCTCTCTGCCTGCCATGGCTGTGCTGGTGCCTGCAGTGCCACAGGCTTTTCTCTCCCTCCCTCCCTCCCTCCCTCCCTCCCTATCTCTCCCTCTCTCTCTCTCTCTCTCTCTCTCTCTCGGTCTTTGAACTGTACTGTAATATTTCCCAGCATGCTCTACTGTCTCACCCACCATTGAACCACATGGGTCCACCCCTTTACGGTCTCCTGCCCATCTCTGTGGTTGTGCTTCCTGTCCACCTCCGTGTCTCTCGCACATCACTCTTCCCTTGGCCATCCCTGAGTCCCACTACCGATATTTACAGGTGACAGTTGCGATGACTGTGTCAAAAAACCTACGGGACGTAAGCAGTTGGTCATTCAGCCAGGCAGTCAGCCGTCAGTCAGATGTGCTACTGCACTGTCCACAGATATCAATCATCGTGTAGATAACAGAGGCAGCAGCAGAATATAGTTTAAACACTCAGCAAGTACAATATCTGTGAGCAACTGTCCCTCTGGGAGTCTGGCCTTACTTTGTGTTAGTAGAGGAAATATAAAACCTTTCTATATCCACTTATAAACGGTCCAGCACAGTATCTTGCAATTGCTCAGCAATTCTGCAACCTAAGTAACCCTAAATCAAAACACTGAAGTGTAGGCGTCCACTATGTCGCCAACGCATCTCTAAGCCGCCTATCTGTGGCCCTGATGCATTTATAAGTGTGAATCCTCCTGTTCGTTGCAGATTCGCCGCCAAAAATGTGACGTTATCTACAGTGAGCATAAAATGCCTTTATTACATTGACGCGTTCAATGATTGGATTAAAACTCCTCCTTGTTTTGTTCATAGAGTCCCCGTCAGGGTGCGTGGTCCTGCCTGTCTCTGAGGAGAGGAGAAGGAAGGAAGGCTATGGGATGTTGTTTCTGTTGATTGGATGGACACGGATGGGCAGTTAGCTCCTGGAGCAGGGTTAACATTTTCACACGGTTTTGACAGTGAAGGAGGTGCGTTTCAATAGAAATGGTAATTTTACACCCCGCTGCAATAGCGTTTAGTACGCCAACAATTGTAGATAAGCCCCCCCCCCCCGTCTCCCCCCACCACCAATACCACCAATTGACGCACACTTCACTTTTCTTTAGAGAATTTGTCTTTTTCTCTTTATTACTGGATCGCTTCAGAATTTGTACATGCTGGAAACAATTGAAAGGCTTTTAAACGTTGTGATGCAAAACTCTGTTGATAACAAGCAGCAGTAGGCGAACAACAACAACAACTGCAAACAACAACACATACTGTAAACTCCATATAATATTCACAAAACACACACAATCACTCACAAATAAGCAGCTGCCTTCTGACTTACCTGAATCTATTCAGGTAATACTGCTTGGAAAACCACAATAACTACATGACTTAACTGGTGTATTATTTGTGATATGTTCACAGATGTTAGTCAGTCATATAAAACAAAACACAAAAGCATTAAATGGCAATCCTGGTTCAACCCATGGTGTAGAAGCAGCTGTGTACATGTAGAAATCAATTTTCTGGCCATTAAGCCCCCAGTGAATTGTCCATCTTCACCCAGTGCAACTCATCTAATGACAGCTTACCTCAAACTGTTAGCCGATTGGTTCTGCCGACTCAAAATGGCATCTAATGACGGGAGTTGAAGAGTTGCAACCTATCGACTGTGTTCATACAATAAATACGCTTTGTATTCAGAGCTTCTGACTCTCACACAAGAAGTTGCCATCTGCAAAATGTATTTTAACGACATCCTCTTAACTGCTAACCAGCGTCAGTTACAAACTGGAACCTGACAGCGAGTGGGTGTTGTCATGACAATTAGCTAGTTAAGGAGCTATAATATCATGCTGAAAATTGTAGTATCCATAGGATGTGGGAGGGCCTGGTTATAAAACACAAGGGGACCTTCAGTATTGGGATCACAGAGCTGAAGCCTGGAGAAATAACGGCATCCTTCCTCGCTTGCTGTCCTCAGGTATGTCTGTATGTTTGTATGGTTTCATTGACACGTAGTGTGATTCTATATAGTTCAGCTTCCCCTGTCTGTTTGTCCATACCTGGGAGATATAAGAATTCTTTATTAAGTCTTAGCCATGCTCTGCAGGGCTCTGTTTGGCTGCTGTTGGGAGGTCTGCCGTCGGAAACATGGGCCTGATCATCCCTGTCAGAGTCAACATGTGGGGATGAAGTGTAGTGGTCCTGGAATGGGATTTGGGACTGGGTTAGCAGAACCAGGGGCTGGAGTAGGACTGAACCAGTAGATAAATGGACAGGGGCAAGAACAGAGACATAGACATATCCAGAGAAACTGGAAACATCTCCTTAGGAAATCCTTGTTCATCATTTTAATCTACTGTTGATTGCAACGATAAGGACAATTTGGATCTGATTATGCATAAAAAATGAGTGGATGATGACGAGGAGAAAAACAAATCTACTGATTGCGGCTCAAGAGGATAAAGTTTCGGACAGCGCTGTGCCAGCGGGGACATTGCAATTTTGCAACCAATGACCCATCCTTCTCACACACTATTTATTTGCTGTTTTGCTGCCGCCGGCCTGTATTGGTGGAGGGACTTTTTTTGCTTGGCGGGGGTTGGAAGTTCTGTCAGGGTGGGCTGAACCACCCTGTCAGAGGTGGCCATTATGGATCGTTCACACTTGGAGGAGCTGAAGTGTTTCATTGGGGCCATCTAATGAGCACGGGTCCATCTGACAGCTGGAGGAGAGGGCTCACAGTTCAACCCTTCAGCTCATTTCCATATGGCCCCGGTTAAAGTGCATGAGGAAGCATTTGGAAATGACTTGTTTTTGTCACCCTTCTTTGTCCGTGCGTGTTGCGGATGTGTACTTGCGTGTGGGACTCAGATGAGCGCCTGACATGGGGGATAAAGCCTGTGGGCCCGGATAATTGAAACGCTTGTCTGGTTGGTGGGAGTTGCGAAGAGTTTGGTTTGTTGCTCTGTCATCTGTTCAGCACTTGCCTGTACATATCTGACTTCTTGTTCTTTGCACAGTGAAATAACACAGTGCAGATAGGGTAATGAATGCAGAGGAATGAAGGCACCCATTCACTGTTTGTCTGTCTGGTGTGTCCCTTGGGGCGGTCTGATTTCTGTGAAAATGTAGGAGGAAAGTTCACAGGGAGTCTGGCTAATGACAAAGACTTGAGGACAGAGACTATTAGCGGATAGTTTTAAAAAACGTGAAATTGGCTTTGTGGCGGCAGCATTTTATGACCTTTCAGAACAACACCAAGAGTGAAGTTCGGCCTTTTTAAGGAGAACTTTCACCAGAGACTAAACCAGTTCAATCTCTGAGTACCTCAAGTGCAGCTTGATTTCCCTGAGCTTCCAGAACGGCTAAAAGTGTTTTAAAATACTGGAAGTACTGTCACCTTGAAGCCGTAGCAAAATGGTGTAACAGCTTCACCCCGACACATTGATGGCAACTAAGGGGAGGAAACACTGAAAACGCACTGCTATGTGACTGTGGATAGGCGTTGTTCCCATAAAATCAATTACTGTTTTTGAGAAGCAAAGGCAGCAATAGTAGTCTTCCATTAACAGCTTACAATGACACTTTGGAGACAGGACACGCCATGGGTGTTTCTAGAAACAAACTAAGCCCCACTCAGCTCTGTGGGGGATTACATGATATTGCAGATGAGATTTAGCTGTCAGCAGTATTACTGTTCTCTCTTTTTGTTATTCTCTGTCTCTCTCTCTGTCTCTCTCTTCCCCTCTCAATTGAACACTTCATTGCTCTCCCCCTCCTGTCTTGGTTCACCCTAACCGTCCACCCTTCTCAGTCTACCTATCTCCCGTCAGGCTGAGGCGGTTGAGTTGTGATGTTTGGAGAGAAGAATCACCCCATGCAGTTCCGTCTGTTAATCCATTTTGTCGATTTTCCTCGGAGTTCTCTCATCTCACAATGTCAGTGACATTTCCTGCAGGTGGCCTTTTGGGAAAGCCTGCGGTGCCTGTCAGCGCCACTGTCAAACACCGCCTGCACACCGGCCCAGGCATCGTCTTTAATAATGAGGCGGCGTGTTAGTGTGGCGTGAATGGCGTGCGGACTGGTTTAGCTATTCTTGGGAGAGACCAGAAGATTTTAGGGTTAGGTTAGGGTAAGGGTTATGGTAAGGGTAAGTCCTTGCAAGAATAACGCTACCAACGTGTGTGTGTGTGCACGTGCAGTTTCAGCATGGACCCTCTAGTGTTTTGAACTGGAACTGTGGAATATAAAGATACCCTGCCTGTCTATAAACAAATAAACAAGCCAGTCTGAGGAGTATAGATAGATATCTGGAATATGTTGATTTTGTAGCCTGGATATTGTGCTCTATGATAAATGTGTATCTTATCTTGGATTGTAGGGACACTTGTGAGGGGATTTTAAAAAGGCACATCAACAGCTTAACACAAAGAAGACCTCAGCATGAAGCCTGTAATATTAAAATCATGTGACCACTGTATCTGAAAAGGAATCGTCCAACTGTTGCTGTTCCACGAACAGCACAATGCTGAAGGCCTGTTTCACGTTGTGCAATGATGTCTAGGTATTTCTTTTTCCGTCAGGATTTATGAAACAGTTGAGCTCTTTTCTTTCTTAACCCTAATAATAAACTAATCTAATATTCTAATATTCTAAACAGAATATAATGGAATAACTTGGGCTGAGGGAAAATTAATGGCCGGGTTCTGATGCTATGCTGAAGGCTATGAGAGCATCTCAGAGATGAAGAGCTACGTTTTCAATGGTGAACCCACTGCTGTGGGTCTAGGATACCGAGAGGAGTGTGAAATTGAACAGATGTTTCCCTTCGCTAGCTGACATGCCTTCAATCCCAGCAGCATAATAAAGTTTTTGCTAGCTAGCTAGCTGCTGCTGGATGAAGGAATGGTTGAGTAACTGCCAGCTGGGGAGGCACCTACAGGGGTCCTCGCTCGAGTTTCTATTTCAGCAATTAACACATCTCGAAGCTTATCAGGGGGTCATGTTTATTTTCTAGTGAGGGGGAGGGATTTGGACGTGGAATATGGACGTAGCACAAACAAGGTTTATTTCAATATGAAGCTGTTACACCTATTACAGCATTACAGTGTTGCTAAGGCATACCTGGTTGGTACGCCATTTGTGAACTCATCCCAACCATTGTAGATAACAGCAATCAATGATTAAAAAATCTAGCCAATTCAATTTATCCATGATAATAAACACAGAAATAGCCAAGAGTATACATTTAGTGTACAATATGTAACAAGTAGCCGAATAATGCACATAAATAGGGCTATAGTTTGTTACTTATTATACTGTATTATATTTATATTCTACTTATAAAACATATAAAACAACACACTGCAAACTGCTCAGATTCCCTGAAAGAAATTAAGTAATTCGCTTTGAAAGGCATATTTGTGAATGTAAATGCATTCCAAGTGATTAACTCATGAAATCTGCTATGTCCAAACCTTTCTCTGGTACATTTAGTTTTAAAGACTACCATAACAAATTGCTCTGTCACTCTACAAAAAAAACAAAACATGTTCTTACATAGTTTCATAATAATAATGTGCATGCTAACTTGGCCAATGTCTGCCTGAAGAGAGAAAATATGTGAACCATGACCTGGTCTGAAACAGCCTTAGGAGGAGACAGCTCCTCAAAGCTGCATTAGCAAATCTGAGCCCTAATACATTTTGTAAAGAGGGTTTCCTGAACATTTTAGTTTGTATCCAATATTTTTGTTAACAGTTTCTATTGACTTAATGGCTGCTACTGGCTTGGTAAATTGGCTTATTACACATGTGTCTGGGAAGCCATATTGCATATAATCATGTCTCACTGAAAGCTTTTGGTTCACTTATGGAGTCAAAAGAGGACTGATGGATGTTTGGGTCCTGTACAGGTTTTATAATGTTTCCCTCTTATTGTAAGGCTTAGAACATGGAATCACACTGAAAGATGGACAGAAACACACACACACACACACACACACACACACACACACACACACACACACACACACACACACACATGGATGTCTGTCTTATCTATTTGGGGATCCCAGCACAGCATGCTGATTCTAAATTGAACTGAACTGCTGTTGCTCCTCTGTAAGGGAATATCTAGCTTTCACAATCCACACATACCATCAACATCACATCAAAGGACATGTGTTTTTGTTTCCCCTGGCACAATTGACACACACGCACCCACAAACACATTGGCATAAACACACACACACACACACACAGGGCTATTTTGCCACTAATTTCTGCACTCATCAAGAGTCATCTGCAACTATCCTCCCTCCCTGCCGGTCACCCTCCATTTCCCACACAACCCACCCTGCACCTCCATACCTCCCTCCTGATACCCAGTCCCCCTCCCCCCCTCCAGTCCGGGGGCAGTGTGAGAGATTGTCCCTGGAACAGACCTCCCCCTTGTCAAGCCAGGGCAGACTGATAACACTTCAGACCCATCTCTCACAAGGTTCTTTTCACTGCCACACATTAAGTTGTTTTACCTGAAGCGGCACCGTCCCTTGCCTGCAGAGAGAAATGATACTGCAAGACCGCCACAAAATGAAAGACATCTCTCAACTGTCCGCTGACTGACAGCAACAAACCCATTTAAATGCATTAGGAATATGGAAGGGTGGGATTGGGGTCGACAGCAAGCCAGTGCGGCGTACACGCGCGCACACACAAAATCCCTCCCATCACCCACCACTCCCCCCACACACACGCGAAGAAAGACACACGTTTCATTTGCAAACACACACAACAGTTCCTCTGTTTCACTCTTGTTCCCACACACACACACACTCACCCAGGTTTTCAATGTAAGGGTCTTACATCTCACAAAATCATCTCGCCTCTCTTTACAAACAGGATTTCACGCGGCTACTGGTTTGCTGTTTTCTGCCATCGACAGCTAATTTTTAAATCTTCCTCAAAGAAGAACAGAGACAAATGGCGCCACCTTTCACGTTGTTTGCGGGGAAAGGGAGCAGAAAATAGCAAAGCCTGCTGTTGTTGGATGTACACAGTCTGGCTTCAAGGCAAAAATGAAAGACAAATCTCCCCATTTTTCTGTGGCAGACGCTGGGTTATTCATATGGTCGTGAGTAGGCGGAAAGGAAAGCAGGCAGACAGACAGGCATCCTTGGGTTCCTGCTGTAAGGTTCTTCTACACACACACACACACACACAACTTGTCACCTCCAACACTATCTATGTAGTTGACATTAAGTATGGCATGTGGCTAGAGGAGACACAGATGTACATATTCGTCTGTGAAGTTCCGCCTTTCTCTCTCATGTCTTTCTTGCTCCATTTCTGTCGCTCACTCTCTTTCTTTTTTCTCCCTTTCTCTCTCTCTCCGACTGCAGGGGGTGCAGCTCATCCCACGTCTCTCTGTCTGATCATCACAATCATCCCCCAGGCGGGAAAGTTATCAGCAGGGGAGATGGGGAGGATGAGTGAGACCGGAGAGAGACCCCACTGAGACTATTCAACTATGTTCTGCCCATTGAATCATTTGCATTTGCAGACATGAAGCGTCAGGACCAGATTCCATCCTCAGGAAGTACACGGCAAGGAAGTATATGTATGTGTGATAGTCTGAGACACAGTTGATCGGAGATAATAGATGCAGGTCCACGTGGTCCACAGTCATTCAGTCAGCGATTTAGTTCACGCAGTCAGTCAATCAGTCAGTGTATAGTGCTGTGGTTGTACGGTCCTCACATGAGTGACTGCCACTCACTGTAATTTGATACATCACAACTGTCAAGGGCCATGGACGCTGCCAGACACAGTGAGTGGGCAGACAGGCTGATAGTAAGCAGCACCTGAGGGCTGAAACTTTGGCGAATCCTCCCGATTTGGCCCAGTCCCATCCGTCGAAACAGAACTTTCTGGAGAAATTGATCCCGGGTCATAGCTAAAACCGTGGGAGTAAAACTATAATCCTTCTTGGAATTACAGCACACTGGTGGAGGAAGAGAAAAAGCAAAAGAATGGTTCAGGTCTTCAACGTCTTCTCTTTGTTTTCGTGAACTGCATAGATCATGGGGGGTTGGGATCTCTAGGTTTGAATCCAAAACCTCTCTATTTTTCATGTTTTGTCTCATGGTGAACCATTACACACAAATGACAGTCATTAACATATGTAAATGACGTTAATTAATTCCCAGCAGGATACTGGTAAGCATAAAGAATTCAGCATTGGAAAATGCGACGCAGGGTTGTAGAATCGACTTGTGGCACTGTCTCTTGTTACGGTGCTTATTTGACAGTGTTGCAAGTTGACAAGATGCCCATAGCACCGTGGAGAGCCGTATATAGACCTTGTGGTTAATACAACCACCCGCAGCCCTGGTCGACAGTCATTCCACATCCCTGAGTGTGCCCAAGGCAGCTCATGCATGTTGGACGACTAGATCTCCAGATCAGCCTCCTCCCACATGAGCACCTGACACTGCTGTAAACGCGCTTGCCACTCAAACAAGCCAACAGCTACGCCTCTACGAAGGCCCTCCGGATATAATGACATAGACCAGCCTCACCTTGTGCTGTCAATAAACTGTCAGAGAACAAAGACATTCCGTTTCTGCGAGGCAGAACTTTGAACTCACTTGTTTCCATCCATTGTGCAGTTTCTTTGAGAGGTTTGGGGAAAGCACAGAGTCAGGTTTAATGATTAAACACATTAAAAAAATGTAGCAACACACAAGAAATTCTACTCAACCAACCCTTCTCCTCCAAAACCCCCACCCCACCCCCACCCCCCCCCCCCCCCCACCCACCCACAATTGCACATTTACATGCAGTTTGCCTGTTCTTCCTGCATGGAAAAAGCCTACAAAAGACAGCACAGTACTGTGTCAATTATATAACTCATCCACTTGCCACAATGTTGAGGTGTGTTTCATTAGCTTCAGCGTTGACACCTCGGAGACAGATGTGCGACTGGGCAGACAAGAAAACAAATCAAGCGTGTCCAAGTGTGTGACACTGTTAGTAAATAGTAGGACCAGAACCAGGTCTGGTACGTAACCGTCTGTCTTGTATCTGTGGGTCCCCCGAACTGGTACTGACCTTCAGTGACAGCTCTATCCAGCTCAGCTGCTGGACACTTCATTAGCTAGCAACCGGAATGCTAGACACATCGAGATGCTGAGCATTCTGGATAATCAGCTCCGGACGGAGGCTCTCAGCACCTTTCTCCGAGGACAGATTCTTTCTTTGGCCTTTCTGCCTCTCTCTCTCTCGGTCTCTCATTTCCTTTCTCACACATGTGCACACACACACACACACCTTGTACAGTATCATTAATAATGCAGCAGAGGAGCAGAGCTGAGTTAGCTGACAGCAGCTCTGTCGCTCTCAAACTAGTTCAAACGCCACAGAGAGGCTAAGGTGCGCTCACACACACACTCGCACACACACACACGCAGGAATAGAAAGGGTGCCAGTGTCACTCACCTCCGTGAAGCTTCTGGAGGATAATTGCCGGCTCTCTCTTTTTTCTCTCGCTCTCTCTTTCTCTCGCTCTCTCTTTCACTCGCTCTCTCTTTCACTCGCGCTCGCTTTCTCTCATTCCGTGCACAAACATTGTTTTTCGTAATTACCTTGAAGAACAGTTTGGTGAATTTGAAGACATAAGGAACGAGAGAGACTAGGTAGAAGATATGGGGGTGGGAGATGAGTCTGGCAGCCTCTGAAGTCTGAGATGTCGGGTTAATCATGAAACGAGTTCCAGGACTTCTCATGGGTGGAGATTAGTCCGATCAGACGGTGCCTGGGATCCGTCCCCCGTCCCCCCCAGCCGCCCTGCCTTGTCACCGTTCCCCTAATGCCCCCCCCCCATCCCCCAGGAAGGCCCCTCTGGTGAGGTTCTGGCTCTGGCAGCCTCTAAGAACTACATCAAAAGAAGGCCACATTGTTCCCAGAGCTGAGTACCTGGGCAGAGAACAGGGGTGTTTCCATATCTCGCTCCCAACAAGCCATTAAGCTATCACCTAATAGGCTTCTGGCTTTCTCACATGTGCTACAATCAAGACAATGGATACATGTCAGAATGTTTCATGAGTGTGGGGTTTAATGTGGTTTCTGCTTGTTATACTCTAAAGTTATCATAGAAGGGGGCCAGGGGGGTTGGGGCTGTGGTGTCTAATTCACACACTGTGCCAGTGTAATGTATGCTAGTGAGAGGGGCTGGATGCTAGATGCTGCTGAGAAAGAAGGAAGTTGAAAAGGACAGACTGCGTGAGGCCTTGTGACTCCTCTTTAGCCTGCTACCGAGAGGCAGGAAATCAAGTCAATAGTTCCTCAGAGTTTTTTAAAAATAACAATATATTACCCATGTGAAGTCCTTGTCCTCTCCCTGCCACACTCTGCCGGCATTGACACATAAAGCAGAGCGGTGTCAGTGTGATTAACTGCCGGCTCTGCCACAGACCAGTCAGGGGAAGTGCTTTAAAATCGCCTCTCCGAAATCCATCACAAGAATTCAGGCGAGTTCTCTGAAGTTCACCTTCAAAAATACCGTCCCTCGCATCTCATCATATCACAATCTCGCACAGCCCTCAAACCTCTGCCACCTTTGTCATCTTCCGCGTAGGCCTGGTGACTAAGCGACATCCACAAGCACACCCCCACCCCCCAAGCACACACATGCACACACCTACACACACACATTATTCAGCTTTTGACATACACCCAAACTCACAGCTTCTCCTTGATAAATTCACATTCTCAACAAACACTGAGAAGTAGGCATAAAGTCTAGGCTAATCACCTGTCAAAACACTTGCATATTTAACACGTTACTCATTCACCTCCTAGATGGCATAACCAACTAACAGACCAACAACTCCAAATCTCTACCTCATACAACAATCTTCACTACAACTGCCACAGCTCACCAAACACACACACACACACACACACACACACTCAAAACGATCATTAGTGTTCTGAAGCTTGGATTTCACACATTCAGCTCGAGCTTTGTCTTCTGTCGGCCCCCAGTGTTAGCCCGGTTATCAACTGAATCGCACCAAGAGCAGGAACACACTCACCGCTCATCTCCAAACAGAGACCGAGGCGTCCGAAGACGGCTTATATCTGTGGAGAGCTGACAAACACAACCTTCAACACATCAGAGGGATTCGGAAAGTCGACCAAAACAAAGCTTTTTTCGGCCAACATCACCTCAACTAGATGTCAAAGGACTGTGGGCTGATATATCTAATATCTGTTCTACCAATGAACGGTATCGACTCACGACTCGAGGGACGCTCCTGATCAAAGGAGGACAACAATTAAGAAGAGGTTTTCTTGATAGTGTTTCTTTTTTAAGCTGAAACACAGTAATGGATTCTCCCTGTCTCCCTGTAATAGGAAGCTCTGAGATACTTTTTTTCCAATCTAATTTCATATTCGTAACGTGAATTAATATTTGTGTTATCTACCAAAACACTGATTTATAATAAGAACCTCTGTGAAAAGATAACAAACATACATTGTTAGGATCCTTTTACTGGGCTGTATTATATAAGGTTTTGAAACAGTAATAAGCCATTTGTGCACAGGAGATAACAACTTGATACATGGATGATTATGAGTTCAACCGGTCTCTTAGCACTTGTTATCACAAACACGACAATCAAATTGGTCCGCGTTGCTCTCCGCTGTTGCTGGGGAAACATGTTACGTAAATGTATGTTGGTTGCTTGGAGAGCATGTGATATTTCACACCCCTAGAGAATAATTTCCTGGTAGCACCATGTGGTATGTGAGTCAATTCGTGAAATCTCGCACCCTTCTCTGTATAACAGCACCGTATGCAGGTGTTGTTTTACCGATGACAGCAAATGTAGGACAATACAGTTTGAGGAATTACTTTAATTCTCTAAGGTTTCCTAGGAGATAAATCTCGGTAGTAGGTGATGAATATAGCAGAAGCTAATGAAATGAATGATCATCTGCAGTTTTAGCTGTTCTGAGGTAAAGACAATTACGCTTGAGATGTCCGAAGTATTTTTTTGTGCTTCATGTGACAGTTGTGTTTGTGTGTGTGTGCCTAGGTAAGCGTGTGTATTAGTGTGTACTTGGGAGACAGTAGCGGGGCGCTGGCCAAGTTTGGGTTCCCCGTCTTCACAGCCACCAAGTGCGTTTAGCTTTAAGGACCTTCCCCTGAGTGAACAAGGCGCTTATGGGAGGCGACAGCAGCATGTGGACGATGCAAAGCCATTATCCATTTCCCCGTCACTTTCAAGTGATATGCTCCATGTTCCACGGTCAATCCCCAGCTACCTGTGACAGCTAGAAATTGCCCCCACAAAATGGGTTTTTCACTTGAAGTGAGCTGGAGCTTCAAAGGCTGGACTTCAAGTGAAATAAAAATCAGCACGTTGGGGAGGCGTTTAACTGGTTTTAACTGGTTTCTGCCAGTAATCATCTATGGGAATGTGTGAGGGTGGGAAGACATGTTTTTTTTGTTTTCTTCCAGAAAGAGGAGTGAGATGGGTGAAGAAAGGGAGATGTGTTGAGATGTGTTGCTTTGTTGTTTGTTTGCCTGGATAGATATCAGAGAATGGCTCAGTCAGGAACAGAGTAGACCCGGTCACATTCTGTGGGAACCAATTCGGTCCTTTGATAAACAGTGTTAGTTTGCGACAGTGATGTCCAGATCCAGCCGGGAAACAACATCTTGGTTACAAGACCAATTCCCATCCTACCCCGGAAGATAAGGTTATTCTTGTCAAAATTGAAGGGTTATGATTAATCATTGTTCCTGGAACCAAGTTTCCTGATGAAATGAACTTCCATTGGTATACTTTTCTACACTAACACGCATTTCATAATATTGAATTATATAGATATACATTTTTCATCCGACAGAGGAATAAAGGTGAGTAACTGAGGAAGGCAGTGCCTCTGCTTGTTTCTCCTTTTTGGCATTATCTCATGGAACAGTTGCTCTGTGAAACAGCGAGCTAGAAATCCCCCCTTCACGTATGCCTGCTCAGAAAGAAAGCAATTAAAAGAAAGTCAGAGAGATTGGGGTGTGTTCATCTCAGTAGAGAACGTTCCGGCTGTTATAATGTAGAGTCGCATCATTACCCAGCATCCATCTATCAGATATGCTGATGAGGTAGTGTAAGTGAGGAAGCCAAGATGTTTCATGCCACCCTCTTATCTAGAGATTGGGCTTGATTTTGTTCAAAGTACCTGTATCTGTGATCGATCTGGAATGTTACTTTACTAAAACAGATTTTGTCCTGTTCGTAAAAGGCAGACTTGCTCTGTTTCTGGCAGGTGGAATGACGAGCAACTTGCTTAAAGGAGTTTGTAATGGAAGAACCTTAAAGGAAACTCCGTCATCTGTATTATTTGAAGAATATGATTAGTTGTCTCAGCGTTTAAGGTGTTGGGCTCATTATCAGAAGTTTGGGAGTTTGATTCCCGGCTGTGGCGACATGATGTTGTGTCCTTGGGCAAGGCACTTCACCATACTTGCCTTAGGTGGAATGTCTCTGTATTTGCTGTAAGTCGCTCTGGATAAGAGCATCTGCTAATAAAGAATATACAAATATCATGCACACACTTGCATGTGTTTATCTCTATCTTCTAAATGTGAAGAAAGTGTAATTGTTTTGCTTAAAAGAACCTGGGACACCTGACAGTTACTGCAATGGGGAATAATGTGAAAGTGTAAGCTGGCTTGCTAATGTCATTAGGCTTTCAGTACATAGGGGATGGATACCTGAGTTCATTTACCCACATACACTGATAACCATTCAATCCATTAGTGGGACACTTGGGGCCTAAGTGTTTCGTGTACTTTTAATTATGAGTAATTTATCAAAGTAATATTAAACTAATACCCTTTGCATTAGAGTGCATCTTGTCATTAACTAGGAAAGTGTCATGTGTCTAAGTTGACACCCACACCAGACACACAGCAAAGACACACACCAGACTACACACACAGCAAAGACACACACCAGACTGTACACACAGCTAAGAAACACGCCCCAGTGTATTTGTCAACATTTATTCATTTCATTCCCATCTGCAGTTTGAATGTCTGGCCAATTGTGGTACAGTGCAATAACAGTGCTTGTTTTAATCTGTATTTAAGAGGAAGTTCTCATAGGGTGCTGTTTCACCAACTGATGAGTATGGCCTACAAGTGAGAAACAAACATTACTTTAAGGTTTTATCTTGTATATTAACCAGTGTAGGCAGTGTGGCATGGCACTGATACATCATGATGACAGGTGTAACTGGGTTATCCAGTGTCTATGTCAGATTGTTGATTTTCATAAAGGAGCTGTCAACCTTTCAGCTCCCATGGTAACTCCCACTGGCATGTGAACAAACCATTCCTCCCGCTTCGCAAGCCACGACGGAAGGCAACTGACCTTCTCATTGGAGATGACAGCTGTCAATCAAACGTGGCATATCCTGACCTCTGCATGGACGCTGCCTAACCTTTGAAGCCCTTCCCCAAGGCCAAAACCGTCAACGATGCTGAGATGTAGATTGTACTTTGCTCATTTTTGGCAGAAAGTAGTGATCTACCTTGGGTGTGAGAGGAGCAATATCAAGGTGGCTTGCAGCATCAGCAGAGGGTCGTGATAAGATGGAGCATTACTTGTCATCCAAGGGCCATTAAAGGCCCCTGCGCGCTCTTAAATCACATACTGCAAATAAAGGGCCCCTGGCATGATTTGTGATCTGCCCAGAGGAAGCGAGACATAGGGAAAGTGAGAAAGAAAGTTGAGAAAGCGGGATGTAGAGAGAGAGAGAAAGTGATAGCAGATAATACAGGAGCAGAAAAGGAAGGAGCAATAATGAGAAAAACAACAATAAAGAGTGAAGAAGAGGGTGGGAGAGAGAGAGAGAGAGTCACTGTCACTTGCCACACTTCTGCTTCACTCGGTTCAGTGGCCCTGCAGCAGGATTCCTGGTGATGCTGGTGATTATATGGCGCAGGGGGAGGAGGAGCATTTGGAGCTGTGCTGATGTCAAGTCAATACATATGATCAGCAGTAATGACAGTGACCTCGCCATCAAAGAGTCGCCCTCCCCTTCCTTCCTTGCCTTTGTTTCTCCATTAGCCTCCTTTGGCTCGTTGTCCACACACATTATCTGGTCCCGGTATATCACAGCCTCAGCGCCCCACAGAGAAAGGAGCATATGTAATGTATAGAAAATGCCACATGTATGTGCTACTTACCTAATAGGAGATGGATAAAAGCATCTGATAAATGAATACATGTAAATGTAATGTTTTCTCTCTAATGCGCGGGGATACACTGGATAGAGAGATGTACATAGAGGGAGAGTATGAGGGGAAAAAAGAAATATAGATCATATCTTGCACTTTAATAGTGGTAGCATGTCCTTGCCCATACATCCATTTGTCTCTGCCTCCTTAAATCATGAGGGTTCTGTATCCAAGCAGTCCTCTCTCACCGACAGCAACCAATCACATGGCTTCTCACCAACCCATATAAAGCCAGCCCGGCCACCTGCCTGCCTGCCTGCCTGCCTGCCCACCTGCCTGCCTGCCTGCCCGCCTGCCCGCCTGCCTGCCTTCAGTAATATTGTGTCATATTGCATCTTTAAGAGAGTGAAGGAGGTTCACAGGAGGGAAGAATTCACTTTCAATAGGATCGTGAGAAGTATGGATCTTGGAGAAAGAACTACAGTTCCTCTTCTAACAGACTCAGCTTTTTCATGCAATCCCAGTCCAAGGCCATACCATCACAGTATTGTATTGTATTTGTGTTTTCTGTATATACTGTACATGTATATTATGTGTTTAATGGCTCCCTGTCTGATAGTTAAGATTGAGTGTGAAACCCTTTTTAAATTTGCCCACGTCTTTATAGATTGAAAACAGAGTTTTGTTTTAGATATTATGACACACCAGATGGAGCCCACTCAGCAATAAGACGAGGTTTTTCAGTGGGAGGGCTGGGAGGCAGGGGACATGTTAGTGGGAGGTGCAAAGTGATTGGGGAGTCGAACCGAAGGAGTCAGGAGGAGGTGAAAGGAGCATGGCCAGGCCCAGTCACAACTTCATTTGTCACTTTATTTGCCCTTTTCTAAGCCCTCCTGCTGCTCGTCAACCTCTCTGCTGATGCAACACTCCTCCTGGTTATAGTGAGGCTGGGATGTTTATGAAACTGGACCAGTGGGTCTCCTGCAGGTTTTCCATCAGGAGAGTGGATAGATCGTTTCACAAGGAGGTTAGGAGGTGCCCTCTTTAATGATTGCAATCCCTTTCAAGTATGTCAACACAAAGATACACTTTGAGTGTTTTTTTGCATTCAGCTATTCGTGAATGTTTTATTCTTCTTCTGGGAGTTGTCGACCAGCCCTTAAAAATATATAGCTTGGACCTCAGAAATAATGAGGGTGACCCTTGCCGACAATGTCAACAAGGTTTTAGGGGCCTGACTGAAATTGCTTATGCTTAGTTCATTTTTTATTTGCTCCTATACACACATGTGAGTATTTATATTCCCAGTACAGCACACCTTGTTTTGCTTCATGGTTGCCCTTTAGTTAGAATCCTTACTTATAGTGAAGTATAATGAAATTCACAAGTAGCACATTCATTACATAGTTAATGATCATGTTCAGCGAGAACCCACAGCCATTCGGAACTGTAATTATTTTTTATGTTTTTCATCTGAAGATAAACAGGTATAGGATTTTGTGGTGTCATATATATGTGTGTGTAACATGCTTATACCATTGCTCTCCTGTATTTACATGGCTTCAAATGTAAAGTAACTTGGTATAGCATTATTCTGCTGCATTTTTTTTTGAAGACTGGCTATTGTGCAGTTTTCAGATTTCTTTTTGTGCTCGATTTCAAAATAAATGTTATGTTCTGGTTAAGTCATGTCTTCTGGGATGCCTCGAGACCTTACCGGAAATACTCTTAACCTGCTACCAAAGGGAATCTGGGACCAAGAAGGGCTGAGAGACATAGAAACAGTGACCTGACACCAATTCTCCATGTTTAGGCTTTGCTCTCTCTCTCTCTCTCTCTCTCTCTCTCTCTCTCTCTCTCTCTCTCTCTCTGCACAATTACAAGTTTTCCACTAAGGCGTGAAACCTGACAGAATAAATATACAGAAAAAGGTTCATTGGTACAGTACAGACTATTGTCCACTAACATTGTAAATATTTTAGATGGAGCTGGGTACACACTGGTCCAGTTTAAGTGGACTGAAGCTGAAGCCATACACATGAATAACAATGGTATGATCCACACCACAAGGGGAGAGTAGGCAGACTGCAGGACTTCAGGTTGATGGTTGCTGGGGAGGGGGAGCTGAGGTATGCTGTCAATCTTGGCACTTCCTCCTAATTACGGCTCTCCCTCCGGGTTCAATGCTTGACCCCTCCCACACAAGCACACACGTGCACACACACTCATGAGGCCGGCAGCACTGCCCTAATCAAGGCCCATCACAGCGCAGCCTCATCCTTGCCCAGGAGAGGAGAAGAGACATTGTAGCCTCCCAGACAGCATCTTGTTAACTTGCGGAATGAACCGCTTGTACTGATAGAAGACGTGCGCGGTCAGGGTGTGTGGTGGGCTGGAGGTGAGCGAGGAAGAGCCCTCCCCTTTCTTCCTGTATCTGAAGCCCAGGACACCTGAGGCAGAAGTCAGTCGCTGTCAGATTTCTCCGCTTCTGGACAGTGGAGAGCAGATGGAACTATACACCTCTTAACAGAGGCCAGAGGCAGGAAGTTCATTGTGTTCAGCTCAAGATATTCCACGGTGTGGAGACCTGGATGTGTACGGCAGATGTCTGGACTGATGATCTGATGATCTAGGTGAAACGCCCACGCAACATCTCTCACATAGAAATCCTGGGAGGTGGAGGACTTTTATAAGGCAAAGAAACACAGCTTATTTGTTTTGGGGAGTCCCGAACAGCAGCCCCTCAACTCAGGTCCAAAGGGAACAGATCTCCGGGTCTGTCCCTGTGTGCAGATACTACACGGACAATTCCGGGCCAACTGAGTCGGCATTAGCATGCGCGGTGCGTCGTCTTCCAAAGTGTATTTTGCATGATATTTATTCTCATTGATTCCGACGGACCGCTTCATTTCCATTTATTCATTAAGAAGACGCTCCTCTACCCGCCTGTGTCTTCCTCCAGCGGGCCTTCTTTGGCTCCACGGTCTGATACGCTGTTACACGCTCGACGCAAACAAGAGGATACCGACGTCCTATTTCATCAGCGTGTCGCAACTCGCTGTTCCGTTAGATGTATTTATCAGGGGAGGGAAGGAGAGAGAGCTGGGGGAGGGAGGGGGAGAGAGAACGGAGGAGGAGCGATGGAAAAGGAGCTTAGGTTACGGACCATCCCCTTGGGAGCGAGGGAATGAGAGGAGCATTTCTCCACTGGAAGAACTTATCTCTCGTTCTTCCTTGGTGGTCTCACCACAGTGTGGTCCTCACATCCTCACATAATGTGTTCAGTAACACATGCAGAGCTCTGAATAATAAGATTGCACATCAGAAATGTCATGAATTTCATATATTTACTGTTGACTAAGAGGATACTCTTTTGTTCATGTTTTAGTGGTGGTTTCGGACCCCTTTCCACAATTCTGCTATCATGAATATGTAATTGAATAAAATAAAAATTCAGATAATTAATTTAAATTGTTTCACTTTCTTCCCCTGTGCTTTGTTTCCAGGTGTTATGTGGATGATAAGATATCCAAAGTGGCCTGGCTTAATCGCTCCAACATCATATTCGCCGGCTCCGACAAGTGGTCCTTGGACCCGAGGGTGGACCTGGTGACCAAAGGCCAGCTGGAGTACAGCCTGCGCATCCAGAAGGTGGACGTGTATGACGAGGGCTCCTACACCTGCTCCATCCAGACCAAACAGCAGTCCAAGACCTCTCAGGTCTACCTCATTGTCCAAGGTGAGGACACAGCAGAAACCGCTTAGAGCAGACTCACTCCACTAGGACCAGCCTAGAGTAAATTGGATTGGACCATACGAGGCCAAAACTAAAACCGAGGCATATTTTTGATGAAAGATGTTCACGCTAGCTGTGATTTGATAGCTTGTTCATTTTTTTTCCATCGAGCAGCAGAGTATCTCAGCATCTGTTTTGCATCTCAAATATGCTTCCATTCTATATGGAGGTTCTGATGGACAGGTGATTGAAAATGTCCTGTCAAATCATCTGACAGCCTGACTCTGATGATGGAAATGCAACGTGGCCCAACATGCGAACCATCAGACTCTGTACAAGCCTGTCATTCATTGATAGCTCTATGGTACACTGCTCTTTATCGCTAGGTCTCCCAAACCAAACCACAGTACACCCACAAACACATATCTGAGCATGTTCTTGTTTATTTATCCCTTGATATCAGGGTCTCCAGGGGGTTTGAACATGATGGCATCATACATGCAACAATTCTTACATACTAAGAAAGTAGTAAATCAAAATGCTAATTGCAGATTAGTGTTGGAAGATTGTAGATACAGTAGTTTTGGAGATCCACTAGTGTGTGATCTATCGCTGTGACCCCACTTCCTCACAGGAAACACTAACTCATAGAACCATGTGATTAACGACCATATCAAATTACAAATGCATACGACCACGGGGAAAAACATCTTCATACCATGAACTTAAAAGATGATCCAATAATAGCCCGTAAAGGTCAATACATGAATTGATGCTTGTGCAGGGCTTAAAGTGGATCTGTTCCAACAAAGTGCCTTCAGCTCCCAGAATCCATTGTGCCCACTGTTCATGGAATCCTTGATCATTGAAACGACTGCTAGACTTCCTGTGTTCCCATCCAGCCGCACATTCATCACTCCTAATGTGACGTGTATTGTGTAGCTAAACATTGATTATATTGTTTTCTTCCGTTCACTCAGTTCTTCCTCCGCTCTACTTGTTATTCTCTGATTTCACTGGTAAACCCAGAGACATGCGTTCCATTATACAGAGACATGTCCCACCCACTTTTTCAAAACAGCAAATCTGAACGCCTTACTGTTTATGAAGGACATTAAATTGAACTACTACATACTCATTCCACTCGCAATTAAAAACCGACCTGCAGTCCTGATTAAACCAGTAGATACGATCAGGCCACTATTTCTCTGTTCTATCCATTGTTCAATTCACCAGCTGGAAATATTGATTGGCTGGGAAAGGGACTATGTGTATTTTTGCAACGGTGTTGAGACTGAGGTTAAAAGGTTTGGACTAACAGTAAATCTGCTTGTGTTTTCAGTTTAAGACTTCATGCAGGCTCATGATACACACAATGTAAATGCAGACCACAAACCCCACCCTTAGAAATGCATTTACTCCCAAAAACTGTAGCGTGGCCAAACAAGCGCAGCGTTAAAATCCTTGTTGTTTTGTATTGCTATTGAATAAGGCAAACAACAAAACGCTTCCAAACGAAATCAAAGTTGACCAGTTTTTTTTCTCCATATGAAAATTGTCGCTGACATTGTCTTGAGTTAGAGACTGAAGATCGAGTTCACATAACCAAAACTGACAATTTTCCGCTAGCACGGACAACCGAGCGTAATTGGAAAACAAATGATAAGACAAAGTACATTTACTGAGGATAATAGTGCTATGGTCTAGGCAGGGTGGCATGCAGCCGATGGCAGACAGGATCATTGAACACGATGAGAATCATAATAGTTCCATCTTTCCAGTCCATTCTCTTTTGATTTTGATCAAACCCAGTCCGGTCAGCATGTGGTCATTGAGCATCGAGGCCCGTGTGTGATCGTACAGTTGGCATCCTTCTAACATGTGTTGACTTCTGTTTTTGCTATTAGCAATTAGCTATAAGAGGATGTCAAAATTGCTTTGAGTGAGTGTGTGCGTACCTGCGTGGGTGTGTGTATGAGTGAGAGTGCTTGTGTAAGAGTGTGTGTGTGTCTGTGTGTATTTTTGTCTGTTATTGTGAGCGTGAGTGTACTTTGGTCCTGAGCCAGATGTTAGTAGACCATTGAAATATGTCAATAGGATTGATCTCTGAGTGGGCTTATATTCCAGCTGGCAGCAATAAGGTGTTTTTCTTTTCAGTCCTTTTTCTTCTTTTTTTTTTTTTCTAGACCTCATCAATGGCACAGCTATGTCAGCTGATGCTAATCAGGATTGATTTGGTAGATTATAAATTAACGTCAGCATTTTCTTTCTTTGTCGAAATAATCAAAATAATTTCAAATTCTAAACATCAACATTGAAACAGTGTTAATATATGGATGACAATGGTGTTCTAACCATGTTTACAAGAAGTGTGTAAAGGTACTTAAAGTGTTCCTATTAAAGTGATCACCGTACATTTAGTAATTCAGCGGACACTCTTATCCAGAGCAATTTACAGCACAACTTCTGATTACTAGCCCAACGCCTTAACCACTCAGCCACCTGACGCACTAAAACTATTTTAGTTAGATATATATCATTGGTGTGTTTTTTATAAGAATGGATGTGCCACTGACAGTGTTTACTCTGTCAGTTGTTAGGGGTTATTGGCGCGATACTAGTGATTATAGTTGCAACCTTATAGTTTCTAAGTGAGGCTCTGCATTGGCATGGCAAATTATATATCCTACTTAATATCTACTCCTTCACATCTTGTCACAAACCAATACACCTGCATACTAGTATGTCATAATACTGACACTCTTTCTTTCTTTCCATATCTTTATTTTCCTCTTGTTCAAACACTCATAAGGAAAATTACATAGTCCCCAACCCGAACATTCATAAATACACACATTAATGCCCCAAGAGCACACCCAATCCATTTACAAAGATGTGGTATTTAAGAATACCATGATCCAAAGCTCTCACTAAAGAGTGGCACAAGCCCCCATGAGGCTCTAAAGAGCAGCGTGTGTGTGTGTGTGTGTGTGTGTGTGTTCTGTATGGCTGTGTAGACCATCTACTTTAAAGTCTGAGCAAGGAAGAGGGAGAAGGAGTGACCTTTAAACAATTATCATGGGACTATCAGTGCCTTACCGCAGTGCTTTGGAAGTTATCTCTCTACCTCTCACCTCTGCTTCTCCTAGGCTTTCGTTGTGGCTGGCCTATTGTCACGGATATTGTGTTAGTCTCAGCTTCAGCATCGCGAGCGAGGGCGAGCAGTAAAGCTGCCAAAAGTCTCCCTCCGACTCCCAGCTCATCTCCCACTCTCTGGGGACAATGAACAGATGTACCTTTGCCCATTACTCCGATGTTAAGCCCGGAAAAATAGAGAAAGTCAAGGAAGAGAATTCAATCTACAACCTGCCACTAAGCAAAAACGTCTGTCCCCTTTGAACCTTGTAACAAGACCAACTCCTTGATGTTTTAATGAAAGAAACAATTTAGTATTCTTTTTCCCCCTGCACAGGTTGCTACCACCACTGTTATAGAGCAAAGAAACCCTTGGAAAAAAAAAGCATCTCTTTAATCTTTTTTATGCTCGACGGAAGAGACGCTTCATGCATTTAAATAGGGCCATCGGAGAGGGGGCCATCACTGCAGATACATCCGAGGGGCTGCAGGTGAAGGGCTGCCATATTTCAGGGGATAAGCAGAGTCCCTGTCCCATCACTCCTACAGAGCTCTCCCTCCAATCCCACCTCCACACTCACTCCGCCAGCTTTGTTATGAAGACGGCCTGCCTCCCACCCTTGGCTGTTAAAGACTGTTATGGATGGGAAATTGAATGCGAGGCCTCTACCTGTGAGTGGTGCCTGCATTTACCGGGCTTATCAAGTGACTGGCACAGTAACCCCCCCACCCACAGCGAATCTTTAATGGAGTCCTGTCACCCATGTCACACTGCTCGTCACCCTTAAACACTTGTCAGGCAAGTGCTGTTTTCTGTTTGGACGCACAAACAACCGGTGTGGGTGGAACTGCCAGTTGCTCGACCCCCCCCCATGCTCTATTTCGGTTTCTCTGGGAGAGAGTTGGTCACGGGTTCACATGTTTCTTCTGAGAGAATAAGTATCAGGAGTCTTTGATGGGAAGGTTGTTTTTTTTTCTTCGTGTGCGATCATCCCCTGCCATCCAGGTGAAGCCTGCTAGCATGACCCAGTGGGAGCTGGGACACATCCATCTCCTCACCAAATCCTTGCATGGGGAGATCATCCCAGCAGCCTGCCTCAACCATGCTGGTTTTGAACCACCCCTTTTACATTTCCAAAGATATTTACCTTTGCCAAAACGTTCTCAAGGTCAGACCCATTGCTGGAATGTGGCGTATAACACATTGCAGGGGTGACATGCATTCTTTTTGAGAGATGCAGGTGTCTGCATTATGAAAGTTTGAAAGCTCTTTGAGGCGATTTTCTAGGAGACCAGACACAGCCTCCTTCAAATCGATGTGTCTTTGATTGTCAAAGATGTCCATTCATCTTCAGCTACACACAGACAAGACTGCTGGCATACCTGGATGAATTGACTCTTATAAAAGATCTTAACTAGACTAATACCTCAAATTTACCCCCAGCTTAGAAGCCAAGTCTGGGCCTGTGTCTGTCTGGTCATCTACCTGTCCATTAAATAAATACTTCCTATTTCTTATTCCATGATGTCTTGGGTCGTTCATATTCAAAATAGTTTCCATGTATGCCAGAACCAAGCATTTCAGGAACCTTCCAATTAATCTGAATGAATCCTGCACTTACAGTTCTGCTGATTTTATACCGTCTCAGGCGCTGGAAATATGTGATAGTCACATACATACATAAGTCACAGTGTAGCATGGCTATGCAGGAATTGAGTTCAGTCTGACTTCATTCACAAGCAGCTCTGTGATGTTTTGGATCTGATAGAGAAAGCTCGCTCAGGGGTTTTTTAGACTAGTAAATAACATGTGCTTGTTATCGCTGTACCAGCTGGAAAACACTTTCAAGTGCTCCACTTGGTCATTAGTGCTGTGCTTAAGGCAAAACGGAAAGAAAAGGAGAGAGCAAGCAGGAGAAAGAGAGGTGAGAGAGAGAGAGAGAGAGACAGAGAGAGAGAGAGAGAGAGAAAGAGAAAGAGAAAGAGAAAGAGAGAAAGAAAGAAAGACAAAGTGGGGAAATGCGTTTGTGGTATTTGTGTGTATGCATGTGTGAGCAGTAGGAAGATACCCTGACTCTGGTATCTTTACCACCGAGTGTCAGGCGCTCTTTTGGCAATGCTCTTCCTTTCAACCAAGGCTGCCAATCATTGAACAGGAGGCAGCTGATGAATGCAGTTCACAGATATATTTCAAGTCAGAGGAGACTCACTGTGTAGGCCATACTGTGAACCATGTTGGGTTTTCAAAATATATAGTATTTTTAGGCTTTTCAATGATTTTGTGATTTCCTAGTAGATCCAAGTAGATTAATAGCACCCACACCTGCACCACCCACCACCATTAGAGTGGAGGCTTTACCTAATTCTACAAATTGTAAAGCATGAAAAACAATTACATCTTATCGATTAGGTCAGCTGATTACCAGGCTGACTTCCAGGGTGTTCACCCCCTAGGTGAGCCTTTCTCCAAATAAGCTGTATTAATGCTTGCTTCGCCAATAAGACACTGTTCTTCGTGTCTAGCCTTTAACCAATACAGGTTACTGATATTCAATAACACTTTGTTAAAGGGGCACAGCCTTTTCCATCCATACTAGCTTAACATTTTGTCAAAGGTGTACATTTTTGGGAATTAGCATTTGGTTGTGGGCTGCAGTACGCTTGTTGCGATGATAAGAGTGTGCAAATTATTTTGGAATAACTCAATAACAATCTAGATAGCAAAACAGACAAATACTATATATTATCTTAGGATGTGTCTTTAAGCACAGATGCAGTATTATAATAGCCATGTGTTTTTGCTAAAACATTAATGCTGAGAGTAGGTAGCCTAGCCCAGATGTAGCGTGTTTATTGATATATGTCTAGGGCACATGATAATTATGTTCTGGAATAGAAATACATAGTAATGATATGGTAGGCTGGAAGATTTGAGGCCTATGACTCAATCCTCAGTATATTGGACTGTAATTGTGTTATAATCTGGTGGGCTCGGAAAACATTGAATGCAAAATACAACATACATTTCTGGTAAAGGCCAAAGGAACCCTACAAGTCAATACAGTGTTACAGCTTTCATTAACTACCTCTTATAGCGGTGCCACTTATTCCTGTTAGGGGTCACAGGTGACTGGAGCCTATACCAGTTACTTCAGTCCTTAGGCAGGGTACACTGGATATGGGGCCAGCTAGTTGCAGCGCTATCACACAGTTACAGACAACCATTCACTCTCACATTCATTGACTAGGGGGAGATTTTTAGAGACATACCATGTCCATACCAAGGCATGTTTTTGGACAGTGGGAGGAAGCCAGAGTGCCCAGATAAAACCCATGGTAACGATATGCAGAGAGATCATGGTGGGCCTGAGAATCAAACCCATAATGTCCTCAATGCACTTACCGCACTGCCACTGTGCACTCTGATGTACAGTTTCTGGAACAAAATGTTGTTGTATACCACATTTATTCATTTTTAGCTTACTTACGACAAAAAGGATTGCCTTTAAAAGTTATAAAGATTTGTACCCAAGAAGTTGTGCCATAAGTTGCTCAAACAGTCCCATCTGCTAATGTTCAATGACATTTGACTTGGGCTGACCATATACTGGCGTTCATGCAGCTTGTTAGGACCCCCAACTCTTTATTGCTTCTCTCATTGTTTCTCACAACTCGGCACCAATTATTTTGTTGGTGTGATTTATGAGGATATGCTTTCGTGGAGGCCTGCACTCCAACACTATAACTTCTCATCCTTTCAAAGAAAACCCAGTTTTAATTAACCAGAGCCGTTGTCCTCAATAGACCTTAATCTGACCAGCACAAGAGGAGACAGGAGAAGAAGAAGTGCTAAAAACAAGTAGAGCGAGAAGAGAGAGAGAGAGAGAAGTGAGTGAGTGAGGAGAGAGAGCAAGAAGAGAGAGAGAGAGAGAGAGAGAGAGTGAAGAGAGCTCTGGCTTAATCTCTCTGACTCCAGAGATCCTCCAACGGGCGTTAGTCTCTTTCACATTCTTTCCCTCCTTTGAAATACCCGAAGTAGCTCGAGTTCAGATCAGCAGGATGGACTCTGCCTGGCGGCCATGATTACGGTGGTTGAGAGGCAGCCACTCGCCTCCTTCCTGTCTCCCTGCCAGTGAAGAACAATGGAGAGCGGAGGCGCCCGCTCCGCTCATCCTCATTTCTGGCTTCTGCAGCTCCAAAACATGCTGAGAAGTGTGCCACCGCGTTTCTGGACTATGATGTCAGGAAGTCAGCATTGCAGAGTTACACTTAAATGAAGGCCTACACAAGCATGCACATACATACTGTAGATACTCACACACACATGCAAGAACCACCCCCCCCCCCCCAACCACAAACACACACACACATCCAGCAGATGGATCTGGCTGAGGCTCAGTATTGTGTTTTTGTAGTTGGAGATGAAGGCTATTACGCTGATATCACAAACATCCAAGAGGGAGGGAGAGAGGATTTCCGAAATCATGGGTTATGATTTTTAAGGACGTTTCGAAACAAACAGTTGTATAGGAACAAACATATGAACTCTGGTCATTTATTGTGGAACCGTGTGTAAATCTTGGCTTTATTGTTTCCATTTTAGGAACAGGTGTTCAGAAACATGTCGACACACTGTTGGAATTCGGATTCAGATCAACACGTTCGTTGGGATCTGGTTGATTAAGAATTCAATCTGCCTGAACAAACCCTTTTATAAGGTTGACTTTATGACCAGAAATGGTCACAGTATTACTGTGTGTGTGTGTGCCAGCAAGCATTTTGTTTTTAAGCTTTAAGGCCATGTTGGACGCTATATGGTCTTAAAGGACTGCTGTTATATTGTGTACTGTGTGTGCATGTCAGCAGATCATGAATATTCGCTGATGAAACATCAAGCTTAACATCCATAATCCTAAAAACTCCCACGCAGTTGATGCTTCCATCTCTTTAAAACCCTTACATGGGCATGGCTTGTGTGTGTTCCTGTGGCCGTAAGATTCCGGACTCCACACACATACGCACTGGGACATGTACACACACAAGTTGTTTGGTGTTTGTATACCCACTCATGCTAATGGCTTGCATAGCCTCATTTACTTAATGTTGAATGTAAACATTGTCAAGGTTTCTGTTTGTGCATCGGCTGTTGGAGGTGTTTGTGTGTGTCTGTGTATCTCTGTGTGTGGGCGAGTCTGTGTGTGTGTGTGTGTGTGTAGGTGTGTGTGAGTCTGATAAATACACACACTTCTAGTTGACCTTAAAGGCCTTAATCCTGAGAAGCCCAACTGAATTGATGTTCGCCTCCAGTTTAAAGCCCTTCAATGGACAAAATTGCCTTGCTGTCATTCACTCTGTTTCCGCGGTAACAGATTGTCTCCTTGGGTCAAGGTGTTCATTGCTCTCAAAGCAGCTATGCACTTACAGGCTCATATGAGGACATGTTATGCAATTTTTTAAGGTGTCACTACAGCAACCCTTCAAGTGATCCAGGGTTCCCCGTCCTTTAAGAAGTTTGTCGACCTCGTTTTGCAGGTTGACAGACGCATGCACACCAGTGTTTTCACACTGTGAAGGTCCAGTCACAAGGTTTCTGCACCAATTTTCATATCGTCTTGGATGTCCTTCAGTGAACATCTAGATGTTTTTATGGACTGCTCAGAGATCGAAAGACTGTACTTGAAGAGATTCCTCTAAACAGCGTGGTTATTTCTCTCGGATGTTGAAGTGTGAAAGATGCAGGACCTACGGAAGAATGGAATCTAAACCACAACAACAGACTTTGTAGTCTGGAAGTTCTGGAACAAGAACAGTTTGACATGTTGTCTTCTTAAATTTTGAGGCGTTGAATATTTTGCATATTAAATGTCACGCCATTGTTGCATAATGTGAAAGAATGCAGCTGTACAGGGTCTGCCAAGATGTGTGGTGTATAATTTGTGTGTGTGCGTGTCTGTAGGTGAAAAGGGAATGTCTGAATTTGGGCGCGTTCATAATAGTAGGAGTTGGAAAAAGAGAGAATTGCTGTGATCAGAACAACAGAAATACATAATTCAGAAGGAAACCATTAGCAGGTTTGTGCCTTGTAACAATAAGATGTTGTTTTTCTGGCCTCTTTCTGCGGGATCATATCCAGGCTGCATTTGAGTCATGGCCACATTAGATGTCATCTACAATACGAGGCATGACTGTAAACACAAACTGCATCACATCCTGCCCACAGGGGGTCCTGCCGGACATATGGGGGTTAGCACCAGCCCTCAGGAATGTTGAGGAAAGATGGATGTTAGGAGGACAAAAAGGAATCCCCCGCTCCTTAAGGTTCCTTGAAGTTCTCCCTGATGAGACGTAACCAATCCAACGATGTTAGATCTGAAATCACCTGAAGGAAGGAGTGAAGGAAGGATGTATTGTTAGAGTACTGCACAGGAGCTGCAGGCCGGGACTTTGATCATCTCTCTTTCCGTTTTAGGCAGGGGCGTTCAAGACAGAAACAGCCTGAGACTCTATCGCTCTATCCCTCCATCTCTCTTTCTCTCTCTCTCTCTCTCTCTCTCTCTCTCTCTCTCTCTCTCTCTCTCTCTCTCTCTCTCTCTTCTCTCTCATTAGATTAAAACTTTTTTTTTTATGCTGGATCTTTCCATGTAATTATACCTTGTGTTTCTCAATCTCTGTATCCCCTCCCCCCGCTGGCTTTGTGGTTGATAATTAGAGTTGAAACAAAGGTCAGTGTATTTGGGTTGTCATAACTGTAATGAATAGAATAACCACTGCAATTTAATCTTCAGTGAGGAGAGCGATCATTAGGAGAATCGAGATCTACAAATAGATAGCTTCCAAACACTGCATCAAAAAAAGAAAGAAGTGTGCTATGCTGCATGTGAACAAAAAAAATGTGCAAGCAGAATGCAAATGCTTAGCCAAATGTATGTAATTCAATTCAAAGAGCACCTCCTTCCAACATGTGTCTGACATTGTTAATCCCTGATATCTGACCTAGACTCAAAGAGCAAACCTTTGGGACAGAAGTGGAATTAGCTCCTCCTCTTTCTACATCTGACTCAGGAACCGTCTGCAGTGTTTCTGTTTAGAACATGACAGGGTTATCTGTCTGACAGAGCTTGATTCTTCCCAAGCTCATTTTTATCACCAATGGTGTGTGGCTGGGGATTCATGTTTGGGCTCTCCATTCAGCCAATCACAGCGCTGATATTCCTGGACCACTTGTTTTGAGAGAAAAGCAATCGGATTCCCTGTCACTTCAATCTCCCTTCTATAGGGAAAAACATCTTTTTTCAGAGGTCATTTTACTCAACCCAATAACTCTGTTTGGCTCTATTTAAACTGTTGTTTCGCAATGAAATATCTTGCATGTCAGTTGGTGTTATTAGGATAGTGGGTAGGTTTGTGGGAGGGAGGGAGGGAGGGAGGGAGGGAGGGAGGGAGGGTCCAAAAAGACAGGAATTGCCTGTCAGTGAGGTGGCCACAAACATAGACTGAGCTGTAATAACAGAACCCATTCGCCAGGGCAACAGACTGAAATAATGATTATGGTCTGTCTCTCATTTAACAGCATGAACTACGGAAAATATGAACTGCTGTAACCACTTTATTTCATGTATCTGTGCAGCGATTGATTCCATCGTAACGCACATACATACTGGATTTTTATATTCTATAAGAACACGCTTGTACTGGAGTGGCCCAGCTACAAGAGAAACGTATGGAATGTGTTCAAGAAGGTTTTACTGAAGGTTATGATCATGTGATGTTACGGTAACGGCAGTTACTCACCTTATTACAGTGAGAGCACACGAGTATTGAAGTCTCTTTGAAGCATCCACAAAATGACTAACATGCTGATGTTAATTACCTATAATAAGGACGTACATTGATACCAGAGAATGGGTAGACTGTTGACTTTTTCTCTGTTCTGGGTCACCTGTGGTTATTACTACTCTGATGACATGTTGTGGCTCTCAGTGCTATCCGGCATGTATCAAAGCTTGCACCTGCTGTCTTCATTTCATCAAGGACTTTCTAAAACGCAGTATAAGAAATAACCTATTTGGCATTAAATCCTATAATGGCTAAGCTGCTTGTCGATCATTGAAAGCAGTGAGCATTGTAGATATCGCTACTAATTTAGACTGAAAATCCTTTATCATGAACATCCGTGCGATTGCCACTCAAACTCAAAAAAGCCACCTGAAGCCACTGAAGACACTCTTCTACTGGACATATGTGCTTTGTTGCTCTGGAATCCCTTTTTTCCATGTGTGCAGACAGAAATATGATTCTCTCACACCATGTGTCTGCTGCTGTATTGATAATAATGGCCCACTTTCTTTCTCGCTCCCTTTCTTTCTCCTCTCCTCTGTCTCCCTACAGTTCCTGCGAGCATTTACAAGGTGTCAGAGGACGTCACCGTGAATGAGGGGAGCAACGTGACGCTGAGTTGCCTGGCCGACGGGAGACCGGATCCAGTTATTAACTGGAGACTGCTCAATCCATCAGGTAGGGCTCAGCCAATCAGCTCTCAGGTCATCCCTGTCGGCTTTATAGGGGAAATGTTTCATGATCGCTTGTTATCGTTGGTATCTGTTTCTCCCGCCTTGGTATTGATGGAGCTGCAGCGTGTGTGCGCATGATTGTGTGCGTGCGTGTCACATGGATGATATGGTCTAAATCCAGGGTCTGGGCGTCGGGAGAAGAGGGATGTCTAACATGATCAGGCTGTAACTGACAACACCAACCCAAACAAACAGCGCTTCAGTCCGTGTGATAGAGTCACCTGTCTTTCGAAAGGTTGCAGTGACGTACCGGGGTGACATTATCTGATTCAAGACGTCAGAGTCAAAAGTAAATTCAATACAGGTCGTTTTCACTGAAGTAACAATAGCTTTCAGCCAGCCATTGAAGGCACTGTTTATGCTGGGCTTTGTTTGTAATCCGGGCTTTATTTCAGTTGAAGAGAGATCTGGTTGGTGATCCGAGAGATGGAAACATTATTTTGCCTGGGGGGGAGTGGGGGGGGGGGGGTGTTGAGGGTGTGAGGGGGTGGGGGTGGTCTCTACTGCTGCCTGTAGGTGACTCTGCATAGTTTGCTTCTGAAGTGCCATATTTCCCTGCTGTCACACATTCACACTCACTCTTGATCCATCTCTCCCTCTAGTGTCAAGTGTCATTTCTATCTCTCTCTCTGTCTTCATCACAGGTGCGTACACACACACACTTAACTGACAGCCTTGCTTGGCAGGCACACAATGCTCCACTTATAGCTATAAACACACCTGTGCATGATTACAAGTGACAGGTCCTCAACAAATCCACGCTGATCACTTTCTAGTGATTACCTTACTGCTCCTGTTAACTTTGCGACTCAAACCACCGCCGTTACAGAGATGCTTCAAAAATTAACCCAGAAGGGCAGAAACTACAATAAAGAGGGCAGAAGGAGCGAGTGAGCTCTATGAAGTGGTGAGGTTAGTAGACAAACTGAACCTCAGCTTCATGTTCATGTCCTTCCATAGGAGTGGTGTCTCCACCTGCCATTTGCCAGAGAGAGCTGGAGGGGATCCAGCTCTCAGTATGGTTGATGTCATGCCAGGGTCAGACTAAAACCTAATGCTCTTTAAGTTAAACCAAGCCCCGCATGGCTATGTGCCCTTTGTGCGTTCCTACTCTGCAGATACCTCAGGAATTTTCTTTATGAAACGTCTATCATTGTAGTCAACAAGTGGAAACCCTTTGCAGACTCTCATTTTAAATAAAGGTCTGCGTATCATTCTTTGCCCTAAAGCTTTGAGTGATGAAGTGGCCACTGGCTGCAGTTAAATTGGTATTCCTCAGCGGGGCTGTTTATGTGAGACATAATAGCTGGCTCCCTTCAAGTGTCTCCATTTATTAGTGATGCACTTAGTTTCTTCAGGCTGGACAGGGACTGGACACCCTTTCCCTCATTTCCTGCCACCTGTCTCGTTGCCTAGCATTCATTACTGGGCATATCAGTTAATCCGTTTCTAATTGGGTTTGTTTGTTTTGTAATGACAAGAGGAACACAATGGATGAGTTCCGTTTGAGAAGACAAAACAGGCATGTCCCATTTCCAAAACAGACTCAGAGACTCAACAAAACTATACAGAAGCTGTCAGACATACAAACCCATGCACACACACTTTGCCAAAATTGGAAAAAAATAATGTTTTGTCGCCTTTCAGCTAGTCGTGTAAAGGGAGTCTATATTTGTTCACATTTATTATGTTACATTGTTAGCATTCTCTTATCTGTTCCAAACATAATCCCTATATTTTGGGAACCGAATTAAACCCAGACGAGTCATTGTGGTACTATATTAACTTAGTTCTCATCATGCGTGATGGTCCAGAATTAGGTTGTCACTTTAGTTTTTGGGAAGTGGTTGTAAACCTTCATATAAGTACCAATAGTACTGAATTTATTCATCTGAAACGCTCAAGAAGATTGGACATGTAAGATTTACAAGATTAAGAATGACTTGGTAGCCTCCCCTCACACAGTACATGGCTGCATTTCTGCTATTCTTTCAGTTTACATTGTTTAACACAAGGCCAATTCACGTTAGTCATTCACAAAGTTTTCTGAAGAGTTCTCTAGATTTCTATTATATAACTTGGTGGTCTACCTGTAAATATAGTGGATGGTCTACCTGTAAATATAGTGGAGGGAAATTGAAGGCTGCAATTGTATATAATTTTTTGGGGGGGCTAATATATACTTACATTATTATGGCAGAAATCTACGTTGAGATCGATGAATTTAATTGACTACAGATGATAAAAACTAGTCAAAAGGTAGAAGAGAGAGTAGATGTGCAGTTTTTCTGAATAATTCACTTATTTCATTCAAGACTGTTTCATGAACATTGTTGTATTGTGCGATTCTAGGTAATCCAAGAAATCAAATAACTGAACACAATATGGTGAGGTGAATGAGCACTTAGACCTACCTTCCAATGCCATAGCCTTTCTTTGAAATTCTTGTGTTCAGCAGCTATGTGGGATGTTGTTTCTAGGATCGATTGAAAGGCCCAGTGGTGGGTTGCTTGAACGTGGGGGGGGGGGGGGGGGGGGGGGGGGGTGGCGATCAATCAAGCGAGGAGAGGAGATGGGGAGGAGGGCTGTGTTAAGATCTGCAATCACACACACACCCAACACGGTTGTTTACTTCTCCCCGCTCGCGCGTGTGTGTTTAAAGGTCGCAGGCAAAGGGACTCCCAACTGTGCACGTTCAGAAGGGAAATAGAACTGCTGGTCAAGCAAGGAATTTCTTCCTGTACGCTCTCCGGATCACTGGGATCGGAGTCATGCAGTCATGCAAGGATGAAAACTACATGGGCCTTTGGCGCCCCTCGAATTACACGCCACAGGGGTGGAGAAGGGGTTCTGGGAGGGAGGTTGGGAGGGGGGAGCAACATGTATAAAAAGAGGAGACTTAAACAAACATGGCATCGTAGAAGAAGAGAAAGAGAGAGATGTTAAAGTATGTAAATAAGTAGTCTCATTAAACGTGTAATCACTCACATCATTGGGTAATTCGGAACTTGCAAACGGTTAATTCGTGTTAAATTATGCATTTGAAGTTCTCGCTCCGAACCCCACACCTCGGTCAGTGTAACATGGTTTGTCAGGCATTTAGTGCTGCTGGAGGCTAGGTATCTGATGTGCTCTGGTGTTCCACTGCTAATGCTCACGCACTTGAACAGGAGAGTGGGACCCCCAGAAATCACCATACTATAACTGCTCTCACGCTTTCCACCCCAGCAGGGGCAAAACATATTCCCTTTCCGTTGCTTTCTCCAGTCTGGAGTGTTTTTATTGGAAGCGTGTGCAGTGACAGCGATGTTACCATGTGGCAGTTACCTTCATAGGGTCATTTCCTGTTTATGACCTATTCTCTCACAATGATGACCTGACGTCCTGTCTTGTTGATTCAAAGGCAACAGCAGATGGAATCATCAGCAATATAACACAAATTACACTGGCCCTCATCCACTGTTTTTAGGACAGTTTTGTTTCAGTTTTGGAGTTGCTTACATTTAAGATGATTAAAAGGCCTGTGTGGTGAATTTGGGGAGGAAATCAAGCAGAGAGGAGATAGCAGAGCTGTGGAGGTAGACACACCCTCCTAACACCCTTCCGCCGTATCAGTTTTCCCACCAGACTGGACTAGACAGTCACCCTCTGTTACCTGGTGCCATCTGCCCTACTACGCTTCTTTCTCTCCCTCTCTCTGTCTTTATCTCTCCCTGTCTCTCCCTCTCCACCTTGCCTGCCTCTCTCATCTGTCGCTCTCTCTCGCCCTCCCTCTCTGCCTCTCCACTAGAGCAGGGCAGCAGCCACTTTTCCCCTCCATCCCTGCTCTCCTCTTTCCTTCCCTCTGTCAGCTGTGAGATTGAAGAAGCTCATCCCTGAACATAACGGAGAGAGTGAGAGAGGAAAGTCGCACAAGGTGTCTGACTCACATGGAGAGGGAAGATAGGATAGGAGTGGTTAGGGTAGTGCTGGCGTTAGTTCATACACCAGTGTGTGTGTGTGTGTGACACTTGTGTGTCTTTGTGAGGGTGTCTCCCAGGTAGTCTGACTGAAGTGTGTGATGTGTCCTTACCAGCGACCCTCATGTCCGGTCCTGTCCATTACCTCAGCCTTGCTTGGCTCAAGGCAGTCTGTGTGACACATATAGCATCTGCTCCCAGGAGAAGACTAGCAGGGGCCCCCAGAACACACACCTGGCTCCCAACTGGACTTAGGCCGGCTCTCTGTCGCTGGACATAGTTCTTATGCACTCTGGAACACAAGACTGCTAGATCTAAAAGAATAACACCCACACGCCCTGTACACTCATACACCTAGCGTGAAAGATGTGAAAGATGCAACGTGTTGTTGATGCTCTGCACCCTCCTCAGCCTCCAGCCTGCTACACGCTGTTTGTGTTCATGCATTCACTGTGAGACAAGCTTGAAGAGAGTGTTGACCTTGTTGTCCTTCATGGGCGCAGAGAGAGTCTTTTCGGCTGGAGCGTCTCTGGAGACGAACACATGGAGGAGACAAACGCTCCTCCACTGTAAGTACAGCCCACAGACCGAGGGAAATATTTCTATAGTTTTACCGTGTATTTACGGGTATTTGCTGGGTATTTTACAAGTATTTACCACATGAAACTGAAATGCTGTACATGTGATATGTTTGTTTGGTTCGCTTATCATTTGCAGTGATTTATGATCTGGGCGTGCTGATGATGCGTGTGCAACACGTGGCCACGCCCCCATTGGAGGTTACACTTGGCTATCATTTGCCTGCACCTGGGAACGAACCACCTCCACCTCTGGCATCCCAAGCACATATATTACTGACGAGCTTGTGATTCATTGGTGCAGGTGGCCTGTATACATACCTCAGGACTGAGTTTAACCACTGTACTGGCTACACATGCTGTCTGGGTTTTCAAACTTAACTGCTCGGGGAACCAAAAGAAGAATCAGCTTAGCGGTTCACTGTGTTTTGCCTCTAGGAATGTAAGTTAATGAGGTAAAAGTGCAGTAGTGATAACTATGTATCACAGGTCAACCTGTCATAATTAATATCAGACTACAGTACTTCGTCCTCCCTGACGGAGAGATAAACAATGTCGCGTTATCCCCTGATGATGTGCGTGCTCTTCGCGCAGTCACTTAGAAAGAGGCAAGAAGCTTTGTAGACAAAAGGAGCTAAATATTGCAGAGCCATTTGCGCTTGTCCCCCCTGTAAGTTTCCGAAATCAACTGCTTAACATAAATTAGCATTCCCCATATAAATGTAACGTTTCACACAGTGGTGAAGTTGTGCTCATAAATGATGCATGAGTGTATGCAAATGAGCATCCAGTTGCCAAACGCAGTTGCAAGTTGTTAGTTTTGTCTCTCGCGCATCCCTCTGTCTCACTCTGTTCCTCTGTCTGTAGTTCGATGTCTCTCTCTCTGTGTCTCTGATGGCATGCTCACTAACGTTGGCCTCCAAACCTGGCAACCCGAGTCATCCATGAAGAGGCCAAACACAGGCTCACATCCGCAAGTTTTCTGTTGTGTGTCCACGGTGTGGGCCAGCTTCACAAGGGCCAACCAATGAGAAGTTCTAACCAAAAAGCACTTCTCCAGATTCTTAATGCTGTCATTAACTGGACGATGGATAACTTAGAAATCTAAATAATGTGCTAATCAGCAAAGTATTCCTCTCGAAAACAGCATCTTTAGTGTGTGTGTGTGTGTGTGTGTGTGTGTGTGTGTGTGTGTGTGTGTGTGTGTGTGTGTGTGTGTGTGTGGGTGTGGGTGTGTGGGTGGGTGGGTGGGTGGGTGGGTGGGTGATTTTGTATGTGTTGGATTATTTCTGTGATTATTTTTAATGTAAAGTTTGCACATTTTCTACGAATTTAAGTAGAGCTAATTCTTCAAGGAATTATTCACAAATATGCCAAAAACTCTCTACCACACATCTTGGACTGCTGGCTTTCCAAAGCTGAAAAACTAGCTTCCTCGCCATATATATTTACACACATGTACATATACAGACATACTGTATATACAGTGCATATACATCTATCCAGTATACCAGTACAGTATATAAACACATTTCTCTCTCTTTCTCTCTCCGAAATGGCTTTTCCTGCACCTACTTCATCAAAGCCTCAGGGCAAGGGGGTTTGAAGAAAAATGAAAATATGTGGGAAAATAATCGTATGCATTGTTGCTTTGAGAACAACAACGATAATTCATGTACATAAGTCAAATTGAGCTTTTTGTCCAATGGAACCTTCCTAGCCAAAGGCCATTTCTGTTTATTTTTAACTAATCTTTTACAATTTAGCAGACATTTTTATTTGCTTTGCTTTGTTCATCCTTTATTTTCTTATTACTTCCAGCAGTGATAAAACACTGACAGTGCATTCAAATGTCCACTTGGTGTAACAATGTTGTGATGTACTGAATCAACAATTCAATACAATAGAATTTATACAATGCAATTTGTACTGGACAACCCAAATTGTACAAAGGTGGCTTTGGAATTAACGTGCTTGAACATTTGCACTGTTGCATTGAACAGTGATGTAGATTCATAGATACAGTAATAAAGCTGTACGTTGTGACTGTAGTCTGGACCATGGAGACAGGGGCTCACCAGAAAAGAGGGTTAAGAAGCCTTCATGAGAGTACTGTACCATCTAGAGAGAAACAAGATTAATCTTAACATCAACGTACGCTCCATTTCTCCCAACTTAAGTTTCACTTATAATAAGTCATACCTCTATGCTTCAATGAAGTTTGAACTACATAGCAGTTTTTTTGTGACTGTATTATTGTTACTTCAGGTTTTGCTACGTAGCTGCATGGAAGTTAGCGACAGACAAATTAAGCTATAGAGATTCAAGTATCAGAAAACAAACGGATTATTCATGTTTTAAACTAATGACTAATACTGACACACACAGACCTTCAGAGCTTTCATTTGCCAATTAAACGCACATTTTGAAGGCATTATTGCAGATAGGGGCTTGACACCCCATACAGACTTTTGCTTTGTGTAAAGGGAAGTTTCGCACCAAAATGTATATCTCAGTTTAGTTCCTACGTCACTTTCATTCCAGAGTGTGAGATTAGCACCTCTCTCAGTTTTTAAATACACTTGTGTCATTTAGTTAAGTGTTATTCCAAGTGGCAAAAGCCCACATTTGAACTGAATGAAATAAATCTAAGACCATTTGCAAAAAAAAATGAAAAGAACCATTAATTAATTTAATTAAAATTGAGTAGGATTTTTGTCATGTAGATCTTGATCCCAGTATATCCTCCAGATGATAATGTGAGATAATGTTCTTCTTATTCTCTTCTGCCTCAATGGCTTCCTAGCCCAACTGTTCAAATGTAATTATACCAACATAGGCTTGCATGGCCTCTGTGGAATTATGTTCTCTCTAAAAGTGAACGTTCCCCATCAATCAGTGCTGCCGTCCCCTGAGAGATGGCTGGGCCCGATACCTGCTGGAGCCACAGGCAGAGAGACTAAACCAGCTGTGTCGACCAATAGTATCACTCGATTATTTCTGAATCTTCCCTTTTCACACGTATGGAATTTATGGAGAGTCGAGATGTCACGCTGTAATTATGAAGACAATTTCTGAAGACTCCCCGTCTTTGCCTCTGTCATTATCTTCCTGTATTACTATCTCTTCCCCTTTTCCTCCCCTTCTCTTCCCCTTTCCTCTCTCTCTCCCTTTTTTCTTACTTTCTCTTTATTTGTCTCGCTCGCACTTCCTGTTTTCTGCGCCTCCTCTCCATCTCCCTCTGCCAGTCCAGTGTAATGTGTTGTACAGTATGCAATGAAACAATCATTTCCCATGGCAACGGATCTTGATCATACCAGTCCATGCTCAACTGGTTGGCCAGCAGTCTCTTAGACACGCCAGAGCCCATCTTTGATCCTGATCCCTGTGAGCCTTTCATCATCGTAATATTATCCAGCTCCGTAATAAGGTTCTGAGACGAATGGACAATGATTTCATGGCTAGGATGAAAGTCAAGAACACACACATGGATTGCGGATGATCTGCACAATACTGTGACCAGGCTTTGATGTCGAAAAACTTTTGATATGTCATTATATCATCGAATAATTTTTCTTGGGTGTTTTTTCTCTTGTTGGTCATCACACTGGAAAGAAAGAATGCTTTTTGTTGTGTTTATTTGTGTTTCGTTAGGTTGTATCATGTGCTATGTCATGCTGTTCTTTGCTGTGTTTGGTGTGGTGATTTGGACTGAACTGTCACAGTTGCATGGTTCCCAAGCAGATGGGTTTTCCTCAGCTGAACTCTGTAGTTATTGGTTCATTTCCCAGAACTGAGTGGTAGTGTTTTTGTGGGTGCCTTTGTAGTCTGGACGTAGGGAGAAGGTTGGTTGGCTACGCTAGCAGCATTTATTGTTGGGCAGTTTGATTACTATTCTTGGATTTTTCGAGATGCAATTTCCTTTTGGCAGCCAAGCATCCACTCATTCCTCATTTACCATATTATAGGGATTGAGGGAATCGTCTGTGGAATCATGATGGTTATTAAACTCACTTACACTCACTTCACCCCAGAATGATGTTGCAGATAATTGTATATATTTTTTGTAATCCCATTGAGAGACACCAAGAGTGCAGAAGAGTGTGGGGAAGAGACCATAACTCCCATATAAAAGGAATAGATTTTTCTTTTATTCAGGCAGGGGGTCTTAGAAAAATAGAATGTTCTCTTCAATAACCTCCATTGTATGATAGGTTGCACCTTTGTGAAAGGAATGATGGAGAGTGGAGTACTGGAGGTGCAGCTCATTAGTCTAGGTAGGAGCTGCCTTCTCTCCTAGCCTGGGATTCTTGTCTCACTTCCAGGCTGACATTGATTCACCAATCAGCCTCATTCTGAATGTCAGGTTCATTTACAGCAAGGAAGTGATGCAAAATTGTGTGTGCTCATATTTAAAGCTGACTCAAACTCAAACCTGTGGCTCTTGTATGAAATGTAAAAATAATAAATAATAATAATCTTGCTCCCTTTCTCCACATTTTCTCTTTCCATTAACTCCCTTCCTCTTCCCTCACTATCTTCCATCTTATCTCACCTCACCTCCTCCTCTCCTACAATCCCTCCCTAACCTCACACAACCACCTCCCCCCCTCCCTTTGTGCCACAGCGGAGCCTTTAGATGGTCTGGAGTACTTGGACATAATAGGGATCCGGAGGAACCAGGCAGGGCGCTACGAGTGTAAAGCCAGCAATGATGTTGCCACACCAGACGTCAAATACGTCAACGTCATTGTCAACTGTGAGTAGAGGTTTATGCGGACTGACTCTCAAGTATGTTTATAAAACCCGAAATGAAATAAAAGATACAATTACATATACATAAATATAACATCATGGATGCATGGATGGATTTAAAATAGAAAGACTTATGGATGTCCTTTTTGGAAAAAAGTGGATCTGTGTGACTTCTACAGATCCCCCTGCCATCAAGACTGCCAAGAGCTCAGAGACCCAAGTGGGCCGCATGGGGGTCCTGCAGTGTGACGCTGCAGCTGTGCCCACGCCCGAGTTTGAGTGGTACAGGGACGAAAAGAGGTAGGGGCCCCCTTCCACCCTGGACATACTAACAATGTATTTGGCTATCGACAGTATTCCATAAGCTTTTGTAACTTGTAATTTAACCACGGGAACACAAGCACAATGCTCAAGAAAGATTAAAGAGTCAGTCAAAAAATTCAAAGCAATGAAAAAAAGAATATCAAACCATTTTTTATATTTTCTTTTTAAAATAAAATAAAATGATTATAAATACATTTACTTTTGCTTGTACTTCACAAAAGTATTCACAGATTCCCACAGTTTATCACCAAGTGTTGACAAACAACCCAGGCTGCAAATGAGTCATACTGTACAGCAAGTCTCCAGAGTACCATTCTTCAATCACAGAAGCAACCGCTTCTTAAGAAAGTAATTTTGTTGGAATTGGCAGCTGGATTGGCTTGTGTACTGCACAGACTCACCCATCAAATGAAATAACAAAAAATGTAAATAAGGTGGAAGCACCATGAGGCTGCTCATATAGATGGAGTAACTGTGATGACATTCAAAGCTGCAATGTTCTTTGACACTTCTAAAGCAATCATCTGGAGATTGGTTGGTTGTAGAGGACCGATGGACAGGTTGAATCTGTTAAAGTGCTGCTCATGATAAGGACATCAAACTTCTAGTCTATCTCTTTGAAGAATCATTCCAATTTCGATTCAGCCGCTGATCGACTGTGATAATATGATCTCAGAACAGAGGAAAAACACGAACCTCAAAAACAAAAAAACAAACACTATCTCCAATTTACCGGAAAAGTAATATTGCAGTTAAGATTTATGATCGTTTCGATATTGGTATTATCTCTTTGCTTTGTTTCGTCCTGCGCCATTCGTCTTCTCTGTTTTGTCTTAGTGAGTGTTTGGCCGGGTTCCCTGTGGAAGTTCTTTTGTCCTCAGAGGAGGACTGTGAATTCCTTGCCAGAACTTGCCAAAGTCTCCCAAGCAAATACCACTGCAGTTAAGCACTCGTATGAACAAAGCAAGTCTTACTTTTATGCCATTTTGCCAGGTCATGTAGTAGCTCATCTGCCACCCCTATCCTCTATGAAGTTATCAAAGGGTTGGGCGGAGTTCCACAGAGGCGTGGAAGGATACAGTAATCATCTGAAGAGTAAGGAAGGGAGATTGAGAGAGATCCTACCTGATCCTCAGCCAGACAATCTCTGCCTCATTAGTGAAGCTGCTCGCCCTTTGATCAGCATACTCTGGCCCCTTCAAACGGCTCCCACTCATTACACCATGCTCGACGCCACACCCCTGGACTCAGATCTGCCGACCTGGAATATAACATGCATTATTTCGTTACATTGACAAGGAACCCATGTATGTAATGTACACATGTTCTTTTCTGTGTAACCCTGGAGAAACTGTCTGGACCAGGTGTCGGTTGAGGTGGGCTTCAAACTATTTAACCTCTCACAAAACAGAACATCTCCAAGACCAAAGTAGAATTGATATATGTGCTCTATTTGGGGGTTTGTTGGCAAGGATGCCAGTTGTTCCAGACAACCTGTGCCACGTACTGTAGGCACATCAAGAGAAAACACGCTCTGATATCAGAGGACATCTTAACTTTTAATTATGTAAAATCTTTGGAATTGAACACGTGTTCTTATAAATGACCCGTGACTGTGGGTAACAGATTACTTCTTAGATTACTACTTATTTTCTTCACAATATCCATTAGACATATGAGCCAGTAACCTGTGTTGTAATATGGCCATGTTAGTATGAAAATACTTCATTTATTTTCTTTCAACCTTTGCATTAATGCCAAAATGTATTGACCTGAAAACCCCACAATTTTTTCAATACCACACAAACAACTGTTAAGTAATTTTACATGAAGTTAATAGCAATGAATGAACGAGTGAATTACCTAAGAAATAGAACAACAGTGACAACACTGTGCTCATGGGAACATATTACCTTCCAGTTGCAGCATCCCTCAGTATTGTTACCTGCCCACCAGATGCAGCCAGGTGAGAAGATTCTGATGAACCTTGTCATCAGTCAATTTGCGTTCCTCTCTTCTTCCTCCCCCTGTTCCTTCAATCAGCATCCAGTCCCCTGAATAGCTGGCTCTGATCATTCAAATCAGGATTTGGGGGTTAAAATCTTGCAGCGTGAGGGAAGCTGTTGTCAAGTTAGTTGGTAGGTGAATGCTGCCCCCTGGCAGGGGAAGCTGGAGTTTCACTGGAAGTGTTGAGCGCTATCGGACTCGTCTATTCTTTATTCAGCTCCTCAGAATGGATATGTTAGACAACGTTGTCATTATAACCACTCCTATTATCCATCATAATTGGATAACTCTGATAGGCTCAGTGTCTTTGGAGCTGTTGAGGTCCATGCATGGGCATAGGATTGACTTTAACATTGGGGAGGACAGATTTGCTGGGAAAAAGACGGTATTTTATCTTTCACACTTTCCAAATAAAAGTTACAAATGTAAAAAAAAAAATACTCTGCGGTATAGGCTCATTTTTGCGGAGGTCACATGCAGCCTTTTGGGGGACACATCCCCCCCCACCCCCCTTCCTACGCCAATTGGTCCATGCATTAGGACTGACACACTCAAACTAGGCCAGGGCCAGGACTTGCCCTAAACCTTTACAGAGTTAAGAGTAACTATGTGACTATGACTTTTCTGACCTGTCTTCCAACTCTGTATTGCTCATAGTAAAAACCACATCAATGTAAACATATTCATGCACTGGGAGCCTTGTGCTATCTAAGCCTGTCACATGGGCTGATAACTTGTTTAGCAAGGAAGTCATTTCCCAACATCTCACTTACTCCAGGCCTTATCACTAGCTGTGTGCTGTGACTTGTGTGTGTCCCATTTCAACACTCCTCTGCACGTCTCTCCAGATCTCTCTCTCTCTCTCATGCTCTCTCACACACATACCCATGATTCACCCAAAAGCGCCCCCACTCCTTTGAGCTGTTCGTCTAGGAGTATCTCTGCACTTTCCGTTCCCTAACTGATCAGATTATGCTTGTGTGCTGCTCTTTTCTTTCTATGCTAATTTTTCATCTGTTGTCAACTCCCCTAGTTTCTCTAATATGCCATTAAATCTTATTAGATATCATTATGGCATTGTCCCATTTTTAGCATGGTAGTCATTTGCTGGCCTATGTGATGATATTGGACTCACCACAGTGGAATCCTCGCATCCAGGATAACATGGTCTACTCATGTCTACTACAAGAGTACTGTTGTCAGAACCACTATAGTGTTACACCAAGAGGATGCAGCACTTTATCTAGAATCTTCTAGTGTACTTCAAACATCTTACCACTGGGGTTGCCAAGGATACAAACCTCTCTCTCGAAGAGCCTCATTCATTCTCTTAATTATTATAGTAGTCTTCCCATTAGTACTGTTGAGACTGTTCTGTTTCTCTGTACCCCTCTAGGCTATCTAACGCCCAAGGAATCAGTATCCAGATCGTGGGCACCACCACCGTTCTAATGATCTCCAATGTCACAGAGGAAGACTACGGCAACTACACTTGTGTGGCCACCAACAGACTTGGAATCCAGAACGCCAGCCTCTTCCTTTATAGTAAGAGGCGTGCTTTGTCCTTTGCGTCATGCTCTGCTCTGGGGTTTGTAGTAGACACAGTCCTACCAACCTGTTAAGGGTTAGCTGCCTGAGTGACATGGAGGTTTGAGAACATTTAAGGAGTTAAGTTCTTCATAGATCTTGCCTCTTCATTCAGCTCCTAAATTGCAACAGTTTTACCTATTTAACTTTAAAATGTACATTTTATAGTTGTACTAAGTCACAACTCTAGGTATAACCTTAATAAAAACATATCACAGAATAACTCACCCCTGGATAGCCCAACCCAGGGGCGTCGTTGGCCCTGTTTTAGGGGGGCTGAAGCCCCCCTAAAATGTTCTTCAGCCCCCCCAAATAATTATTGGGATTTTTTATTTTTAAGTTTTACACATGGAGAAGTTATTTCTAACATGCTACATATGTGAGTGCGTTTCTGGTTTGTATGTTTTCATACAAATCACACTCTTTCTGATTGAACCAATCTATGAACTGTCTGAAACAATGGATATCCGCAGCCCCAAATGAGTCCCCCAAAATTTTGCAAATATTACACATCCGTAGGGGCTAAGCCCCCCCTTTCTTTCAATCCTAGAAACGTCTCTGGCCCAACCCAAATATCACATTTTAGTTGTTCAGCTAATCTGTGATGAATTGTAACTACATACTTCCCCAAGTTTCTGTGTAACTACAACATTGCTCTGTAATTATATTATTGTTATCTTAACGTTGCCAGTTTATATGAGTCTGACCACTAGATGTCCCCCTTGGTACATTAATAAAGTCCTGCTGTTGCCTTATATTACATGGAATAAGAGAGCTGCTGTCACATTTAGTCATTTAGCAGACGCTCTTATCCAGAGCTCTCCGACGTTGGAATTAAATATTGAACTATATTTCTTACAGGGAAATAATACTAATCTCTGTCTCTCTCTGTCTTTCTCTCTCCCTCTGTCTGTTTCTCCATCAAGGACCTGGGACAGTGCGTGACATCAGCGGTGCCGCCTGCGTATCCCAGTCACTGTGGCTCCTCCTAGCCTCCATGGCCTGCCTTCTCTTTAAGTGTTAATAACACCAACCTCCGCCGCCCACCACTACTCTGTTAATACCGTGATTACTACCTTAGTACTACTTTACTACACCCAGACTGTTTTCATTATGTAACAAGAACCCTTGACCTGCGTGCTCAGATGCACTGCATGGATAAACACAAAAAAATATGATAACACAGACCGGTGATGAATACATTTTGAGAAATTGGGAATTAGAGGAAGAAAAAAAAGCCCTTGTTTAAAATGGTTGTTATTATTATTGATGTTATTATTATATTAATTGTGGTTTTACATGCAGCTGAAACCTTCTGCTTCTTATGCTCTAAATCTCTCTTCTTTTTGGTGGAGGGTTCGGTGGGTGGGTAAGGTTTGTTTGTATTTTTGTCCACGTGTGAAAAGACGTATTCATAGCTGGAATTTCAGGTTTATAACAACAATCACTGACATTTAGAGAAGCACTGAATGGTGTTTCAAAAATAGTTCCAGTTACATTCATAAGGTATACCAACTTCTGTATTGATAGACTTACAGGTCAGTGTCACCAGTGCATTATCGAGCAACAAGAAATTACCTGCCAAATATAAAGAAAACATAAAAACAAAGCAAAAGTAGGGGTGCACGGTGGCAGAGCGGTTAGTGCTCTCGCCTCTCAATAAGGAGATCATGAGTTTGAATCTCGGGCCCGGCCATGATCTCTCTGGGTGGAGTCTGCATGTCCTCCCCGTGTTACCGTGGGTTCTCTCCGGGCACTCCGGCTTCCTCCCACTGTCCAAAGACATGCATGTGGTAGGTTAATTGGACATTGTGGAATTTCTTTTCCTAGTGTATGACAGTGTGAGTGAATGGTTGTCTCTATGGTGTCTGTCAATATCTGTGTGATAGCCCTGCGACTAGCTGGCCCCAGTCCAGGGTGTACCCTGCCTACGGCCCGGAAGTAACTGGGATAGGCTCCAGTCACCCGTGACCCCTAACGGGAATAAGCAGAAGAAACTGAATGAATGAATAATAACAAAAAAATTCACATTAAAAACATACCTGCAGAAGCGTATGAAACAGAAGACGTCAGAGATGAACATACATGCATTCCTACGACTGTCAGCAGTCGTGTCAGTGGATCCCACACACTCATGCTTACTGCTGCTTCACTAGGTTCCGTTCAATCAGAACTTGCACAAGCCTCAGAAACACAGGCAACCATGTCCGAGTGGGTCTCCTTGTGTCCAGATAGCGCCTGCTTTCTGCTCATGCCTGCTGTAAGAACAGTGTGGATCCTGATCTGGATCCTGTACACTAGCCTGGAGTTAGCTGTGGTGCACACTCAGTCACAGAACCCAAAACCGCAGCCTGGGGCTCTTACCTGTTCTGAAATTAAAAGGGAAAAACTCTTTTTTCAAAACTCAGCAAGCGAAACAATAGGTAGTATTAAAAAGCATACTGTACATTGTACAAAATTTTGTATCTATACGGTAAAATAGAAACACTTGTTGCACCACAGTAACAAGGAATAGGGAAGATTGTTACAGTGTAGGTTTCCCTCTGATTACAAACCAAGCTCTGTTTATCTATAGCAGACTCTTATCCAGCTTCATATAAACCATACTTTTGCTTTTTTGAGTTTGTCAAATCTTCTCTGCTTTATTGTGAGTATACCAACATGCACCAAGATTCAATTGCTGTCATTTGGATCGAAATGTATGACACCAATGAATGACGTGCTTATATTTTCTGTTTTAAAGTATGTGTGTTTTAATGAGATCAGAAATTCATAATATATGGACCTTCACTTTTTTTTGTTCAATCATTTACAGTTTAACATTGTATATATATACTTGAATCCAATGTCCTTCTATAAAAAGTCAAATTTAATGTGTCCATGTTTATAAATAGGTTAGTAATCTGTTGAAGATGAACTTGTAGTTTACCATGGGTGCAGCAATCTGTTGCCCAATGTAAGTAATGACCACTAGATAAAGACGTTTAAAAAAAAAAGTTTAATATTAAGGTAATTTTGTGCGTCTGTTGTACCTTTTGAATGACAAAGAATTTTGTTTGGAAGTGGAGTGAGGGTCTGTGGTATTTAATTGTCATCAAAGGCCTACTTTAGGACAGTGTGAGATGAATACCGAAACATCTAAACTGTTCCCAATCGCTCTCTGAATTGTCGCCCAGGCAAGACAGCCTGTTAGCTTGTGGTGTTGACAAAATTAAACAAAAGACAGTAATTTACTATACATCATGTAATTAATCCTCACTGAAATCTCATCTTCCTCGTAATCATTAAAAAATCATACACACCAAATGTGTTCATGGTACCTGCTTTGACTCCATGGCTGTGTGCTAGTTAGCCAGTGTTCTCTTCCTTCTTTTCCAGACAAGTTTCTACTGTCTCAACAGACTAATATTGTACAGCCTTGAAGTATTATAAAACAGATTACAGAAAACCTTAAAGTAATTGAAGTGCTGTTTTTTTGGTTTATCTTTTGGCACTTACATGACTAATCTATTGGTTTCAAATAGAGTGTACCCAAGTATTTTACAGTATTTGCAAATTCTAATCGACCCCATTCAGTTATAAAGAGGGTCTGTACCAGCTTGGGTCTGCTCTACATATAATTACTAGTTCAGCCATCATCCTGTATTGAGGAAACTCTTAAGACTCATATTTCACTAACAAAGAGGTCATTCTGGTTACCAAACCATCTCTTCATGAGTTACCACCAAAATGGCATCTTGTATGTCTCAAAACCCCTTCTTATTACAGCGCTGTTGATTGTGTGACATGGTTCCCTCAGTGTTTGTATGTCTTGAGGGTTTATACATCAATGTACTAAGTACACTATTGTATTACTGTAGATGTGCGGTACATGCTGCATTAACTGATCCTGTCTGTCGGAAGGAGCCAACCACTAGACAGGGAGGGCTGGCCTTATAGTGACTGACAGCCTCCGTAGCTAATGAACCATCAGAAGCTGAGGACCTTTGCAGGAAGTCTTATGTGTCCTGCCTATGCATCCAGTGACTGACCCTAATGACTATCAGGGGATCAGAGAGGTGCTGACTTGGCTACCTAGTTTACTAACATTGCATCACATTGAAGCTGTACAAAAGCTTGTGTGTGCATTTTAGTTTTACTTTGGATTTTAACCTATTAAAAGTTACCTATGAGCTGCTTTATATATACCAGTCTTTACCTTTGGCCATGAGCTTCTGATCCATCTACATCCAGCAAGCTATGGTTACATTTGTAACTCAATAATTATGTTCACATGTATATAAGATGTTTTTAGAATATTTTTGAGTTGAATCAGGCTGTCCATAAATTCACCTGTTGGTTTAGCTCAACTCCTGGAACTTCAAATGAGGAAAGGTCACTTTGGCCTTCCTGTGTCACACCAATGGAGTTCCTTCTGGATGAACGAAACAATCATTGCACACAACTATGTCTCATTTTCTGTTTCCTTTCATTTATGATATGGGTCCTTAGCAATTGGAGACAATGTTCATGACACAAAATACATTTGTTTGAATTCAGTGTTCTGTATTTGAATGTGGATTGAGATGTTGGTGAATAACCTTTTTTGGAGAACGCTTGAAGCACACAGTATCTCAAAACTGTGTTGGTCACCATGTAACATGCAAATAAAATAATATATGTATTGTAATTCTCTTCTGAGAAATGTGTGTCCAACTATATTTGTAGGTTTCAGAACAACTTTATTTGAATCTTCATCTAAAAGTAGGTATTACAAGTAATAAGTAAGTCAGTAGAATTATTTTTAACTGACTGAGTGACTGACTGAGTGTGACAATTACCATTGGAATTACAACTTAGCAATCAACATGTGCTCTTTACCCCAAGTAAGAGATGTTTTATCCATCAATGAAATTGACGGTTTGAACACTGATGTAACACAGGTTCGACTAACGCAAACATTTGATTGCATTTCTTATATAAACTATTTTATGATAACCGATTACAAACAATTTGATGACGCAACACCCATACAGTATTTAACAGAAATGTTGCAGAGCTATCAGTGCTGTACATCCACATGGGGAAGACTGTCTTTCAGTTGGTATGTGAGGGGGAGTTAACCAGAATATACAGTATGCAAGCTACCAAACCTACTGAATTGAAAAGTGGAAGCCCTCCTAACGTTCTACCTGTAATTAGTCTAACTATGGGAAAGCATTTTCAGAAAATGCAAAAAAGTCAACAATTTAGGATGGTAATTGGCACATTTGCTTTATTTTGAAAACAGACATTGAAACCATTTTTTTTCCACATTTTGTTTTACTTCTTAGATTGAAACTGGACATTGCACTCACTGGAACATAGGAAACGTTTTTTTTTGTTAGTTAGTTTGTTAGATTACTTTTTAACATCAGTGCAAGAGTAAATCCAATTTATATCAAACTGTCATCATAACAACACCAAGGACATCAAAAGGAAGCCACATTTCTTTGTTTTTGTGGCTGTGACAAAATCCCTTTGAGTGGAAGAGTTCCCATGCATTTTGTTAAATGGTTCATGCTATTCTATCATTATTCTATTTACTTAGAATGGGAATGTTTTGTTCACTGGGGCTAATAACAACTTTAATATCGTTCAATTATGAATTTACATTATAATAGTTTCTTTCTCAAATCCATTAATCCAAAGTAGTATCCAAAGTAGTATCCAATTCAGATTCTTAGTTTGTATCCATAAATTAGCAAGAAAAGGGAGGGATCAGCCAGATGGGACATATAAATTAGCTTGAATACCTCAAGTAGAATAGGGTGAGTCTTTTCCTATTTGTGACTGGGGGGTGGGGTTACCACAGGAAGATCTTTTTTTTTGTTTTATCTGACCACTGATTTACTTACATATAGAAGCAGATATCACATCATGCAACACCGCCCCAAAGCTTGAGCCAAGAAACTTCAACATTGGAAACTCCCCCGACTTTAGAAAATCATTGCCACAGAAAAAATGACAAACAAATAAAAACAGACCGTCTTCACATTCGAGAGGCAAAGAGCAACCTTTTAGATTAATTTGTAATCATAGTAAGTAATTTTTTCCTCTATGTTAAACTTTTTCTTGGTCTTCCTTGGACCCTTCCTTGGTGTCCGCTTGAGTGTCCACCTCTTCTGCAGCATCTGTAGGGACAAGAGAAAGAGACGGATGAGAAAAGAGATGGAGAGAAAGAGCAAAGAGCAGGTAGGACAGGAATGGATGTACATTAAAACACCATAGTTATGCACAATTGAAAATAAAAGTAAAACTGTGACTATCCAACCCATACAGAGGATATGAATATTTTATAGTTATTTATTCAAATATGTGTATGCTGGGTTAGATACAAATATATAGAGGGTCTTGAAAAGTGCTGTGGTGATGGGTTATTAGAAACATGATGACAGACCCCCAGAGGTTTTTTTGATCCTGCCTAGCAAGGCTGTGACATTTAGCTTGCCTTTTGCAATCAAACATTCCTATGCAACAAAAGGTAATGATGTCACTATGACGGCATTGCCTTTTACCGGTCAGAGGAGACTGAGGCGAATGACATCACCAGGCCTGGTCCTCCACTGGGAGATGTCTCATGTGAGTCATGATGGATGAGTCATACCACTGCTTAAGACTCCACAAGCAATACATTGTCAAGTTCCAGGTAAAATGAGAGAGGTTGGTTGCCGGTCATGCTTGCAATCACCATTATCATTGTATTGTTAATGCCTATTTAAAATCCTTACTTCAATAATTGGTCAGTATTATCCACTGAATGTCTTTTGTTTCCTTGGAGTGTGCTCATGCCAAGTATTCAACTGAGTAAAAAAATGAAAATACTAACATACTGAAGGTTTTACATTCATATATCATCTTTATTTTTCAGGTAGCTTTAGTCATTTTTTATCTCTGTTACTTTTAACTCTTGGTTGTCTTTCTCTGAATGTTCTCCTCTACACTAAGGTTTCTGCTGGACGTCAAGTTTTTTGGATTGTCTGCTAGCTCTCTGAAAACTGATGGTTTTTGGGGCTCATGTCTACTGGACCAGGACACCAAAACAAGGGGAAGCCAAAACCCTTGCTGGTGATCAGAGAGGCAGGTATGCCAGTTTTACACCAAGGTGGCCTGTGGAGGTGTAACTATGACAACGACCAGACAGAACAGTCTGTGTGACCTAGATTTCTCACTCCTGTCCAACTCGCTTCCATGGAGACTGCCACTGAGCATGCGCTGTTGAACATGAGCCAAACAAGCTCATATCCTCTCATCTCTTTCCAGATCACTGGATGTTCAAGTATTCTCTGTGGACTGTGGCTAAAACTAGTCCACTTCCAGACTATGTTACACATAGTTTATGTAAGAATTGGGATTCTCCTCTGTCTAGTTCCTTTGATATCCATCCCTGATTCAAACAGCTCAACAAGTGTGTCTAAATGACTTGTCCCTTTCGTCCTGTCATACCTTGTTTGTCTTGTGTTTGGTTGGGCTCCTCCTTGTCAGCTGTCTGGCTGGCAGTAGCGGCAGCAGGCACATCGGCTTCTCTGGGCTCCCCGCTCTTCATGGCCTCCTCAGAGGGGGCAGGAGTGGCAGGGGGCTCCTGGCTCTCTTTGGGCTCCTCCTTAGCCTGGCTGGACGCACCCTTCACTTCCTCTGGCTGGGGCTCGGAGGGGGGCGCCACTGCTGCGGCCTGGGTTGGGGTGGTCGCAGGCACCTCCCCCACAGGCGAGGCAGCCACAGGGGCTACCGGAGAGGTGGTGACGGGGGCGGGACTGTTGGCTGGCTTGTCTGCTACCGGGCTTTTGGCTTGACCTGTCTCCTCCTTTCCAGGGGCAGCATCCTCCACTTCCTCCTGGCTCTCCACCGAGGCATCACCCTGCTCCTTCTTCTCCTCCTCCCCTTCTTCCGTTGCCTCCTCTGGGACAGCTGGACTGCCCTCTTTCTCCTCTTCCTCCTCGCCGTCTTTCATTTTTTTCCGGGTTATGTGTCCGCGGAAGCTGGCCTGGATTTTGGTGGCAGCCTTGTGAGCTTTGTCCTCTGGTTTGTGGACATCCTGCTCGATTTTCTGGTCAGCCTCCTCATTCTTCTCAACCTGAGGAGAGACATGGAGGAAGACAGGAAACACATTTCAGGAAACTCTCAAGAAACTCCACAGCTCAGTTGAAGTCTCAACCTTCACTAGCTGTAGTTAGTATGAAAGGAATTTGCAAGGGTCCGGACGTACTTGGCCACCAAAATAAACATACTAATGGGTATTTCCAGCAGATACAGTGCTGGGAGAGACATCATGCATAGACAGAACCAGGTAAAAGAAGCATGAACTGTTAGAGTTGGGGAAAGTCACAAGTAAATGGGGAGAATTTAATTTGGATGTGTCAAGGTTTTGAAGAAGTGAGAAGGATTATCTACTGGATGACTTGAGAAAGGTTTTTGAAGGAAGGTTGAGGATAGCAGTTAGGTTCAGGGTGGCAGGTGTCAAGACCTTAACACAAGGCCTTAATATTACCTTTGATACTTTGGTCCATTGTTGGGGTTTTCCATCAATTTAGGATGCTGTGTAATGACTCATGTAAATCTGATGAGAAGAAATTAAATAAAATAATGAAATGAATCATGTAACAATCCAAATGAATGTCAGAGTAGTAAACAAATATTTGTGAAGAGTTCATTATTGATCTTAACCAGACATTGTATTTCGGTCAACATAAATCAACAGATGTAAAGCAAACTGAACAGTTAGGTGACATGAAAGCAGCAGAGCTTCAAAGCAAATCAAAGAGGCTGAGATCTTAAACGTAAAACATGATGTGAGGTGCTGTTTAAAACACAGTCTGTCCACTGAGCCACAGGAGGCAATGATTTCCAGGGGACTAGAAATATATTCTGTAAAATTTAATGAATATAAGAACTGGGTTCTACTGGATCTGTCAAGGATTCGCTGTGCCTATCTAAGGAATCTTGTGTTTGGATTACATGAATTTGTTGTGCAGGTTTTGTAAATGGATGGTGGGTGATGGTTGATTCCAGGAAGGTCTGTAGTACACAGCTTTGCTGAGATATGAGGCGATTTTTTGAGTCTGGCAGATGCCTCTTTGGCATGCATGGCCATCCTTCTTCCAACGATCAAACGTTACCTTGACAACCGGAGTGCTAACTCATCACTCTGTTCTCTGTTTGCGCTGGTTGAGGTTGTGAAAGACCACATGTCACTGTGATTGACATTGCACCTGACCCCTCGGGGGAACCGGCCAATAGGAACTCATAAATCACACCAACTAATCAGTGTAGCCAAGATGGGGCTGGATTGACCATCAAGGGACATCTTGTTCAGGGTCAGTGAGTGCGCGCGCAGACCTATGTATATCCTGTTCGAGTTTGATAAAAGATCCATTGAACATGTTTTACGAGCATAGCAGGCATATTTATGCAGTGAAATGGAAAACCCCATTCCGATACTCGAGTGACCTGGAGTGTATTAGTTCAGCAAATGTTGTAGTTACATGTGAAATAGTCGACTAAAAGATGAGAGGAGTGTGGAGTGTGTTGGCTGGCACACCCTCCTGGTCTTAATAATATGTAAGTCTCCAGTGAATTATAGGGCGTTTATTATGCCTGATCTCATAGGCACTTCGAATTGCCAAAATTTAACCCGAGCACTTACTCAAATAGAATTACTTGCTGGAAGAAGGAACTGACTCAGGAGAAAATGGATGGAGACGTTTGGGAATAATGGGGGGGTGACATCACCGTTTGGATTCTGGGCGAAGAGAATGTCAATGTCCATTTAAGGATGTGTTTTTAAATTTAATTTCATTGCAATATAATACCCAACAAAACACGTCATTTGATTAAAGGGAGAGTAAGGGTAATCATATTGATTTACCCACAATCTAACCCCAATCAATTGTAGCCTATTACTGTCTGCTTAACGTTCCCAGAGGCTGGATTTGTAAAATACATGATACGAGAGCTATTACAATATGTAATTTAAAGACACTAACTTAGCCAATTAAACAAACCACTATTAGAAAAATGTATTGTCAAACTCATCAAACCTCGGGAGGAAAATGCATCTAGTTTCAAAATGTCACTTACAGGTATATTACTTTGGAAAATGTAGCGTAACACTAACCTGAAAAATAGCTCACACACTCAGATACACATTTTCATTCATAAAAGTAAAAATTGTCCGATAAGTTTATTCTTCCTTTATGGGCAGACAGTAGCAGACTATCCATGAACCAAGATAATTAAATTCTGATTTATAAAGGTCCACCAACTGTGGATAAATCTAATTGCTAGATAAATCCTTGTTCCCATTACTCTTTTACCGTCAACCAGTCAGTCAAACCAGCCAGCCAGCCATTCAGCTAGCCAGCTAGCCATCCAGACTCCTCTGTCCCTGTGTGGGCCTTGAACCACACCCAAGAGCCACTGGCTTTATTATGGACAGGCGGATCTATAATGACATCCCCAACCCCCCACGACACGCTGCCTACCTACCATAAGGGACTTGTCACTGTGCGGGAGGGGTGGTCGGGTGGGGATTGGGAGGGGAGCGGGGGGGGGCTGGGGTGGGCTTGCAGGGGGGGGGGGGGCAATATAAGTAGGATTACCATAGACACAGCTCACACTAATGCACACACAGGGGTGTGAGTAATTTATCTTTTCTTCAGACTCAGTCAAGCAGGAGACTCCCTGTATCCCTGCCCAGCCCCAGATGAATACAATGTTTTAAAAAGAGGAGGGGGAGAGACACATCTAATATGAAGCTACTAGTGTCTGAGTGTTGCTACACTGTCCCCACATCTGTAATATTAATGAAACAGCTGTCTGAACCTCATATGGATTGTCGCAGATAAGCATTTAGTAAGTTCTCAATGCAGAATGTAATGATCTGTAATTTGTTCAGCTCCAAGAGAAAAGAAAAGAATGACAAATTGTTCATACAGGAATGTGCTTGAGCATTAACATATCTGAAAGAAAAAGCATTTGTACATCCTCCCCACAAATACGTACATACATATTTAATCTCAGTGTGATTTAAAGGTGTCTGGTTTTCTGGAGGAAAATAGAGCATGCCATATACAAGGGCTGCAGTCTACTGCCAAATCTCTCCCATCCTCCCCTGTGCTGCTACCCACACACGACTCTCTCACTCACACACACACACACAAACGCTAGCGCACACACATACGACACCAACGTACACACGGAGCAGAGCACCACACCCTTTTATCCAGCTGTATCCTTCTGCAGGAGAGAGGGGCTCAGGTGGGGGAGAAGCACACACACACACACAGCCAATACCACAACCCTCCTCCGCGATTACTCATTTTCCCCTCCCTAGACAGCGTATAGACATTGTATAGACATAGCCCCGGAACGGTCTTTTACAGCATCTAACATCCAGCCGCACGCCGGCGTCATTACATCCACCAAGGCTGCTGTAATTCAATTATTCGTCTCCCTTTTTTTTCCACCAGAACAAAAGGCTCTGCAGCCGGGGCTGCCGGCTGGGGCTGTGGCTGAGGACTGAGGGTGGGGGCTGAGGGCGGTGGGCGGTGGGGCTGCGCACTGGGGCTGGTGGGGACTGTGGCCAGAGGACTGTGGCTGAGCATGCATCCTAGCAGCAGATCTCAGTTGTACGACACCAAGCCTACAGCCAAATCTCTTGTAATGCTGTCAGCAGTACACGCTCTGCACTCATCCGATCCTTTCCTCAAGAGCAGAAGAAAGTGGCCGAGCGCTGGAAGAACACAGCACAGGAGGCTGTTTTTCCTCTGGTGGAGAGAGCTGTGCGGTCCAGATAGCAGCATTGTGTGAGCAGATGGGGAGCTCAAATGCAGTTTTTAAAGCTTGGTTAGCTCCTAGTACCTCACCCTGTTTAGTGTGATGGGCAGGTTCACTTGTTTCCCTGACTGACTGCTTGAAAGCGAGCCTGTCCGCATGCTCTCCAACCTGTTTGCCTGCTTCACTTCAAATTAACTCACGGTACTTGCCAGGCTGTTTTTTTGATTGATTGTTCTACCTGCCTGCCTCATACCTGTCTGCCGGCCTGCAACGCCCACTCTCCTACTACTCTCCCTATACTGTCTGTCAGGTGGTCTTACTCTACCTCTCTGTCTGTCTGTCTGTCTGTCTGCCTGTCTCCCTACCCGGCCTCCCAGCCTTCCTGAGCTGAAATGAGTCATCCAAGCTGACATTTAAGCAGCAATCAGGAACTGCAGGAATCCAGTGTTTTACGAGCTCCTTAATGAGAGGAGAGCTGCTGGAAACCTCTGCCCTCTTATCACAGACAAATATGCATGATATCTGCTTGAGAACCCAGGATCCAGCATGTTTAGGACCTACCCAGGTTCACCGTTAATACAGACGCACACGCCTTTCATTGGCCTGACAATCAGCTTGTCAGACAGACTCTCTTGGCTGATGTGTAGCAGCATGTAAAACAGGAGGAATACTTTGAAGTGTCTATATTGGCAGTAGGTAAACCTTTAACCCGGGAGTGATGATGACAATCCCTTTAAGGAACTAATGTATTCATATTGTCCCCAGGGTCCACCAACAGCTCTGCTAGAGCTGAAGGAGGCGAAGGGTTAGCCTCACCCCACCCTTTTTCTCTCTCACATGCGTTCCTATCGCCCCTCTATCTTCAACGTCGGTCACACCAACATACACAGCGTTCTGGGATAAACCAATGCATCAATTAAGAACGCCCTTAAGGTAATTAGTGAGAATAATACTCGTTAGGCAGAGAGCAAAAATTTCATTCATCTTGAATCAGGGAAGACCAACAGCCACCAAGGATCTACTGATTACAGGGTGAAGCAATCACAGCCATGACATAAAATCCATTATGCTACTAAAAAAGATAGAGAAAATCCTAAAAAGCGGATCAATAGTAAAGAAGGCCGGCCAGTCAGTCTGCCGTGACAGTCTGATGTGTCTACTGAAAGGTCTGACAGGTCTTGTAGCTCCATTCATTCATGCAGTATAATTGTATTAGCAAGGCGTGTCACTCTTACTGGATAGACTTCCTTGGAGTCAAGGAGTCAGGGAAATTATATCAACCCATCTTCCCATTTTTGCCATCAAACTCTCAGAGCTCATCTCCCTTAAGTGTTTGCAAAAGTTAACATTTAAGACATTTAAGACCTTTTTGAAATGATAAGAATATTGATGAGCAGCTATTTACCGGTTTAGTTCTTCTTATGCAGCACAGCATAGTTGTAGTATCCTTTCTTCGCTCCCTTCCTTCCTTCTTTCCTTCCTTTTTATTCCTTTACACTTCTTCGCTCTCACTCCCGCTCTCTCTCTCTCTCACTCTCTCTCTCGCGCTCTTGCACACACTCGCTGGCTGTATCAACAGCTGAGCAGCTCAGTGCTTTTACTCATCACAATTTGCACGCACACACACACAGTCTGGCTGGTCGCACCTCTCTCTGACTCGCTGCCTAACAATGACTATGAGCCCACCCTTTAAATCCCTCCCTTCTTCCCTCCCTCCGTTTCCAACAATCCCCCACTCCTCCCCTGCTCCTCCTCTGTGAAGAGCCAGCAGAGCACCCCTCCTCTTCCCTTTTCCTCCCCTCGCCCAGTTCAGCACCCCCTCCTCCTCCTCTTCTTCTCTTTAGCGGAGAACCCACCTACCTAGAGCACCCCTCCTTTCCTTCCCAACCTCCTCTATCTCTCTCCTCCCCCTCACAGGCTCCATTGCGAGCTCCAACCCCACCCTGCGACGCTCCCTCCTTACCTCACTGATTGAAACCCTCTCATCTGAACACAGACCAAGCGGATTCTTTTTTTTCCCTTCTCTCTCTCACTATCTCCACCCCGGTCTCCCATTGTTCATTAGAGTGAAGCTGCGGTCCTGTATTACAGTCCATCACAGCATCACACACCAGGGACTGCTTCCGTGCTTGTACACTTATAATCAGTGCATGTGGCAGAGTTGGATCAATAACATCAGATGTCAGGTCCAAATGACCCTTTGTGGTGCCAATAGCATGTTCTGGCAAAGAGACAAGGGCTGTTCCCTGGCAGACAGGAAAGTGTGAAAGAGACACATGATCACGCTAAGAACACATCAGCTTCCCCTCAGCGCTCTCCGTTCACATGGAAACACCGGCAGAAAGACTCATGGAGGGATGGAGGGAGGGAAGCAGGCAGCAGGGTGGGAGGGAGGGAGGGAGGGAGGGAGGGAGGGAGGGAGGGAGGGAGGGAGGGAGGGAGGGAGGGAGGGAGCTAGAGGGTCGGGTGTGGCAGGCAGGCTCTCTTCTTCACTCTCCCTCCCTGCTCATGGTTTGCGCAGAATCTGCTGTGATGACCAGGCACAATACACACACACATACTTGTACATACGAGCACAGTCTCTCTCTCCTTCTCTCCTCTGTTACACGCAAAAACATCCACTCCTCCGCGCCCCCCGTTGTCTGACCACAGAGAGCAAGCAGGAGTGCGGGGGAGGAGGGGGGAGGGGGGGAGTGGTGGAAGAGGAGGTGGTAGGTGGAGGGAAGGTGGGGTGAGCTGTTCCTCTCCTCCCGTGTTGTGGGATTGACTCTCCACACAGAGAAATCCTTCCCCTCCTCCACCGTGCTCCCTCCCAGTCTTCTACCCTGTCAAATTGGCAGGCTTTCTGGCTATCCTCAACAGCAGCCAGAGGAACCCCTTTTCTTCCACTAACAAGCAGACTTTACTACTGACTGCGTTGCCATGGCAGTTCAAACAAGCTGGAAATGCTAATACAGAAGGACAGGCTGAGTCAGAGGATTTACTGATTACTGTTTGATTCACCTTTTCCTAGAGAAGTATGTGTTTGTGTTGGGGGAAGGTGGTGCCAAACCCATACCCTCTGCTTCTTTATTTTATGAAAAAATATGTTATTACAGTTAGTAGCTATGTGATATATTTGATCAGGATGTAAGTAGCTATATAGTATATAGTGACTCCCAGCCCTCCAGTTCCAAGTCTAATTAAACTCACCTTGTATTTAGTATGGTTTGGAGAAATTTATTGAACAATAAGGGCAACATTTTATACAAGACCACAGGTAGTTCAGCAAATAAAACTGTCAGTAATATAATTCAGACTCTTTAAGAAAAGGAATGCTAGTGTTTTAAGCGAGCACATTCTCCCGTAGCATTTTAACGGGAAGTATAAAAGTGATGAAACATTGAACCTTATTGTAGTTATGTTGTGTAATGATAAAAGCACGACCATTCCATTGGGGAAGTTTAAATGTAGTGTAGAATTTAGTACCCAATGTTTTCGTAATGAAGCATCATAATAACTGTACAAATAAACTAGAGCTTTTTCACAGCTCATAGCACACCAGCTAATAATTTAGTAAAAACAACCCATGCAGTTCTCCTTCATGTAAAAAAATATAATAATAAAGTGACGCATTTAACAAACATGGAATCTTAGGAAAGCCTAGTGCTCAGTATATATGAGCGGTTCACGTGCATGTGAGTCTCAGCTATCTGATCTTATCTCATTGATAAATACAAGCTTTGCATCTTCCTCAACAGAGATAATACAGGAATCTTGTTTTGACTGGTCCGTCTCTCTCCCTTGGACTCCTCAGCACTTCTAGGGCTTAAGACAAGTGGACTGGTGGAATTAGGAGGAGAGAATAAACCCTTCCTGTCACGTTTGCCAACAAATCATAAGGTTCTGTTATCTCATTATTTTGAGAGGAAAGGGGATGTTTGGTCAATCCTTTTGAAGCAAAGGAGGTTACTGGAATTCAAACCTTTTTTTTCTCCTCCAAAAGTTAACGAAATAATTCACGACCCCCCCCCCCCACCACCCTCCTGGCCGCTGAGTGATGGCAGCTGTAATACCGGTATCACCCACTAGGGGGTCTAGCAGCGAGACTCAGCCATGCCCTCTTCTCTGGTCCTCTCTTTATGAAAGTAGTACTCCTCCTCATCCTGGAGAACCAGACAAAAGGGCAAAAGATCAATATTTCATAAACACTCTAGACCTAGACCCCATGTAATATTCAGAATATGCAATAGATCTGGCAGACATGTTCATATAAGTTATTTACAGATCCATAATTGCAATGTTGTACCATCACATATAGGTCACAGCAGTTGGCCATCTTCTCCTTGGTGTTCGTAGGCTGGAGGATGCGCTCATCGCTGTTGGAAAGATCAGAAAGGTCTGAAATTTATGTGGGGGTTCTTTAAGCGAAGTAACACTAAGCAAAACAATTCTGATTATTTTCTCTTACAGTTCAAATGCCTAATCCTAAACGAGCACAAGAACCACACTCATACGTTAGAACTGTGGCAATGAGCCCACAGAGCAGGTGGAAGTCTCGTTTTGGTCTCCAGGACTATGATCTCAGAGTCGAGGGCATGTTGCTCGATATCGTCCAGCTCCTGTTTATGATTATTGGGCCCAGGAGACCCACCAACTGGCTATTAGAGTAGATCCACTCACCCGTCCATGACCTCTATAGGTGAGCGGTAAGCATGCGATTGGTTCTTGTCCCTAAGGGGACAGAACATGCGACCAATCAGAGCCATGGCTATGACAGCCGAGGGGAGTAGGATGAAGGCCAGAAGGACGGCGACGTCAGAGAACCTCACCGGCACCGCTGGAGGAGAGAAGTCAGGTTCGTCACACACAGGAATGCATGGAAACACAGCCACTCACAGCATATCACACAAACTCACACACACAACCCAACAGGACAGACTTACCTTGGGGGGTGACAGTGAGGACAGTGTGCGAGGTGGGGGACCCGTGGACATCAGGGGGGTTCCTGACAGAGCATGTGTAGGTGCCATTGTCGTTCAGGGTGGCATTGAGCAGCACTATGGAGGCGTCCCCCCGGGCGGGGCTTCCCTGCCACCGGACACGCCCCTTGAACTGCCCAGCAGTCGGAGGGAAGGCGAGCGAGGAAAAGTGGAAGAACTGAGGGATAGAAAGATAATGAAATTATAATGGGGGGATAATAGAAGTGAGGGGATGATGAGAGGCTGGGAGACGACGACAAGCTGGGGATGAGGGATAATGAGTGGATAAGGGTGAGGTGAAGTGGATGGGAAACAATGAGAAGTAAAGATGGGAGATGGAATCCTCTCAGAATGAGGCCATGTCTGATTCTGACGCACTGAAAGAAACACTCACAGAATCCTTGTCTTTTACATGGCTATCTGCTGCGCTCTTGATATTTGATTGAAGCAAGGGACTCAGTAGTCAATCAATCCCAGCCTGTGATTCAATCCGGGAAATTAATTCTCACCATATTGATGATCATGCAGCAAACTGTAGAAATGTTTTAATTCTTCTTGGCTCTGAAAGCATGGCTTGTTAAGGATTTAACTGATTGAATTTTCAAATGCTTTTTCATGGTCAGCTCTTGATATACGATCATAGCAAAAAAAGCAGATCAATCTCCTAATGAAATTGGATTGTAGAGTCAATCTGCCACAGGCCTCTCTGCCCCCTGGTGTTTCCCTGTGTGCTGTGCAGCGCAGGAGACATGCCCACATGTTCTCCACCCTAAGATAATCAAAGGTACAGGTGAATACAGGTCTGGTATCTAGTGTGGCCCAACCCAGGCTACGGCTGTTGATAGCTTAAACTCTCCTATGATAAAAACTGAATCAGTGTGTGCGTGTTACGTAATGGCATGCCACTTTACATGTGATGCCAAACACTAACATTCTCTACGTTTGTCTTCATGCGGACGTCCAGCACGTCTGGGCTACCAGCGCAATGCCTAAACCAAGCAGCCCTATCTGGCCATTAGAGGAGCCACAGGACATTAGCCGTCACTTAGCTCTGAGCGCTCCTAAAGGACAGGATGTTACAGCCAACCACAGGCTCTGGAGATCTTAGCTGTCCAAATTGGATTAGATACTTATGTGGTTGGCCCTATAGACAACTTGGCCAGGAAACTGGGCATTTGGGGTTGCAGGCCTGGGTGGAGACAGAACTTCAACTGTACATTTACCACTTATACCACAGAGGAAGAGGGGTCTGGGATTGACTGCCCAGGGCTTTGGTTAGCTCTCCTGGGGCTGGGGAGGGAGACATGAAAGTGTTTGCGAATGGACACTGATGGGATCTTAGTGGTCCACGAGGGGTTGAGTTCAACTTGTGTTCTACTAGTGCGTTTATCATCAGGAGGCTGGTCAAGCTTGAGTGTTTTGCAGGTTGTGTGTGTTTGTGTGTGTTCACGCATGCGTGTGCACATGCATGCATATTTGTATAAGTGTAGGTATGCATGCATGGATGAAATGTGTGTACGTGTGTTTACATATATGTGTGCATGAATGCATGTTTTTAAGAGAGTATGCATGCATGTGTGCCTTGATGGGTATGCATGTGTGCATAAACATGTGTACGCAGGGTTCATGCATGGTTGTGCATGTGTGTGTACTCACAGACTGGGGAGGGCCTCCACTCGGCGGCCGGTAGGCCCAGTCCACAGACATGCGGCTGGTGGCCCTACTGGTGGATGTGAACGTGCAGGGCAGGGGGATAGAGTCTCCCCTGGCACCGTGGACCTCGGCAGGAGAACTCACCAAGATGGCTGACACGTTAGACAGCACTAGGGGAGAGGGAGGAGAGAGTGAGGAGACGGGAGGCGTTCTGGAAATGATTTTGTTTACTAACAGGCCTACGTTGGTTCTGTTTCACTGTTACTTTGTGGGAGTCTGACTGAGATCATTTGACTTAAAATAGAAGAATACCAATAAATTACCTGATAACTCATTCAAAACATCCAATAGCTTTTGACTGACAGATACATTTCTCTTTGCAAAAAGCCATGGTGTTGTGAGAGCTCAACAGACAACAGATAATTCAAGGGAGGTAACTCTGGTCATTCTGATTTAACACACAAACAAAAAGAGAGGCAGAGACACACGCACAGATCTCCACCGATTAAGTTTTCACATTTGCAACGACTGCCTACTTTTACTCTCTCCGAAAATCATGTGATCCTTCGATTACCTTATTTTAAAGGAAAATAATGGCAACGTTGGCCCATGGTGTTGAATCTTACAAAATGTCTACTGAAGGTTACATAATGTCAGCATGAATACCTGTACCTTTGACCAGCAACATCTAAAGGTACAATCCTGGCGTTCACGCTGAACTTTAGTAAAGCAAAAGGTTATATTATAAGATTATATATTATTATGTACAGTATATTAGTATGTGTTATATATCACGAACTATTGAGGTAGACATTTAGGCCTCAATAATTTTGTTTGGAGTCCAACAACAACAACAACAACAACAACAACAGGTGACTTGGTTATTTACGTACATTTTTCAACAAGATATTAGGAGGAACAGTTCCTTCTACAAACATATCATTCAAGTGTGTGTAAAGCCAAGCAGGCTACCAACATCGAGGTTGCCATGAAACATACTGGTGACTTACTTACCGAAACAAATGATGAGAAAAAAGTACATGTCCAAAAGTATACTACGATGCTGTCGGAACATGTTCGTGTTAAGTACTTCTCAGTGGATTAATTTTGTCCAAAACTACGACAGTAATGTTCTACGCTTTGAGAACTCGTCGTCCATTTTTTCTAGCGATTGTTCCATGTCCCAGAGCCCGATGGAAAATGGGATCTGCCCTCTATGCAAACTACCTGACAAACAGGTGTATCAGGAAGAGTTTACAATGCAGACACTCCAGATTATTCCCATGTTCAAACTGAATGTGCACATTTTCGTGTTGGAAGAGGCGGTGTCTCCTTATCATGCAGACTGTTTTCCTTTACAGTAGCTGGCAGCTTGTGACATAATGCTACAGGTTATGGACGTAAGCTTTCACAGCAGCAGGTGGCTGCCTTTATCTCACCATGTGTTATTGTACTGTATTTTGTCACTGTAACAGTGCTACTGCCCTGAGCCCATGCATAGCTACAGCCTTCATGCTGAGCATGTCTCACTAATGTAAAAAAAATCCCTCTGTTGGACTAGGCTGCTATTAACCACATTAACCCTGTCCCCAAACACACATTTAGCTATGCAATTACCCTTAATGAGGCAAGATATTTATTTTTCTAGTACCAACACTATTTACCAGCAGGCTTTTTGATCCCAGGCCAATGTGAATAAAAAAGAGAGAAAGACAGATAGAGTCCACCCTTTTTTCCCACTGGGGTGTTTTATGGGCAGAAAAGAGAATAATTTGCAGCAATCGGATAAACTTAGACCCCCATTTTCAGCACTGATCTCTGGTGCAGACTGGAGGAGATAGATGCTGGGACTTGGACGCAGGTACAGTAGACCCTGGTTCTCCCACGGTGCCAAGTGAATTCAGTTTCACAGTGCCGCTCTGTGTTGTACTGTATTGTGTACATTGTATTGAGAGGGTACATAGAGAGGCCTCTGTTGAGGTACAGTAGTGTGTGTTTCAGCTCCTGGTTCCCACTGATCCGGAGTGCTTCTTCCCTTATCCTCTTCCTCTCCACAACGCCATCGGTAAACAAGGGCCCAATTCTTCAGATGTCAGCACCTTGAAAACGAATGAAGGTGGTTTAGAAAGACCAGGCCAGACTGTGCGCAGACCTGTCGTTTCGGCTGATGTGAACCACTGTGCAAGGAAACGTGGCCCCGCCCCCTTCTGAACACGGTGAAGAATACCCAGTCTGTTCAGTCACTGCACGCGCACAAAGAGCTGGGAAGGGCGTGAACACGTCAGTGTGGCTGCATCTTCAAAGCAGACACTGAAACTAACAGCATCAAGTCTTCTCTTTAGAGCACTGTATGGTATGATGGGGATAGGGAGGTCAGGTGGCTCAGCGGGTTAGGGCGTTGGGCTTATGTTTGGAAGGTTGTGAGTTTGATTCCCGGCTGTGGCTACATGATGTTGTTTCCATGGGCAAGGCACTTCACCCTACTTGCCTCAGGGAGAATGTCCCTGTACCTGCTGATCCCAAGAGTGTTTGCCGAATGACTAAATGTAAAATGTTGATCTGCTCTCTTACCTCCCTGCTGCTATTGTGACGCAGAATTGACTGAACCTGGTGACGTCACCAGACGGTGATTTGACTGAACCTGGTGACATGTCACGAGACAATGAGTGAACGGCTCCTTACTGAATTCCAGCACTCATGTTTAACAGCTGTGTCATGTTCCCAAGGTGGAGTGTTCATGCAAATGAACGACACACCCTTCTTGTTTGGGTGTGGGTTTGTGAGCGTGATGGTAGTATTATTAAAAATGGGACTTAACTACAGTCTAGCTTACTGGTGTTGGAATGGAACATACACATGAGTGTGATTAATTCTTATATCATAATATTTAGGTTGTAGATGGGTTAACCAAATAATTTCCAATGTGTGCGTGACAGAGTGAATCTCTTCATTTTTCGCCACAGGGAAAAAGTACTCCAGCATTCTTCTAATTCCATTTCATAACAACTTACATCAGACAAACTGTACAACTAAGCTTGCTTGAATGACTCAGAACACACCTAGGCTTAGGAGCCGGTTAGCCTACAATGAATCCATTCATTTCCTTATAACATGGTTACATTTTTATCATAACATACTATAGGTTTGTAAAGTAAAAATCTATACTGACTACCAATACAATCAGAATCAATAAAAATTCAGAATTTATTATTAAGATGATTCAGTCTTTTTTAATTTGTCAGTGCCCCATTTTTTAAGGATAACCTGTTATCAGTTCTTGCCAGTCGGTAGTCAAGTGGATAATGACAAGCTGATACAGAAGAATGCTCAGATTTGACGAGGATTTGGTTCCTCTTTAACAGACTAGCCCCTCTCAAGGATACAAACGTAATCATTAATCGACCACTGAGCTCTCCCTGCCTCACCCCCCCCCCTAATATAGATCGCATTTACCCCTCTGGTCTAGCCTTTCTCCAGCTCTGCTCTCTGTCAGTCAGTAACTAGACCTGTACAAAAGGGATAGACTTTGATCAATATACACACTCAGGTATGCATGCACATGTACCAACTCATGCATACACAAATACAAAGACATAGAGACACTGACACACACCTTCACATTCAAACACACACAAAATAAGGCATGCATGCTCACGACTGCTCTCATTCAACAAAGAAGCACGCTGAACCACAGGTCACAGAGGACCGGATGGACATTAGAGCTGCAGAAACACAAACAACACACTATAACCTTGCCACTGAGGGCCTGTGAAAAAAGGATTTACATTTTATCTTAAAGAAATATATATTTTGAGGATTAAAACCCCATAATATGTACCATCTTGTTTCCGAGAGAGTCCTTCTTGTGCAGATGTACAAACTGTAAACACTACTTGAGACAGTCCGTCAAGGATGATGATGCATAATGGACAAGAGATAATGGATAATAGATCATGTTGTTACATAATAGATGACATATGAAATGAAGTGTGCCAATGAGGTGCATTTGTGTGATTAGTGAATGGATGTCTAGATGTGACGTGGAGGATATCGGAGGTTCAAGCTGAGGCAGTGTCATGACAATTCATAAAACTTTATTTCCTTATAAAATCTATAAAAAACAAACTGTTAAACAATTGGATGAAATACTTCTTGAATATCTAAAAATCAACAAAAAAAACTCAGTATTGCCATATAGACAGTTCCGTATGCAGAAATGTTACAGTGTTAGTATGGTAGAATAGTTTTGATGCATTTTTGAGAGACGGTCTCAAGGACAAATGCAATCAAAAGGTTTTCGGACCTAACTGCGCAGATACTCTGTACAACTCCAACACAGCCATGGTTCTGAGGACAGTTCATTCTAGCTGATTGACTCACGCACACTGAACACTACAGCACTTCAATCTGACGATGGAGGCCATTCTCACTGTTGTTGATCGGAGCTTACTTTATAGCATGTCATTCATAAAATATTTTGTCTTCTTTGACCTTGTACAATATAGGCAATAAATTACTTTCTAATATGTAAAAAAACCCTCTAGCTTAACATTCCGGACCCAATAACTTTTTGACCCTAGTTTGAAGAACATGCAGTTGGCTACGTCACCTGGATGCATAAGTGTGTATTTAAATGCTTCAGTTTAGTAGTATTGGCCCATTTATAATGGTTAATCTCTCTTAGAGGAAGAATTTGTGGGAATCTGATAAGTTCTTAACTGTGAATGTATTGGTTTAAGTAATGATTGTCCTTTACAATGCGCTGTCAAAGTATCAACATAATTGATCTTCAAGGCCCGAGATCCTAGTTTGGTTGTGATCAATCCTGCCTGTCAATACAGGAATTCCTCTTAACACTTGGATGCTAATGCCCTGTTGGTGAGCCAGATCCTGATGTGGGATTGAGCCTTGATTAGATTCAGAACAGCCTCCTTCATGTCAGTCAGACAGCTTCTCTCTGACCTTCACATGTTCCTGGTTCTGCACTTAGCCGACCAGCACCGTCCTGATTGGCCAGAAATGAATCAAGTCTGTTTAGACTTTTCCTTTCTTTCATCTAACCTTAAGCTCATGTGACCTGCACTCTTCTTTAGCTGAAATTCGCTCTGCAAATTTGAAGTTCAATTTCTCAATTTCCTTCTTCTTCCTTCATTTACTGAATCTTCTAATGTCAAGGTTCCAAGACCCAGTATTACATTCAAATGGCTGCTGCCCTTGAGATCCTTCTTTTCTGAAATCTTTGCTGTTATGGATCTTCCTATTTATATGTCGATGTCACATCCTGTTTCAGTCACTGTCATCTCCTCCTGCATCATCAGAGTCCTTCTCATCGTCTTCGGAGGAGCTGGGGTCTTTAGTGCTGGCGTCAGAGATCATACCATCGGAGCTGTCAATCTCAAACTCCTCCTCCTCCACATACAAATGGGCAGCCCTTGCAGGGTCGCTAAGATACACACACATAACCATGACGCACATGTTATAGACAATAATGTACAAACACATTGACACAGTTGCAGACATGATACAAGGTAAACAGGATTTTGCCCTATCAGAAGCATCTATATCTGTTAATGAAGTCGTTTAAAACTGAAATGTGTAATTCGGAGGAAAATCTATTTGATTTGGGCGGAGAGAAGACGACTGATATCTCCCAAGTCTTGAGCAGGCTTCGTTTCAGTGTTTTCCAGCCGTGACTGATTTTTGTTCCCATGAACTGTTTGTAAAGTAAGAGTATCAGGCGCAGAAAGATCTCAAACCCAGCAGAGCAGGAAGCAAAGCAAACCTTCAGCCCCACACACAAGACACACAAGAAAGCTACAACATGGTTTTAGTTGAGTTATTTAACAAAACGTTTAGAATAAATACGTTTCACAGAAAATAATGTGTAACATTTTTCTTTTTCTGAAATATAGACTTAGTAATATATATATATATACAAAACCATAATATTATTTATTGATTGGTGGAAATGTGATGCGTGAAGTGATCAATGAGTGACCCGTAAAAAAAGAGCACAACATGAACTGACAACAGGTTAGATAAGTGCTGGCAGTAATTGGCATGATGCTGGATTTTGAAATGGTTTGTAATACAGGATTTTTTTAAATACAAAGCTTTTAAAACTTGAAATGTTCCATTTATACACCACAAATAGAAATGTTTTCGGAATCCATTTACGTTACACAGGAAAATATGACAAAATATCACAGATTTGTTGCTTTGAAGTGTAAAATATGTTTTCAACAAGCTTGATATCTACAGTATTTCTAAGGCATAAGGTATTTCAATCAGTGAGAAAGCTGTACAGCTTAATGTCCAGGTTCATGTTCCACCGGGTCAAGGGTCAAAGGACAGTTGTAGTTCAAAAGTCAAGGTATAGTGTCCACAGAAAGACCCCAAGAGCCCCAGGCCCAAATAAAGCACACCTGAAGGAGGAGACAGAGACATGGATACTTCTACCTCCCTCTCTTCTTTTTTCTCTTGGTCTTACCACACGGTCGGGTCTTTTCTCTCTCTTCTGGGCGCTTCTTCTAAGCCTTCTGGCCTTTCTTTCCTGCAGCGCTTCACAGAAACCACTGTGATAAGGATGATGACAAGAACCACAACTGCGCCCCCAATGGCTGCAGCCAGGATAGCAATCTCTGAGAAGGAAGCTGTGAAACAGAGACCAATTTAAAGTACACCAACAACAAAAAAACCCTGCTTAGGAAGGTGTATCTTTTAGCACCAAATATTTCTTTCTTTCTTACCACAAACTGTTAAGTCCTACGTTGACATTTGAGTAAATGACATAACACATGTCCAGTCCACATGCATGACCATACCTGTAGTCACAACGCGGAGCTGTACCTCCCCTGCATTGCCGTGGGCATCCGGTGGGTTCTTCACCTGACAGATGTAGGTTCCGTTGAAGGTGAACTTAACCTCTCGCAGCACAATGGAGGCGTCGCGCCCCATGATGTCCCCCGCCCACTCCACTCGCTTACGAAACCGCCCCTCCGGAGGCGGATAAGGCTTGTCATGGTAGTAGAACACCTGGCAAGGGGAGATGAAGAAATGTCACTAGTCATCCTTTTTACCCATACAAGCAAACCTGCTAAACCGCTTCATGCTAAATCCCATGTACCCATACCCCCTCCCATCCGAGGTTGACAAGACGCCTTACAGTATGCAGTCTGTCTAGCCTCCGATTCCTGTACATGCTCATACAAACACACACTCACAGACTCCTCTCGCCCTGGCTGGAGAGGCCTGAAGCTCCAGGACACAGTGAGGGCGGCTGGGTTGATGGGTGAGGTGCTGGCGAACGTGCATTTGAGACGCACATCTGTTCCGTTCACTGCCTCTACTTCCGGTGACGACATGTACACCTTTATCCCTTGGACTGGCAGCACGCCTGTACATGTGGTGGAATTCAGCTCAGTGATGTAACACATTCAAACTGGTATATTCAGGAAGGAACGAGAATTATATACGGTATGCTTGTTACTGGATGTGGATCTCCCAGGACCTGCCAGCTCACACAGCCCCACAGAGAGAAAAAAACATGGTTTTAAAATATTGCTGATGTATGATCGTTTTGCAACCCTTAAGCCACATAAAGAGAGGTTCACTGGAGATACCCAAGCTATCTAGCCTCTCTCTAAACATTTCCTTTAAATAAATATTATTAATTACAGACACAGGAACAGCAGTGTATGTGTTTTATGGCCTCCTTTGGATTTATGGAGAATAGGGAAATTCCATATGGAGGTCTGCGATGGAGTCTTCTTTTAAGATGAGAACCCGAGACATATCTCAACCCCATCGCCTAGATAACGAGGAACCAAATGGAGTCTGCGATGCGACGTACAGGCTGAGGAAGACACATTCTTAACCACGTTCCACATTTCCGGTCTCACTGCATAATAACATTTACTCCAGGGTTCCGCTGATAGTGTATGTTTTTTTTGTCCAATAAGAAAAGACCCTGTCATGATTTCACATGTTTCTACAAATGCTTATTTAGTTGAGGTGAAGTTAAGATCAGTCTCCATGCAAAATAACTTATGGAATCCAACCAGTGTAATAGCATCGCAGTGCTAGTATGCTGCACATACAGAACAGCGTTGTGCAGATTGGATGGCCGACAATGGTATGTAGTTCAGGGAGAGTGTGCATGTGTGGGTAGGTGTGTGTTTATACTTGTGTATATACAGTAGATGGCGGATTTGTTGATCCAAGGAGTTCACTCAGGGAGCTGGGGAAAACAGCTGCTTGTGTGCCGGGGTTCTCCAGGAACCTGCCTCCTGCTTATCAGCTGGACGAGGGCTTCCTGTAGGCCCCCACCCCATCCCGCCGCCCCCCCATCTAGCTGCACGGCCCCAGCCCAGACGTCTCTCTGAACATTAAAGAGAGCAGGGGCAGTCTCTCATCACTGACCCGGCGTCCCCCCCTTAACCTTAATGTGTTTTAAACGAGCTCTTCCTTCTCTCTCTCTTTCTCTGTCTAGCTCTCTATCTCATTCTGACATGCATGCAACGGATACACCATTTAGTTCTCTTTCTTTTCTGCCTTCTTGGGCAAGCGCAATGAGTCTGTCTGTGTAAATGACCAGGGAGGAAGAAAAATGCCAGTACTTATGATATCCATCAGGGAGATAGTATCAGCACTTGGCTGTATCAGTCCCCTGTTTAATGACGCTCTCTGCCAGGAGAGTGGACTCAGTGTGGGCATATGTGTGTGTATGTGTGTGTGGCTGGGTTTGTGTGTATGCACATGTATGGGGGCCTGATCAGGTCTAAGTTTCCTGACTTTGCTATTTGGTTCTGAGGTGTGATAGGACATGTGTAGAAGCTAATGCACGCACACCCTTCCCTAATATATTCATCTTTCTGCAAGAATGGAGGGGGTGGAGGAAAGGAGGGGAGGGGGCACACAATACCCACGGTAAGACATGAGAGCTTCTCAGATTCTATCACGATACTCCACAGGCTCAACTGAAAAAAACGATTGCGGTTATGTCATTATTGAAAAGCAAACCAACACACTCGTCACATTTGATTAAATAAAAACCTGCTATATTGCTCTATGCTATGATGCTTTCCTCCAACAGCTTTTGATGGATTTTTTTAATGATTTCAAATCATGCTTAATTAGAGCTTTGGCACCAGGGAGAGATGTTGATAGGGATACGATCTACAGTGTGTTCTAAATTACTGTAATAATCTCTGCTCTTGGCAATCACAAGGATGTATATCATTGCATTACAATAGATCATAGGAATTGCCGGAGCTTGGCTTCTCTAAGATGTGTTCATCCATCGAAAGAGGATGACAAGGCGCGCAGGCAGAGAGAGATGAGCCGTCTGTCTGTGTGTCTGCCTGTCTGTCTTTCCCTTCATTTTCTTCTGGATATTTGAAACCATAAACTGTGTGCTGAAGGTGTGCTGAAGGTTTCTACTGCTTTAACCATACAACCAGACGACTTAAAAGACCCAAAAGGCATTTGTCCAACTTTACACACATTGCTGAGACATTGTGTCCAAAACATTTCTGACCTGACCTTGCAACTTGAACTGGTATGATATGCCATCTTCTCAACATGCCTTTAGGCACATGATTGGGAAAACATATTCATAGGAAACTCCTATTTTTACCCCTGAGCTTGAACTGTGATCAAGGCGGTTGTAAACAGTATCCATTGTTGAGGTCTAATGTCTACTGGCTAGAGAACTAGGCGCCTCACGAGAGACTAGATTTGGCAGCAGGCCATGCAGGACAGTACTGAGAGCTTTCAGTGAGCTAAGCTTCCTGCATGGCTAGTGCCTTCATTTCCCACAATGCTAAACTGTATAACATTCACGCTTCTACAGTAACCACTGTGAACTGGGCCAGAGAGCATACCTACCTCTATTGCAGTGTAACATACTAAAGCCCACTGCACCACATTACACAACAATTTACTACATTCATTGAACAGTCCAATGATGAATATTACAGAATAAGTGTAAAAAATAAAAATAAAATGAACTTATCCTCTTTGGAATCAGGAAATTTGTGTTGATTTAGTAGCTTTCCAGGTCTTGTGTGTGGCTTTGTTTCAGAACAGTCAGGAAACCTGAGTCGCTGAACAGGAGACTGAAGCGAGGAGGAAACATTTTGGTTGGGTTTCCAGTTTGTAACAAAGACTCAGATATTACAAAGACCCTCTCTTCTTCTCCTTTTGTGTGCGGAGGTTTCTCAAGCGCAGGCTGGGTTGACATAACCTATGTGGAACCTGAACCTGAGTGGGCTCAGATAGAGGGGGCCAGGGATGCAAAGAGGTGTTCGCAGACGCTGAGACTCCGGTGCGACCCCCCTGGTCGGGGTTCCATACAAGTATGTTTTCTATTCTTCTCACTCCCCATCCTTTCTTTTTAAGTAATGGCCATTCAAATGTTTGTAATTTAAGTCCAATCTTGGATGCAGTGAATTTACGTTCATGTGAACTGCAGTCTAGGTTTGCCATAAGTCATTTCTCCCCACACATTCTAACAAATTTAAAATTATCCTTAATTAGTCTAAATTCCCCCCCCCCCTTGTTTTTCTGTCTGTACTGTCTTGCCTCTTCCTCTGTCTGTCTGTCTGTCTGTCTGTCTGTTGCTCTCTCTCTTTATTGCAGTAATTCATCCATAGTATTGGTCCAGACCAGTAGCCTGTTGACAGCGAGAAAGGATGAATGTTCAATCCATCAAAACTAGTCCACTCCTCCCCGAGTCTCATAGCTGACTCTGCAATCTCTGCCCAGATTACAGGGTTGTATTTTTCAGTAAATCTGCTAACAAGTGGATCCTGGTTAATTCTGGTTTATATTGCCCTATCTCCATAGCCAAGCAGAGGAAATTTGTAAATCCATTTAAACCAAGTACTAAAGAATACTATTAGAATACTATTAGAATTTTGGGAATGTTAAGGAATTTAATGCAGGATCTATCAAAGAAGGCCAAGTCTATATTAAATTTATTGTCCATAAGCAAGATTGTCTTAATAAAAGATATTTTAAAAACAAGTCGGTCCTCAGGAATGAGGGGACAAAGTGTTTGTGTTCCAGAATCTTCTAGCTTGCCCTGACACGTACACACACTTCCCACAACAATCCTTATCCAGCTCTTGAACATCTTTATATACGGCCTTTCTTTCTTTCTTGGTCTTACTTGTATGTAGCAGCGGCTCTATCAAAATCTCAGGAGAAGTTTATGGAATTGTTCTTGTTTTCTCATCCCTTTCTTCACATAATCCCTGGAATTGAAATAGTAGTTTACCGCATTTCCTGTTTAGATAACACTGGAGCACACTCTGCTCTAGACTACACGGCCTTGGCTTGGAAGGAAATAAAACCAAAGAAAATCACTGTTTCAAATTCAGACCCACACCTATTGGTTTAAAAAAAGGTGTTTAAGAGTAACAAAGCATCAAAGTCACAAACGCGAAACTGGTGTACGGTTGAGGTTTGTGGTGAGTGAGACCTCAATGCCACCTCTGTGTGGACGCTTATCAATGGCCCATTAAAAGCTTGCATTTCCACCCATCCAAGGTGTGTCAATACTGAAGCATATAAAACCTTCTCCTTTGTCAACCATACTGTATCCATGATAGTGAGGTAATCGTTGGTGACAAGAATACATTCATGCTGGCATAGCAAAAAAAGAAGCATATATATAAAAGCCAAGCAAGACCAAAAACAACAACATTTGTGTGTGTGTGTGTCTGAATGACTGGCAGGACAGGCAGCAGCATGCGTAATAATATGTAGCCCATAAAGAGAGTGGCAGACAGAGTGCAAACACTTCAGGGAGGGCAAGACATAACGAGTTAAGAAACCAGCCAGTACAGACATTAGTCACGTAATGCTGACTGACACTGTTATGAAAAAACAAGACGATAATAAACGGTACAATTGGACAATCATTCCTAAAGCAAGAATGTATCTAATACTTTGTGGGTTGAGGTGTGGAAGAGGGACATATTACAGAAGTGTTTTTGTAACATCAGGGTTGGAGTAAAGAATGCCTTGACATGTGTTGCCACGGCTAATGTTCTACACTAGTGACTGTAACCTATTTTGGACTAGCGGTGTGATTGCTGTAACATTGTACACATGACAGACTGGTGGGTTAGTGTCCTAGTGACCCAGTGAAAGAGTATGTGTGGTTAGGTGGCTAGGCTGATACAAGCCCTCTTGACAGCCGAGTCTCTGACTGAGTGGATGGAGGAAGACATCAACAGCATAAGCACAGGAGGCTGACAGCTGGTGATTTTCTTATTATAAAAATGCCATATTCTGGACACCTTTGGGTTTTATCTGACCTACAATGAACACATAGTGTATATTGTACTAGCTCTTTATCATTCACACCAGACCCATCTAGATTAACCAGCACAGAAGAGTCTAAATCAAATACTATAGCATACTAACTACTGTTTGTACAATATGGAGAGGAAGACTGATGAGCTATTAAAAGCTAAGAATAAGAATGGCTAAGAATAGCTATTAAGAGCTATTAAGTGGCAGATCCTAATAATCAGTGAAGCTATCATTTCTCTGAGCCTGATCAAAGAACGCATTACCTATGATCAACTTGCATGTGGAAAAATAATCCACTTAGACGAATGGACACTCACGCAGATTAAGTCAAGGTTAAATTTGCCCCTGTTTGCGTGAGGAATAAATGTTCTTTGGTGAGGCAAATAGGACCTCCCTTGCTCTTTACGAGAATATTCACACCATACATGTATGACATTGTGTCACGGCAACCACTGTTTAATTTGGTTATCTCAAAAGAAAATCTAGGTAGCACTGCCAAGTGTAGTTCAATGGTATTCAGCAACATCCTGAACAGCCAAGGTTGGAAGAAAGGTGGTCAAGCCATACTCAAACAACAAAGCAATGCACACAAGGATGTGCATGAATCAATAGCAGGAAGGAAATTATGGAGACTTACTGTCATTAGGAGTCCAGGATAAACTGTAATATCGCAAATATCGCAAAAATCGCCTATTGGGAATGCACAAGCGGATCCTAACCGAGCAGACCAAACCACCTTAGGGTACCTGCTCTCAATGATGCACTAAGGGCATTTCAGTTTAAAGTAGCCTGAGGTCCTGCAGAGCTCCCATATGTAGGGGGGGGTGGAGTGGTTGGATAAGGGGGCAATGCGCTCAAGGCCAACCTGTAGATGTCTTGTCCAGATGTATAGAGTTAGGAGGGACAAACGCTATTTTTGATTATGAGAAATATAGCAAACTGTTAAAGTCGCCTAAATTTTAGTTAATGGCAGTCCGGATTTTGAGGACGTGGGGTTGCATTTCACGTTTATCCAAATAAAAAACTTGTAGAAGTCGATGTGAAATGCATTTACGGCAGAAAGTTGACTGAAGTCACAGAAAATGAGTAGACCAAATGCATTTATTTGGGTCTGCTGTCACAGATTTGCTATTAATTCGCACAGATATCACTCACCTGAAGCTGCAAGTCCGGACAGGACGGCCAAGAAATAAAACCGTTTTACGCACATTGAACGGCTGGGATGACTGGATATGATTTAGCTCCAGAACTCTCCAAATACACTCACAATAAAGTTTTTTTAATTATAAACTCCGTACACGTTACTGAACGTAACTTAAGGATCACAGTCATAATAACCCGTAACTAACCTATCCCTGTTCTTGCTTCAAGCCCGAATGGAGACCGGGGATGGTCTCGCCAATGGTCTCCTGTGTTTTGACGCCCTCCCACCTCCAGGGTGAAGTGACATTCCTCCAATTCCGACTAAACCGTTTTAGAAAGCAGACCTATCCTCACTTCTCAAATCATCTGGTCCAACCTGTAAAACAGCGAAACGTTTCCACTGTTGCACTGAAAGTGAAGAAAGAAATTGCGAACCTGTAGTTTCAACACTGCGGTTATTTTTAGAGGCTGAGCGACACATGGACGTGATCTGTTAACTTATCAGACACACGATCACACCGGCGGTAGTTTCAAGGTAGTGTTTGAAGTTTTTTTTTTTTTTTGTAACATTGACATTTACATTTATTCAATTAGCAGACGCTTTTATCCAAAGCGACTTACAAGAGAGAGCTTTACAAAGAGCATAGGTCATTGAGCATAGCAACGTGATAGACCCCGAACACAGTGGGCTTTTAGATCGTGAAACATATATCGTGAGAACCAGTAAGTTCTGGTGCAAGTTCATTGGAATTGTTTGGTCTTGCTACCCTTGACAGTTGAGCTGTTGGAGTGAGGGTTAGGATGGACTCTAATGGAATGCAGCGGGTCAGAGTATTGCAGGGTTCTTTGGTGATATTTCAGGGAGTAGTTGACAAAGGGGAGGAGTGACAGGGTGTGATGGTGTAGGTCAGTAGGTCATATAGTCTGTCCAGCCAGATTCACCACTGTATAGATTATATATTTATGAAAAATAAAAAACTGGATCATCAATTGAAATATAATACACAGTACGAGTGATTAAACAGTTTCTGCCGTGATGTGATGTTTAATGTGACTTAGTTTTTGGGACGTTTCACAAATCCACGTGGGTTGAAACCACAAGGGGGAGCAATTGTCCTTAAATAATCATCCCTCCATTGAAGATCATGGCTTTGTCTGTCTTCAATAATCTCTCTGTATTCCAATAATATGGCATCCAGTAGCCGTATGTGTAATTTCAGTTGTTAAATGGGATGTAATACACTCCAATAGCATAGTACTGAAAGATTTTACTGTAGGAAATGAAATAATAATTTAACAAATTATAACAAAAAAATCACTAAAGTACCTGTATTCAAACCAAAATCTTCAGTTCTATTTTATGTTCTACAACATACCAAACCCCAAATAATTTAGGAATACAATTTATCCAACACATATAAACACAATACATAAAACAAGTTGTTTCATAGCAAGGTGTGCTATAAAAACAATGTTTTAAAATCATGTGTGCATGTTTGTGTAGTATGAGTTTGTGTGTCTGAGGACATAGGCTCATCTTCCTGTTTGTGTGTCTGTGAGACCCAAGCATGCACACGCACACACACAAGAGAGAGAGAGAGAGAGAAAGAAAAAAAACGACAGACAGAGACTAAAGAAGCAAAGAGCCAGTTCAGAACAAGGTCTGGTACTTTTGACTTTCCAAATAAAATCCATAATTTCCAACCTAATTTGGAGTCAGAAGTGAAACAGAAAAGTATTAATTCGAGGTAAAGGTCTTATATCTTAGTTGCATACGAAGAAGGAGCAGAGCTGAAATGAGAGGCCTAATTTTCATCCTTACAGTCTCTGTGATGGCAGCGGAAGAAGATACCTCCCAAGGTAAAACTCTATAATGGACATGTTTTTATTTGTTTATGCATAACATAAAAAGTCAAATTACTGCATGCAAAACAACTATACTGCTATTTTGAATGCACCTGATTTCATTGGACGCGTTTACCTAGCTGTAGATATTTTCTGTACAACCTGATCTTATTTGGTTGTTTTGTGTGAATATTTTTACTTATTTAAGCGTCGGTAGATTTCTGGGGATCCACATTTACTCTGACATGCCCTGAAGCTTATGACTCTTCGAAATCGTCATATGAATCTACGTATTCTAAGAAAGACACTGACAAGACATACACCTGTATTTCCGGCTCTAATAAGAAATATCATTTTTACATCAAAGCAACAGGTAAGAAAAACTATAATAGATTGTACACAATACAATTATCACATATCAGTTCAGTTTTTTTCCTTCTGAATATGAATCTTTTTTTTACTGATGTGATATTTTGTCCTTTGCTCTTGTCATTCTGGTCCCAGTATGTGACAACTGCTATGAGCTGAACTCTACATTAGTTGCTGGAGCAATTGGGATGGACCTTTTATTAACTGGAGGGATTATGATAATAATCTACCTGTGGGCCCATAAAAAGACTAGTGGGACGGTGCCTTCCAAATCTGTCCCTGTCAAAGGTGAGTCTTCTGTCACAGCAGATTCATCAACCACTCTATGATCAGTAATCGCAAAAACAACCATTGATATCCAGGCGTGGACTTGAATGCATCGGTCCAGTCAGAGTTGAATGTGACTAATTTGGGTTTCTCTTCCCCCACCACAGCAACCGGCCGCTCGGCAGGACGCCCTCCACCAGTACCTGCAACCGACTATGAGGTGGGTAGCAGTACCCCCAACTCTAAAACATCTACGTTCTCTTTACTTAACACATTATCATTTACTATTTACTGTTATTTACAGTGTACATTTCACACTGTACACTTTGACTCTTTTTTCTTTGCCGTTTTACTTTCCGCTATGATTTTCTTTTTTTCATGTGACATTTCACTGATTGCTTCAAGTCCAGCGAAACTAAACCGGCCAGTTGGTTCACATGGAAATGTAAACCCCAAGTTCTTCAGCCCCGCACTGTCACAGGAGAATCTCTAAATGTCCCTCTGTCTCTCTGCAGACGCTGAACCCTCAGACACGCAGCAAAGATATCTACGCTGGGGTTCAGTTGAATGGCTGATGACCTCCCCACCCTCTTACCCCACACCTGCAGACACTCTGCTCCGCTGCTTTCACCTGCTCAGCTTATTCACATGTGGTTGGAAAGAGGAAGACCGTTTTTCTTAGTGATTTACTTTAGCTTCTTATTTGTTTACTGTATTTGAGTGGGTATGTCGCTACTGCACAAGTGTTTGATTAACTTGTTATTTTTAGTGTCAAATTTATTTTAACCTACATCTCTTTATTTGCATACGCTTACCTAGACCTGCAAAAGGAAGTCTTTTTATTTTGTTATTAATGAGCCATGACCACACTCACACAGAGTACATGCACACACACTCACACAGAGTACACGCACACACACTCACACAGAGTACACGCACACACAGTCACACAGATTACATGCACACACACTTACACAGAGTACGTACACACATACAAGCTATCGCACAACCAGCTCCACCCTCATGTCTGTAGTGGCAGATTCACAGCTCTGGTTTTCTCACATTAGAAACCCAGTGTAAAAGGCAGAAACCAGCTTAGTGGAAAAATAAGATGGCTCTCCATTCTGCTGCTGTGAAACATCAGCACATCACATCTGTGTACTGGAAAACATGATCTTATGCTTATTTTTCCCTCTGAAGATGATAAATATGTTCTGTGTGCAAACGGTCCCCCTGCATGTTTTTGTGTCTGAGTTATGCTATGGAACTTTCTGGATCGTTTGATGAACCTTTCGCATTGCTTCACATTGCACTGAACGAACAGGGTGCATGTTTCAAGTCTGTGTGTTCGTGTGTGTGGGAGTAAACTGAATCTCGGAGCTTGTTTGCATGAGCTTTTCCGTTTGAAGTCTCAAGTAAGTCATGTTCGGAAACAACACTGTATGTGGGCACGTAGTGTCTCAGTACGACACACAGCAGTTGGCCAGGGCAGCAATAATGGTGCCGTTCCACAGTCAGATGTAGTTGAAGTAGATCAGCAATACACAGAGAGGCTAGACCATGCAAGGCCCTAAAACAGAATGTTACTGAGACAAACCCAAATAGGCCTAAGGGATTGCAGCGATACAGTCGAGATATATTAAGAGTATGAATCATAAGTTCTTCTGACCTGTGAGATACATTTTATTTATTTAGCATTGGACCTAAGATGGAAAAAGCTTCCTTAACAAACCACAGCATTAAGCAGCATCAAATAATAAGTCACAATAAAAGATGACAAGGAAGACATGTTTTACAACAAATACAAAGAGTTTTATATTTCTTGTTTTTAGGAAGAAGAAAATGGTATACACTTTGCCCAGAGTGTTTAGAGGAGGAGGGGGTGTAGGTGAGGAGACCTAGCCAGTCCTGGCGTAGGAGTAGAGGTCGTTGCTGCGAGTCCGATTGTTCAGTTTCTGCCATGAAGAAGAACAATGCACTTTGGTTAAATCCAGAAGGGGTGAACATGTGAACGTGTCTGTATGAAAAATGTGACAGCCAGCCAGAGGACACACCGATCACACATACAGTACATCTCCACAGATCTTTGAAGATTCCTCTCAATCTTTCCTTGTCACAATTAGCAATTTTGATCAAGGTTGCTTACCAAACACATTTGAGTCGCCTGAACCAAATCAACATTTCATACAGATATGAATCTATAAAAATGTTGCTGTGCATTATTACCTTGATTGTATTTCTGTTTCATTTATGTGAGGGAGAGTGAAAGAGATGTGTTTCTACAGGGACTGATGGGAATGGTTAACTGTACCTGATAGTGGCTCTCATTGTTTGATTCATTAGGGATGAGTGCACGGCGATCTGAAGCTGTTTTGGAAATAACATTTTTACTTGAAATGATCATTTCAGGACAAGAATACTTCCTTTGCATGACTACTTCCAGCTTCCCTGGAGAACCATATTAACATGGGGTCTGACAGGTTCTCTCACCTTGTTGGACGGGTGCTGGAGTGCCTCTGGACTGGGACGCAATGTGGTACACTGCTACTCCAATCAGAACTGTAGCTACCAGGTTTCCGATAGCCATACCTGTTGCAGCGGCAAGATCCAATTGGATGCAGTTCTTACAGGCTGGAAACAAACACACAGACACACACAAACGAAGATGGGCAGGCAGGCAGGCAGGCAGGCAGACACACACACACAAACACACACACAAACACACACACACACACACACACACTTAAACCAGGGCTTTCAAAAGTAAAAAAAAAAACTGGTTACCATAACTCTCCACATTCAATTGCAATTATGCTTATCACAATCATTCCTAAAGTTTTCGTGAGTCTTTTAATCATCATAAACCGATGCAAAAGGTTTTGACTTACTCCGGAACTTGACGTACATATAGCTGATATCAGTACCATTTTTGCATTTGTACTCTCCAGTATTTTCATCTTCATACAGTAATTTCCCATCAAATGTTTCGCCAGATCTTTTATACAACTTCATATTTGGCTTCGGGCATTCAAGTTTGATTCCGTCTTTCTCTTTCTTCACTTGTATTAGATCCTGTGAAGACGCTTAAAAAAACAACACAAAAAAACAACAGCTGCAAAAGCAATTCTTTAAACAAAAATGTCAGCAGTTTCTCTGCATTATTATCTGATCCTGTTGCATTTTACCATCATTTATAATTCATAATTTCATCACAATATTTCAAAACATTTATCGTGCTAGAAGAACAAGCACATGTTTGTCTTCTACTACTACTACTACTACTACTAAAAGGATATTGATGAATAAGTACATTATAAAGAATGACAACTCTCAAGTGTTTTACCTTCTAACTTTTGCAATTTTGGACAGTAAATAGTTAGGACTACTAATATCTAATTTCCCTTGACAACCTACCCATCCCTTTCAACCTACCCATCATGCTCCAAACCAAGAGAACGCTGGCTAACAGCAGAGTCTTCATTCTTTCTTCTCTTCTTCAGCACTGCAGATGGAAATGTGTTACATACTTTATCAAGTGTAGAACCCTAACCCCACCCCCACCCCATACACACACACACACACACACACACACACACACACACACACACACACACACACACACACACACACACACACACACACACACACACACACACACACACACACACACTTACTATCACACCACACAACCTGTACACCCACAAACAAACAGGAAAGGTGCCATTTCATGCTTGAAGTCAGACATTTTGTCTCTCTAACATTTTGTCTCTTTAACATTTATAAACTAAGACAATCAGGAACCATGAAAAATACTTGAACTTCTTAATCGGATGTGTTGGGAGTGTCAGGTGACTAAAGTCTGTCTGCTCAGAGCTTGTGAGGAGGATTTTTGCTTTGTTTTTTTGCATCAGTTTTATTGTTTGTTGTATAACTGTGGTCATGTGCATGAAATACACCAAACAAAGGTAATTAATTACCCCTCATTCCACACTTTCGAAGAATATGCAAATGTTTAGCATGACTATAAACAAATGGACGAAATTAATGTGAATGTTAAATATGAGAGCCCTACATCCATTATTGCTGTTAACTGCATATTCATAGCTAGTTTCTAAGCTGCAGCTAAGGAACTACATCAACTAAAATAGTACAAACACTGAACTGTGAGGTATCCTGTGACTAAAGCACAGCAGAACAGAGCTGGGGCTCCTGTTCCAGATGCTAGTGTGGCGCTCCACTCATGACACCAGACCTCATCCCACAAGGCAACTTCCTGTCAGATAACGAGCAACCACAGCAGCTCCCTGTAACCTGCAGCTATAACACCTGCACCCAACACACACACACACACACACACACACACACACACACACACACACACACACACACACACACACACACACACACACACACACACACAGACACACACACACACACACACACACTCGTCATCCTTTTCTCTCTCATCTGTCAATATTTACTCTAAAACAGCCCTGAAGAGAATGCTGCCTCTTAGTGGTTCCACAGAGCCCCAGGAAACATGATTTAACCGCTCTCATAGACTGTCTTTTATTACACTTTTTCTTTTATACACATATACATATATGCATACAAATATACATAAACATTTACAGCTACAGTACATGTAAATATACAAATATGTACCTTTATATGTACCTTTATATTATTCGTTTATGTATTTATAGAAATTAATTCACAAACATCATGTTGAACATTCCCATGTAATAGAAAGAACATTAAGCATTCCATAATGCAAGAGGATTATATATTTATGATCAACATCAGACTGGAGCATATGTAGATTAAGTTTGGTATGTTGTAAAGTGGTCAGCCCCTAAAAAGTTGACAAGACCTCTAGTTAGTAAATGAAGGCTAGAATGACCTTTTGGAACGCTGTTGACATTGAGGTACTGTAAATAAAACCACGACATCAAAGTCTTATGAGGACAAGACTGTCTTATTTACTGGCAGTTAGTTTGAGGCTCCAATGGAACAGTTGTGTTGTCAGCTTTCGGTGCCTTTAAAGGTTTAGCTGTGTGTGGATGTGTTGCATGTTTGTGAATGCGTGCGTGCGTGTGTATGTGTGCGGTCAGAGCCAGATCTCATCACTGCTCACACTGTTGACCTTATAGATGTAGCCCACCATGGGGTACCTGGCGAAACCTGGAGGATAGGAACAGTCAACCTGTTAACAGCAGTCAAACAGTCAGCAGCACATGTACTTATTAGTTATTTTACCACTAGGTTTCTACTTTTTGCACTGACTAGAAGCACTTTCAATTTCGTTGTACCTTGTGACAAAGACAAATAAAGATCTATCTATTTACCATCATCAATAGACTAATAAATAGAGACAGTCGAAGAGAAAGTGAGGGAGACAGCGAGAGAGAGAAGAAACAGTACAAGATAGAGAGAAAGAAAGAAGGAAGGAAGGAAAGTGAGCACAAGAGGAAAGGGAGTCTTGTCCCACCTCGAGCAGCATAGGCAGCCGACAGATCCTCCTCTTCCTCTGTCTTCTCTCCCTGATTGTGTTTGGCAGCCTCCTTGGCTACAGGATATTATCCATAAGGTCAAAAAGAGATAACACATAGAGTATACATGCTTTGAGATTCCTAGTAACCCTAAAAACATCAGTCTGAGCCAGATCTGGGTGCTTGAGGAGTGGTGAGAGTGGATATCAGTTCAGGGTGTAAAGTACAGGGGTCTATAGAGTTCTGGGAGTTTAGGAAACATCGAGAGCAGGAATGAAAAGTTTTTGACATTAGGGAATAGCCTTTGTTCTGGGTTCTAGGATTACTGGAAATATGTTCTAGGGAATAGAACAATTGCAGCAATACTGTACCTTTGCGGAGGGTGCTGAGGTCATGAAGCTGCATGTTGGAGGGTATGGACATGTTCTCTCTGGGCATGTAGGCTGTGTCCACTTTAATACTGGCTGAATCGCTAAAACAGACAGCCGTTAAACTAACACACAGGCAAACAAAACAAACGCGCGCACACACATTGAGGCATACCTTTTTTTGGCCAGCACAATCTCCACCGGCTCATCTGCAAAAAAGCATGCCAAACGTTAGCCAAACTGTGGAAACTCTCGTAATTCCCATGCCTGACAATCTAGGAGCCGCCCCCTCTCTCTCCCAGCTCCCCACACACCCATGATGGCCTTCCCCTTGTTCTTGTGCAGCAAGCAGAGCACCAGCAGGGTGAAGAAGAGGAGGGTGACAAAGGCCACAGCTGCCCCCGACACGATACCCAACATGGGCACCTCCACGCGGGACTGCAAGAACTCTGGGGACCACAAAAAGAAGGGCTTTGGTGTGAAGTAAAAAAACACAGATCAACATGTCTCCTCCATGTCTGTGTTGCAGGCATTTCTGCCCCCCCCCCCCCCCCCCCCCCCCCCCCCCAGCATACAGACCCCCCAGAGTGAGATTGCTCTGCGCAGCGCCAACACTGTTGCTGGCGTTCACCGACACATTCCCTGACAGGCTGCTGCTGAGGGTGACCCGCAGCGTGTGATTGGCCAGCCAGGGGTAGCTCTGCGAGTCCAGGATGAGGAAGTCTGAGGTGTTGGCTACCAGATGTCCGGATTGGTCCACGAAGGCAATGGTGGCAGTGGGGTTGGAGCGTACCAAGGCGAAGAGGACCAGGGCGAGGCCAGGATCGGCTGTCTCACTGTAGTGGGCGTTTACTCTCAGAATCTCTGGCTGGACTGGAAGAAAGGGAGTTTGCTTTGAAATGGGCCAACCTCAGAATAAGTAAGTCAGTGTATGTGTATTGGATGGAGTTGAAACCCCTAAACTACACACTTGAATATCTGAGTGCATGCCTGTGTGTGTTTCTATGTGTTAATTGATGATCTATGTTAATTGATCCAGAACCCTCAGTAATATTCTCTGAACTAACATTGGACGTTAAGCGTTACGGTGGCGTTGTAGCTCTGGCCACTGGGGGGTCTCGACAACGCACACACCAGCTCCTGATGCCATCTCCGAGCTCGCAGAGAGAATGTGCTGTGGTGTTTAGAGTTTGGACGCAACGGTGCCGACTGCTTAGGTGATGTCATCACAAGGCGCTTCTGTCCATGGCTCACGGGTTCTCTCTGCCTCTCTCCGTTCAGGTACCACGTCAGCAGAGGCGGGGCGTTGGGGTCCCCGCCGTCTGATTGGCAGTTAAATTTGTGTGTGGCATTCTCCTGTAGCGTGATTGACGATCTGTGCCGTCCATCAATTTTGGGAGCTAGTTCTATGGCACCTGGGATAAAGACACTAAACTTTAGACACATGTATCATCCATAGTGTGGCAAATTACACGAAGTTAAAGATTCTGCAATAAGTTGATGTTCCTTACTTGTCCAGACCATAGTTTGTACCAGCAGGACAGCAACACGTGTCCCTGTCCTCCAACACACACACACCATGCCGCTCCACTGGAGTATATACACACACTCCTACCTGCACATACACACACACACAAGGGAGAAGGGGGAATATTTTGAAATCCTGATTCCACCTATCAACTTTAAACACTTCAGATAGGGCTGAGGGTATAGGTCATAACCAATGAACATGGCTGCGATACAGTGATCTGTATCGCAGCCATGTTGGTTCCTGGAGTTGTTTGGTTAATATGGCTTACGTTAGCAGATTACACGTTTCACAGATATACTATCTCAAACTCCAGTCTTCAATAATTCATGTGATGTCTTGCAGAGCGTGATTTGTGAAGCAGGCAAATAGCTTTTTAGTATCATAAAACATGATTACACACACACCCCCACCCACCCACCCACACACACACACACACACACACACACACACACACACACACACACACACACACACACACACACACACACACACACACACACACACACACACACACACACACACACACACACACACACACACACACACACACACACACACACACACACACACACACACACACACACACACACACACACACACACACACACACACACACACACACACACACACACACACACACACACACACACACACACACACACACACACACACACACACACACACACACACACACAAACACACAGACACTTGATCCTGCATCAGATAAAGAAGCAGCCACGTTTACAAAGCAAAGCAGCAGGAATATTGTGTTGGTATCCAGGTCAATGGAAATTCTGAACAACAATGTTCACCCTTCCAGAAATACAATTTCTTGCCACCCTTAAAGGCTGTCAGCAAGGCTTCCGGTCATGGTTAGCACTGCCTGAAGAAATGAATAGACAACAATGGGGAAAAGCAACAACACAGGCATATCGGTGTGCACACAAATAAACACATACAGTCATGTACCTATCATAGACACACACACACAGAGTAGTCTGTATGCCACACACACACACACATACACAATGTTTGTGCATTACCTCAGCACAGTCTGCAGACGGAGGTGTGTTTCAGCCTGCCGGTGCCCCATGCGAGCGAGGGATGAGGAGGAGGGGGTGTGGAGATGGACGAGAGGAGGAGAATACAAACCTCCTTCCGGCTACAGCAGCCAAGCTCAGACGTGGGGCTTAGCTAGGCACACTGGAGCCACTGCAGCTAACATCCCAGCAGCCCACACTGTCTGACGCAGTCACACTGCCGCCACTCCGACACAGGGAGAGGAGGGAGGGAGAGGGGGAGGGAGCGAAACGGGAGGAAAAGAGAATCAGGGATTGATGGAGAGTGTGAGAGATACCAGAGAAAGAGAGAGCGAGAGAAAGAGGTAGAGAGAAAGAGAGAGACTAGGTGAAAGACAGCAGTGAGACGAGTCAAAATGGACAGAAGGCGGAGGGAAGAGAAAACAGAGTGAGAGGCCGAGTCGAAGGTGAGAAAGAAAGAGAGAAAGAGAGAGAGAGAGAGAGAGAGAGAGAGCGAGAGTGAGAAACAAAGGAAGGACAGAGCTAGAGAGGGATCTGCAGGGCATCAATCATTCATTATCCACCGAGCACACAATGACCATGTGACCACACCAAGAGGGAGAGACAGAATGATGACAAGGAGACCTGTCAGTCTGCTGGTGTACAAGAACAAGATCACATCCCATTATCCATCAATCTTATCACTCCCCCCACCCCCACCCCCCCCCACCCCCATACCACCACACACATAAACAAACCCACACTCTCCCAGATTGCTTGCTCCACAGAACTGCGCTCGGCTATTCCAGTCTGAAAATGCTCTGCAGTGCAGAGAATTCTCTACAGGAAGACCTGAGTAGAAGAACACTGCAGCCGTGAGGCTGGATGGATTGAAAGGTAGCTCGGACAGGTGACTCTGCTGACATCATAACTACCGCTGGTTCAGATATTCTGGCTCAAAGATTTAACTGTAACAGTTAAGTAACTGGACGGACTGATGAGATACAGCTACATACATATCATAAAAGCTTACTTTCCTGAAGTGAAAATCACAATCAGACGTTTTTAAATTATTTCTTTATTTATATATATTTATTTATGTATTCATCTCAGTTTGGTTGGTATTCTTTTTAATCATCGTTGTTGCACTTTAGTATTTTTGTACTGAAAACAAACAAAAAAATACATAAAATGAACCGATAAAAAAGAAAGAAGGTAAGATAAGATACGGGCGAGCAAAGAGCGGATTTTATACCGACGAGGAAGGTAGGAAGGAGAGGTGAAGGAACAGACAGAAGAAAAAAAGAACAAATCTATTCTCAACTGCCACAATTAGTAAAGGAGCAGAGCCTCGTCAGCAGACTCTTCCATCTCCTGGATACAGATGGGGGAAGGGAGCTGGAAAGCATATCATGGAACCGAGTCGCCCCAATCCCAGAGGACACAGTCCTGGGCCGTGACACGCCTCTTCAGACCCCAGCTGAGACGGGGTCCCTGACAGGACTAAAAACCGTTCACCTCCTGATGATGTTGCGCCTGTTAGCAATTAAGAGGAGGGTCCTTGTGGAGACTTGGGAGGCTAGGGGTCGCCTCGGTTGCGTCACGCAGATCAGGCCCGTCTTACGTCTTCCAGGTCCGAGGAGGGGGAGAAAGGAGGGAACAAGGTATTGGGAGGGGGGGGGGGGGGTCAAGTGTGCGGAGCAGTACTTCCTCTTCGGTTTCCATAGCGACAGGGGGACAGTATGGAGGATAGGTCATGCCCATTTCATGTCAACCAAAAGGATGGTTGACGGGGAGGTCAAAACACCACTGCATACGAGAGGAGGTCACGGGGGGGCGAGAGAGCGGAGGGGGGGGGGTGTCCGTCCTCCACCTCTTTCCAATGTCTATGATGATATGTCAGCTATTTTACATGTTCACCTCCTCCCGTTCCCACGACAGTCTTTGAAACAGCCCAACCCAACAGCCTGTCAAAATACACCCCCACCTAAAAACAGGAACAAGAACAATGACTAGAGCCACAACATCAATGATTTTGAAATGATAAAAAGGGACACAAATAGTTTCTCTCCTCTTCAAGTTTCTCGATAATAAAAACAAGAAATGAACAATCGTTTTTCATGAAGACAAAAGAGTTACTCTCTCTCTCTTCTCTCCTCTTTTGGCTAAAAATCTCAATATTCAGAAAACAAAAACAAGTATCTGAAAACATCCAGAAACGCAAAATAAAAGAACAACAATATAAAAAAGCCTCCCTGGGAACCCTCTGAAACTAAGGTTTTGATACACAAATTGAAACTGCGGTCTATACATGGCATCACTGTACAGGGAAGGGGAAGAATTCAACTACCCACAATGCAACACACTGTCACTGACAGAGAGGGGCCAGGGAGAGGAAGGGGGAAAAAAAGAGAGGGATGGAATGACGAGCAGGGTTGAAGAAGGGGTCTGAATGTTGGAAAACAGGGTACTAAGAGAAGGAGAAGGCAAGGTGGAGAAGGGTGGAGCACAGAGAAGAAACTGCTTGAACCGAAAGTGCAGAATTACTTCAGTAATTAAACAAAAAAATATTATGTAATCTTTCTTGCAACACAGAATTTTTTTCCTTTAATAATAATAATATTCATTATAATCATAACAATAAAACTTCTTTTTTTTTACAGAAAAACAGTAATAACAATAATAGTAACAATAATGATCATAGTTTCTACATGAACATTAGCCGTAAAAATGAATAAAAAATGAAATTAAGAAAAAGAACAAGAAAAGAAACTATGAGAGCTGGTTGTCCTGTGCGATTGCGATGTCACTGAGCTGATCTGGGTTAGAGAGCCACAGAGCCTGACCTCAAAACACCCCTACAAGCCCAGTGGAACGGGCCCGCTCTGAGAAAGGGCCTCATAGGCTCTGAGGTAACAGCCACTCCGGAATGGTCCACTGGAATACAGTGGAGGGGAGAGGGAGGAGCGAACAGAACCTCACAGACATCCCCGCACACCGACTTGATGTAAAATACTTTGGGTTTGTGGCTGAAAGTATGTGTGCGCATGTGTGTATGAGAAAGAGTCTGTGTGTGTGAGTGTGTGTTTTTTGTTGACGTTTCTCTATACATTTGCCTTGGACATTGAGGCGTGTGACAAAGTTGCTATGGCAACAGTTAAGAGGGAAAGGGGTGGGCAGGGTTGGATTCAAAGGGGATAGGAGAGGGTGGAAGTGACTGGGGGTGGGGGGGCTGGTGAAGAACTCAATCTATCCAATCAGATGGAAGAGCTAAATGGAGCATCCAATGGCAATGCTTGCTGGATGGCTGTGCTGAACCTCTACTTCCTTCCCCTACCTGGCCACCGCCACCACCACCCCCCAACCCCCCAGCCCCACCCCGCCCCCTCCCCAGGCTGCGGGATGCCCTCCCCTAGTACAGATGCACAGCGCCCCCTCCTGGACAGACAATGGCGGTTTGGCGTGATGCTGGTCAACACAAGTGGCTGATATGGACCTTTATACACAGGAGATGCCCCTGGAAGAGAGACACACACAGACAGAATGACACAACTAGTCAGGACTGAGTATTAAGTGGTATAAGTGTGTGTATGATTCTGTGTGTGTGAGCAGACGTACCTGTGCTAGACCCCAGCCTGCTCCATGCTGTACTGCAGGTCTGGGGGCTTATAGCTGAGCAGCATGTTGCTGGTACAGGAGGATGGGTAGCAGGCAGCAGCATGGCGTTCCTCCTCCACATCACACACTGGGGGGACCAGGAGACCAACCGGAGGACATTTACAACCAAGTCACTGCTCTGTCAGACCGCTCTGGTTATCACTGATAACTCCTGTCTCTAGGAACTCTCTAACTCTACATCTACCAAAAACACTGTGTGTGTGTGTGTGTCCAGGTTCTACTGACCTGACTCCTCCCGCTGGTGGAGCTGCTGACTTCCTGTCAGTGATGACTGGCTGAGGATGTCAGACATGCGAGCGGAGCTTAGGGCCTTCCCAGCCAATAGGCTCATCCCAGACATGGGCTCGGTCTGATCCTATTGGGGAGGAACACAGCTTAAGACAGCTTAAACCCATTTAGACAAGGACATGACAAGATTGTTCTCGACTAACAATTGGAATTAGCGTACAGCTTTTTGCACAAGAGGAGGTCTGTTCAATGGATGAACAACTTAACCATGTGCTGCACATGCTGGTCAAAGTGTTGCGGAAGTGACTAGGGTGGTTTCAGAGGTTTGACATAGACGCGCGTGCGTGTGTGTGCGACTCACGTAGGCGTCGTCGCAGGTCTGGATGGTGTGATGTCGCTGCAGCTGGCCCCGGGGCCTGTAACCATCACCCTGTGGAGCTCTGTTATAGCCCACGCCATTGTGATCAGGCATCTCCATGGCCTGCCCCTGGGTCCTACAGTCCACATGATCATTGTCTGGGAGGAGGAGCAGAAAAACAGAGCATGCTGTCTTTGTTGATAGTGCACTGTGGGTGACGTGTCGTTGGTGGGTTACTGTTTATGCTGTTACCTCTTGCAGCCGAGGCACTCCTCATGTAGGTGTGCCTGTGGGTGGGGGTGTTGTAGGGTGGGGTGCCCCCCCGGGGGGGGCCCAGCATCTCGTGCCCCTCCGCACACACCACGGCCGCAGATTTGGCCAGCAGGCCCTCGTGATGGGGGTAGCCCACAGGCAGCCCCTCGTCCTCTTCCATGCTCTCAGAATGGGGCAGACTAGGGGGCTGGCCCTGGACGTCTGGGGGTCTAATCTGAAGGAGGTGGTGGTAGTGGGGGGCCGAGACGGGGGACACCTGGGGGTCCAGGCCTGTGTCCCCCCCTTGACTGAGCTGACGGAGGAGCAGCATTTCCCCGTAGTCCTGGGGGGCGCTGGGTGGAGTGGGGGGCCCCGGCCGGGGGCTCTGCCTCTTCAGCAGGGCTGCCAGGTCCTGGGGCGGGAGACGAGGGTCGGCGTGGCCCGTCAGGGAGTGGCGGGGGGACAGGAGGCCCTGCAGGGTGGGGGTGACGTGCTGCTGCGGGGGGCGGTACTCCAGAGGGGTGGGGGACAGCAGGGCCTGTTGCAGGGCAGAGGGGCTGCCGTAGCCCCCTGCCGCCCCGCACTGGTAGCTGTCCAGGCAGGGCACCTTGAGGGACGCCCCCTGGAGGTAGGGGTTGTAGCTGCCCACCACACCCGACAGCCCGCGGCCCCCGTCGCCAAACAGATGCGGGTTGAACTGGGACTGCTGGTCATACACTGTGGTAAAGCGACCCAGACTGCGGCTGGAGGAGACGGATGGGGAGAGAAGTAGAGAGAAGACAGTAAGAATGTGCCGGAAAAGAAGAAAGAAGTGCGACTACAGACAAAGAGACTACCGTATTTTTTGCACTATAGGGCGCACTGGATTATAAGGCGCGCTGTCAATGAATGGTCTATTTTAAATCTTTTTTCATATATAAAACGCACCGGACTATAAGGCGCATTAAGCGGAAAAAAATAATAAATCTGCGTCGTAAACGTGTCTTTTGACAGGTGCCACTTTGGGATCCTTATATAGACACTGTAACATTATGGTGAAGCACAGTATGTATTACTCCGCGACGCTCCTGGCTACGGTAGCCGTAATGCTGCAAGCGGTGCGGCTTTGTAGTTTACCAAAGTCGTACTAAAACATTTTGATTTAGCGCCGTGAGTGCCTTGTACCACACAAAATCGCTTTGAGGTCAGTAAGCAAAACCAGAATTAATCCATATATACGGCGCTGCGGATTATAAGGCGCACTGTCGTTTTTGAGAAAATTAAAGGCTTTTAAGTGCGCCCTATAGTCCGAAAAATACGGTAGCTAACAAAATAAATGAAAACCTAAAAAGTAAACCCAAATAATGAGCGTGGTACAGTTTCTACACCAGTGTGCCTGGGAGAATGTATATAGACACAAAGGGGTCAGAGGTCATGTATGGGGGGGGTGGTGAATACAGACCATTTTAGACCCTCTCAATAAGAGCTGGCCCATGCTGTTTCTGTAGAGCTACCCTCTTGGAGTGTTTTTGGTCAAACTCCAGTTAACAGCCAGTTGTCTTACTGAGCTTGTCAACCAGCCAGTGGTTTAAATTAAGTGGATCCAGTAGAGATGGAATCTACTGCAAGGTGTAGCTCTTCAGACACAGTACATGACAGTCCTGCACTAGAGGGAAAGAATTCAGCTCTAATCAACTGGCTATTTTTAGAAGTCTAACCATCCTACATCTTTGCTGGCGCAGGTCTGGGATCAGCTGGCCAACATCGTAATATGTTCCCCACCCAACAGATGAATGCACAGAATGATTGTGGACCTGCGTTCAGACGTATACGTGACCAGCTGGGACTATGTAGGATCTACTTCTAGAACTCTCTTCTCCTAAACTTACATCCGTCAGCCAATGGGAGTGGAGGATGGTGGGTGATGTCATCTCAGTCAAGTAGGTTTGCGTTAAAAAGCACAACTATAGTAATAAATACTTCGAGAGGCTTTTAAGGGATGAAAGAGCGTCAAACAGAGAGCGTGGTCAGCACTAGACCACACAAGGGGCTTTGCTCATTTCCAGGTATTGAGTCAACGCTGGCTTGGCCTGGTGAAAAGTCTGGAAAGTTTGGGAGGGAACTTCTTGGGTAATGAAGGGTAGAAATGAAGTAGAAAAACAATGCAGTGTTGAGAGAATGATGGACAGCAGGACAAAAAAAAAGTAAAGAAAAAAAAGAAGAAAAAAAGACGAACTGAAGGAAGAGGGACTGAAAAAAATATATAAAAAATGAATCCGGGGTGCTTGGCGGTGGGTCTGGAAGGTCACCTGTGAGTCTCGGCATTGTCGGCGCTCAGCTGTTTCCCCAGGACGCGGTGACTACAGGGCGTGGCCAGGAAGCCGCCCTGACGCTGGGCTCCGCCCCCCAGCTCCACCTCCTGGACCTGGATGGTGACCTGCTGAGGGACAGCCTGGGCCAAAGGCACGCCCTGACGGACCGAGCAGCTCTGCTGCTGCTGCTGGGGGGGCAGGCCCCCACGGGGGATGCTGCTGGGGGGCGGGCTCCCGCTCTGGGGCTGGTAGAGGGAGGGGCCGTGCTGATACTGTACCGCCGGTGGACCACCTGGGAGGAAGAGAGGTGGGAGAGGGATAGAGGAGAGAAAAGTTAGCAGAGTGGATTTTCTGGAACATTCCGGCTGGTCCTCCTCAGCGGAGAGACGCACTAGAGCGGCGGGCGGAGGCTGGACTCACCGTGACCCTGCAGCATCTCTGCAGAGCAGGGAGGAGGGCTCTGATTGGGCTGTCTGAAGAGGTGGTTGCTGGGATGTGTAGGCGGTGGACTAGAGGGCTGGATGCGCAACCTGAGGAAACAAAACAGTGTGAGCTCAAAATCAATGGCAGCGCCCCCATGCTCAAAGTGTGTGTGTGAGAGAGAGAGAGAGAGAGAGAGAAAGAGAGAGAGAGAGAGAGAGAGACAGAGACAGAGAGTGTTCTCACCTCTGGAGCTGGTGGGTAAGGTGACTAGGCAGGCTCTCACCATGTCCCAGAGACAGGGCCTGGAGGAGAGACATTAAGACAGAAGGCTTCTTCATCTAAACTGGTCAGTGTGACCTGTGTGTGTCATCGAGTGTTTTTGTGTGGGTCTGAACAAGACAGCAGGAGGGGGATAACACAACTGAGGGTCATCCTGACCCTTAATGATGTCATGCTGTGTGTGTGTGTGTGTGTGTGTGTGAGACCTGTATCTGCTGGTGTAGTATCTGCTGCTCTTGCTGGTACAGGAAGTGCTGTTGTTGTGTGTGTTCCAGAAGCCTCTCATCCTGTGGAGCGGCATACATCTTCTGTAGCTGCTCGCACTCCTGTTCAAAAAACATACATAGGAATAAGCAAACACACGCACAACACACACAGAAGCCCACCTCAAATTATCATCTTTAAACGAAACGTACGAAAGGTACGTTTAAAAATGTTAACCTTTTTATTTGATTGGCGTAACGCAAATCCAATTGGAGCTAATCCAATTCCCCTATCACTGTCGAAAAAAACAACAAGCTATACGCTTCCCTTCCTTTGGGGCGGCGAGGAAAGTGCTATGGGGGTCAAAGGGAAAGTTTACATGACACTGGTGACCCAAGATCACCTCTTACCATCTGGATCGATGACTCCACCTGTCAAGTGCTCTAACAGGATTAGCAAGCTCGGTGACATCAGCAGAGCTGATCCTCTAAGAAGCAGGGTGGCCCTTTGTGACTGATCAGGCCATGCAGGGCGTCCTGGTCACAACCAGGAGCACCTGAACCGCCTCACCTGCTTTAGCTGCCGGATGAGGCTGCTGTTCTCCAGATGGGCTTTGAAGGCCTGGATGGTGGCGGCCCCGTCGGAGAAGCGTCTTACTGGGGAGAAACGCTCCATAGGAAGGTGGAGTGTGTTACAGTCCTTATAGCTAGACCTGGACACACAGGGAATACACACACATAGGAAACACACACACACACACACACACACACACAGGAATGCACAAAAGACAACACATTCACAATGGATTGCCGGAGGTGAGCACCCATACAGACGCACACAGACAGAAGAAACACAAAACACAAACGATGGGGTTTTAGACTCCAAAGTGTGTTTTCACTGTAAAAAAAAAAAACGACAAAAAAACGACAAAAAAACACAACACACTGTTGTGTTATCGTGGATGTTGCTCATTGCGAACAGGACGGCAACAATCACACCATTTTTGTCACCAGTGTTTATGTGGATAGCCTTGGACTGTGCATTTCTACTTTCGTTTTTCCCCCGGGCATTTTCAAATGAAAGGGGACATAAAAGCGAAAGAAAACTTATTTCTATTTCCCAATCAGGATGTGAACTAAGACGTTAATACAGACACTGATTCAGGCACTGATTCTCCTATCCTCAGCAGTTCACTGTGTAAAAAATTCAATAATAATTTGAAAGTAAAAGAAACACAAAGAACAAAAAAAAAACGAGTTTCAGCAGCCCATTCAAGCTTCCATGCCTAATACATAACATCCTTTACAAATGACAGACGTAAAATGACAACATGGCCGCCCAGAGAAAGTAGGCTAATCATCCAGTCTTCAATCCTAATCTCCTAAACCGCTACAGTAGGTGTCTCACACAATACTTAGCAAAGAAACCCTACTTAGTATCAGCTCAAAAACCGGACCTGTTCCTGGGTTCCACAGTCATGCTGGTTAGAATACCTACAGAACCACAGGGTTAGCAGCCCTGAAGAGATGAATAACAATGACCATAGCCTATTTAGAACTCTCTCCCCCCCCCACACACACACACACTCTCTCACACACACACAGTCTAGTCCTGGTCAGATCTAGTGAGTTTTAAACAGCTTTGGTTTCTAAACTAGCATAGCAGGTGAATAGGTGAGCTTCTAACTCAGTGTGGGCATTTCCCCCCTCACCGGCTGCTGTGCTGCTCGGGGGCCCAGCCCCCCCTCTGTCGGGAGGCCTGGGGCCGCTGGGGGTCTGCAGCCTGCAGCTCCCCGTGGGGCCCCGTGCTCATGAGCGCGTGCGTCGTGTGCCGCTTGGAGCGGTTCGCCAGGTACCTGGGCCGCAGGAAGGGAGGAGGGGGGAGACAGGAAGCAGCACTAGTCAGCTCTCTGTCCTTGCTGTGGGGACCCTAGTGGAGGGGTGGCAGCGGCCGGGGGGAACGAGTAAGGCCCGTCCCCCTCTTGGGGCAGCAGAGCGAATCACATCACAGATTTAGATAGAAGTCCCGCCCCCGCACCCCCTTTTTCCAATTTGAGGATTGGAAGGATTTGTTTTTGCAAGCTTACGAATAAGCGAAGCTGTGTGAGAGGCAAATTGAGAGCTGTTTGAAATGGAAAAAGATAAGAGAAAGTTTTTTGTTGGGGGGGGGAGAAGATTGAAAGGAGATTTGGTGAGAGGTTTGATTTTCCGTCATGAAAGCCAGTTGCACGATGGAAAGATAGGAAAAGGAAGGGGTGCCGAAACATCTCCAGCCCCCTGTTGGCAGAAAAGCAGCGCTGCAGCCTACCAGCACTCCCAGAAACCCAGGACACCAGGACGCTAAACTGTCCACACACCCACAAACCAGCAAAGACGCACACGCACAGTAACCCGATATCGGCGCACTTAGCCACGCCCCAAGCAGACAGAGCCCCCGCCCCTGGACTCGCCCCCCCCCCCACCCCTACCTCTGGACCGCCTCCTGGTCAGGCTCGCCATCCGAACCCTCCTCATCCACCGGAGCTACTGCTGGGATGGGGTGCTGGGAGAGGGGGTGCAGGAGTGGGGAGAGAGAAGGTGTAGAGGTCAAGTTCATGGGAGGAGAGAGAATCGACAAATAAGAGGAATTCATTCTGATGATGAGCAGTGATGAAGGTCCCTGTTGGTGCCCATTTCTGAGTCTCTCACACACACAAACACACACACACACACACACACACACACACACACACAGGTTTACTTACGGGGCTGGCAACAAGAGGGGACTGACCCCGAGGCCTCTTCAGTAGCTGGGCGTGGATCTGGATGTTGGCCCCCCCATCGGAGGCCCTGCGCCCCAGCGGGCCCATACCATTCAGCAGCTGCAGGGTGGGTGGCTGCAGGAGGGACTGTTCCTGGAGACACACGCACAGTGGGGAGGGAGGGGGGGGGCTTAATGAGCGCCTTTTCTCCAATGCTAATCCTTATTGACCCCCCCCATGCAGACGAACACAGGCATTAGGAAAGCCCTCTTAGCCCTTGCGTAACTCTACAAGCTGGCTTCTGGTACACTTGCCTGTGTGGTAATTAAAAGGTGATTACACAAAAGCAACTCATATGGGGATTGTTTGATAAGAAATGATAATAAACCCAGCCCTGATGAGGGGTGCCATGGTGCCAGCGGAAGAGTTCACCTCAGGCCCTGAACAGGGCACAAGTGCATTTGTAAGAACACTGACCAAAGATGCTTGAAAACAGCTCTTTGAATGTAACTTATTCTTTGCTTCCTTTCTGCTTATGCGCAAACCTTTTAGTGACAACCGTTAGCTCATTGGCTAATTAGCGACAAACCGCAGCCTGGTGTACCTGCTAACGGTGATTTCCCCCGGGGTCTTTACCTTGTACTCCAGGTGCTGGCTGGGCTGCAAGCTCTGGGTGGGCATGAGTGTGTGCATGGGGCCCATGGCAGGGGCCAGGGGCGGGAAGGGTGGCTGGGGGGCCGCCCCGCGGGGGAAGCCTGGCGGGAGCTTCTGCAGTTCCTCCTGCATGTCCGCCCTGGCAACACAGAACACACACGATTAGAACACCTAGATGGAACACCAAACGGTGCTAATTCTAATGGTGCTAATGCTAATGGGGCTAATCGTGCCAATGGCGCTAATGCTAATGGTGCTAATGGTGCCAATGATGCTAATGGTGCTAACACTCCACGCAGTTCAGGTGTTTTTTGCAAACCAATGCAGTGAGAGACAGCAATGGGGGTCCGGGCCTACCTGGGGTCCGGGACGCCCACTGTGTGTCGCCGCATGGACAGGTAGCGAGCCATGGCCTCGGGGGACGGCTCCTCCCCTTCGTCGCTGTCCAGCGCCATGTTTCCGTCGGGCTGCGCGGAGACACAAAGGTTAACGTCCGACACTTGGGACGTCTCGTCCATCCAGGACAAGGCCAACAGCTCCTGCATCTACGTGGGACTTGGGAGCTGTTTATTCCCGGCTTGTTAACGTCAACAAGGGTCTACCTGAAGCACCCCTGCCAAACAACACCGTAGCCGATGACGTCCGTGCTCTCCCTGATCAAGCGCTGTCGTCACGGCTTTCCGTCTCGGCTGCTCGCCGAGCGAGCGGTCGTGACGAACGAGGGACTCACCTCTACGATCTGGTTCTCCGGGTTGATAAGCTGGACTTGAGGGACGGTCATGCTAACAGGATTACCCTGCTGATCCGTCTGCAGGACACACACACACAAACACACAATACATGTAACGCTTGGGCGCTTCCAAGGAGACGCGTGGTTGGCTGGCGTCAATTAACCTGGGGGACACGTTGGACGCCACCTGCGTTCTGCATCTCAGACCTTCAGTCATTCAGCAGACGCTCTTATCCAGAGGGACTTACAGCACCAACAGGCACATTCCCCCCTGAGTCAAGTAGGGTGAAAAGCCTTGCCCAAGGACATAACGTCATGTTGCCTCAGCCGGTAATCGAGCTGGCGACCTTCTGATCACTAGCCCTAACCCCTCAGCCACCTGACTTCCACATGCGGTGTCACACACATTCTCACTCACACAGGCACACACATCAACATCGCTCTATATATGATCAACAAAAACACAAGCTGTTGATCTTGGCTTCTTTTATTTGCACACAGATGTCCTACGTCAATCCAAAGTCTTTGTTTAACGAGATCAACCTGAAGGTCTTGAAGGATCAACAAGCTTACTGTTGAAAAGGGGAAGGTCCAGAACCTCGCCGCAGGGAGTGGCCACCTGCAGCTACCCATCAGACAAGCCAACGTGGTGCAAAGCCACATCCAAGCTGACCGCCTTCCAATGGAGCCTCACCAAAGGGAGGCAGGTGGCTGAGCCGTGAGGGAAGTCGGGCTGGTAATCAGAATGTCGCTGGTTTGATGACGGGCAATTGCCAAATGACGTTGTGTCCTTGGGCAAGGCACTTCATCCTACTTGCCTCAGGGGGAATGTTCCTGTATGTGCTGTAAGTCACTCTGGATAAGAGTGCCTGCTAAATGACTAAATGTAAAAAGGTCAAAGATCTATGAAGAACAGCTGATCTGAAGGAGGGTTTTGTCCTTTAGGTTGTACGGCTTCAGAAGCGCAAGTTAGCAGATAATAGAAACGATTTCTAGCCAAGGTTAACCAATCAAGACTCTGAGAACCTAAGATCTTTTGGTCCCTGTGCATCGTTGCTATAAAGACAGGTCATAGGACTTGAGTAGTAAAGGGCCTTTTCAGCCAGTAAAGGCTGCGTGGAGACCAGCGATGAATGACTAGGCGATTTACCTGGACGGCGTTGAGAGGGTAGCCAATGGGGCGCGGGGTGGGCGCAGGAGTGGGCGGGGCCACGCGCAGGGTCTTGTGTTTCTTAAGGCGGTCGGCCAGCAGGCTGTATATGGCACTGTAGTGATCGTACGCGTCGGTGTGTAGTGACTGAGGGAGGGAGGCAACAGAGGGGTCAGCACACAACACTAGTACATGCTGAAACGGATGACCAACTCACAAGATTCTGTCTTGCTGACGTACTGGTGGATACACTGATCAATCGGCTAAAAGGGGGGGGTTACTTGGTTACGAGGATTCAAAACTCAATACTTCGTCGTGTGAAAGTTGATGTAAATGAAGGCTCTTTAGACCCTACTGCATTCACCGAGCTGGCATCACACTCTGCGAGGCGTGTGTGGTTGGTGTGTGTGTGTGTGTCGCAGGTGTGTGTGCGTGCGTGTGGCCCACCTGCAGCGTGCGCTCCCGGTCCAGTCCCATCTCGGACATGGCCATCAGCACCTGCTCGTTGATCAGCTCCGTCTCCCTCTCTGACTTCACCTGCTCACACTCCGCTATCAACTGTCAGCCACACGAGCCCGGGGGGGGGACAGAAAGAAAGTGGAGGGATGGAAAAGAAAGAGGAACGTTATTAAAACCTCACAGTTGTGTGTGTGTGTGTGTGAGAGCTGGTTCTGCATCTAATAAGAGACGCAGTAAGTGTTGGATGGGCACGAGGAGCAGGACTCACCCTGTCAAACTCAGGGTCTGGGTCTCCCTGTCTCATCCACTTGTTCTTACAAATCTGCTCCATGGACAGACGCCTGCTCGGCTCCAGAACCAGCATGTGTCGGATGAGATACTCACAATCTGTCACGCACGACAAAACAGTTAAGAAGGCCCCTCCCGAACGCAAGCGCACACGCTTTATTGGTGAGGCGGTTCTGTGCTTCTCACCCGTAGACATAAAGAAGGGAATCCGGAACTTTCCGCTCAGCACCCGGGCTCTGAGGTTCTGTAAGGTGCTGCCGTCGAAAGGCAGGGCGCCACACACCAGGACATATAGCACCACGCCCAAACTCTACAGGGAAAGACCGGAGAGAGAGAGAGATGGCTGGATGAGTGACATGGCTCCAGATATGGTGGAGGACCCTCAGGGTGTCTCTGAACTGTCAGACGAGGCGCTCACCCAGATGTCCACCTTGGGCCCGTCGTACTCCTTGCCTTCAAACAGCTCTGGAGCGGCATAGGGTGGACTTCCACACCACGTCTTCAAAAGCTGACCTCGCGCAAACAGGTTACTGAAGCCAAAGTCTGAACCCGACCCAGGGAGGAGGGCAGGAGAGACAGAGGAAAGGATGATAAGAGGCCATAAAGAGATAATCTCCATGAAATCCTCTTACTCTCTCTCTCACACAGACAGACAGACAGACAGACACACACACACACACACACCTGCTATCTTGATGTTGAGGTTGTGGTCCAGCAGGAGGTTCTCGGCTTTCAGATCACGGTGGACGATGTTGCGGCAGTGACAGAAATGGACCGCTGCCACGATCTGTTTGAACTTCCTCCTGGCGTCCTTCTCTGCCATCCTGCCATGGGCCACCAGGTGGTCTGGACACACACAGGGACACACAAACACACAGGCAGAGACACATACAGACAAACAAAAAGCAAACACAAAGTTCAAGTCTGTTTGGTTTTAATGAACACATACACACATATTCAATAGCATTACTGTTGATAGCAGGAGAGGCCCAGGGCAGAGAGGACACTCACCAAATATCTCTCCTCCACTGGCATACTCTGTTACCAGGTAGATCATCCTTTCTGTCTCCATGACCTGCAGTGAAGTGGACATGTTTAGAGGATAAGGAGAAGATGAGGTCTATCATGTCCTACAGTCAACAGTGAGAGGAGTGATGGGCAAGCATCCTGTGTGTGCGTGAGTGTGTGCATGTTTGTATATGTTTGTGTGTGTGTGTGTGTGTCTGAGTATGTGTGTTTGTGTGTGTGCCTGAGTGCGTGTGTGTGAGTGTGTGAGTGACAGGGACCTGGTAGAGGCGGATGATATGCGGGTGTCGCAGCATCTTCATGATCTGAACCTCTCTGAAGATCTTCTTCAGGTTCTCATCGTCCAGCTGAGTCTTATCCACGATCTTGATAGCCACCTGGAGAGAGACAGAGAGACAGGAAGTGACACAGAGATACACAAAGAGCCATATAGGCAGAGAAATAGACACAGAGAACGACGTGTAGAGGGGCAAGAAAGAAAAACAAGGAGAGACCAAGACAAGACTGAGGACGGCATTTTTTGACACAAAATATTTAGACCGTGAGGAAAAACAAACTAAATTGAAATCTTCCAAGACGAGAGCGTCACTGGAAGACCCCCCTCCTCCACCCATCGTGACCTTGGCGGGAGGACAATAGCTGCAGGGTCAGATGACATAACCGGAAGCGGGCATATGACTTACATAATGGCGCGGAAACAACGATAAAGTAGTCACTGTGGATTTAATCAATTCTGACAGTGCCTGCTCTCCACTTAGCGCTGACAAGTCATCCTGAACAGCGTTTTAATGAAGAAATCAACTAAACGTAATCCCCTCGCTCTGCCGAAAACAAAACCCTCCTCAACCCCGCCGTACGCAATCACACAATCATACAGGCCCCCTCAACGCCTCACACACGCAGGCTTTGCTAAGGGCCAGTTAGATGGGGTCAACGGTGGGATGCAGCCCTGTCTGCTGCTGGTGGCGGTGGCGGTGGTCGTCAGGGGAGACCAGAACAGCGCCACTTCTGCTAACGGACAGGAAAAGGAAGTGAGGAAGAAGGAAGCACAGCCACACGGGAGAGTGTGGAGCCAGACACATGGTGTTCTGGCAACCAAGTGTCGGCCCGGGCTGTTTTGTGTGCGTTTGTGTGTGACTGTGTGTCCATCTCTGTGGTATTTTAAGCTTCGCTGGTCTATTATTGTCTCTGGCACTGATCCAGCTGTGTTGATGTAATCGCTCCCCTGCCCTACTCCTCCTGAATCTGTGCTGGTGTGTAGGAGAGTTGAGGCTGACATCTGGAGCAAGGACACACACACACACATACATACAAACACAGAGGTCAACAGGTATACTGATTTTAAATGTTTACAAGTGTGTACACACATACACACACACTCTCTTTCTCTCTCCTGTCTCTCTGGAAAGACTAACTCCTACCCCATGCAAATGTACTTAAAATAAGGAAACCAGGCTGAAATCAAGCTGGCAGAGACTGCTACACTTGCCAATAAAACGAGCTGCCAGCGTGTGTTGTAAGATAGAGCAGAACATCGTTAGGTCGACTGATATCAGGAAAAACAGTGGAGAGCGGAAGAAGAAAGCAGCCGGTCACTAACATTGGGGCACATTTCTGACGAGGCTTCAGCTGAAAATCGTCTGCTCAAATATGCCCCCCCCCCCCCTTCCACGTGAAGAAAACCCTTCTGAAATGCCGTTGTAGAGATCTGAAATACGGGGCCTGACCTGGAACAGGCCCGGTCTCCAAACCCAGTCACACAGACATGTCTATGTTCCAGTTCCCCTTCCAGTGGCAGTACAGTAATGCGCTCTGAGTGTGCAAAGCCCCCCTCAGGGTGTCTTGTCTGGCTTTGGCTTCTATTACTCAGGAATTTTCCATTGAAAGATATGAATCCGGACACACGGCCGAACGGACAGACGGGGCGGCTCGAGCTGAAGTGTCACATAGCCGATTGGATCACAAGACCGGTGAGCTCACCATAGCACCACGCTGCTGCTGACACTCAGCTCGCGAAACAGATAGGGTCTCATGACCTACTATGCTGCTCCATAGACCAGCTTAATACTGAGACTGCGCATTGTACGCCAGCCTACTTTTAGCCATGTCCACAGCCTGCTGTGGTATTGCTGCACACACACATTTACTTACTGGACCAACACAGTGCACAGGGCTGTCTGGCTGCTTCGAAACAAGCACACAGCACTTTTCTAACCAACGATTCACAAGGCACAATCCTGTATTATTAGCCTACAACTATGCTGTGCCAACAGTCTACTGTAAGTCTGTATAAACCCTCTTACAAGGTAGCCTCCCTCTGGCCTACTGCTGCAGCAACTGTGAACAGTGCAAGCAGGTTAATTGCTGATGTGGCAGTGGACAGATATGCAAGGCTCTAAGCCAAGTCAATGACAAGTCTATATTAAAAGCATACATGTGAAAGTGTTCCAGCACCACCAGGTCATAAAGATAGCGTCAAAACCGTCTGACTGCCAGGACAGTCTGGCTGGCTGATTGTAAAGTTTAATCTTTACTGCAGGCTGGCAGGTAGGACTGGCTGACTGACTGTAAAGTTTAATCTTTACTGCAGGTTGGCAGGTAGGCTGGCTGGCTGACTGACTGGAAACCTGCTGGGCTCACAGGCAACAATGAACTGTATGTTGTCGTTTGAAAAACCCCACAACAAACACACCCTAACACGCACCACAGCAAGGCACCCAGCGCACATTTACACTGTACGAACACACTCGCACAATCAAGCATCAAAACATCTGACCAGCAGCATGAGTCAATAGGGGCTGGATGCATGCACACGCTCTCACACAGCCACAAAGGGTGTTGAAAATGTCTCACAGGGGTGTGCACACTAAACGTGCCTTTTAATCATCTCAACAACATGTCATGAATCACAGCCATTCTCTAATATTTATGGTACTGCATTTCTCTTCTTCGGTGGAGGCAGGGTTTGTTTTGATATAGTCTGCTCACAGGTACTACTTGGGGCAGGCTGTTTGTGACTGTGTGCATGTCAACAGAAGACCCACATTCTCTAACCAGAATGATGGCACTGCAGTCATCAGCTTAGCAGCCCAGTTCCACAACCACAGCATGCCCATCTTGTTTGCAGACCTTACTCTCTGCTAGGGATATCGGAGAAACAAGGAGGAGGAATACCACTTATGAATGGAAGACATGGGATGAAAAAGGAAAAGTTGTTATAAGCGATCAGTGTCATTACACCTGAACACCCATGAGAAAACGTGGAATAAACAGAGACATCAACACCAGGACACGGGTGATGAGCGATCTCTCCTCTGATGAACATAAAAACAACGTAGTCTTTAAAACAGGTCTTTACAATGGGAAAGGTAAACATCTGTGGGATCTTTCACGAATCCTTAAGTGCTGAATGACAGTGGGGGGACGGGGGGACAGAACACCCGTCCTGTCTGGAGCAATGCTGAGCTGTGCCCCCCACCAAGTCAGCAGGGATATCCATCCCAGGGTCGTGATCAAATTAACTGGAAAGCCCCGCATTTTAGCCGTCATGGCAAGCGACAGGAAAAGAAAACGCCATCCTGATTACACCTCCAAACGAGCTACTAGAAGTCGAGGCTGGATAGCTATGGGAAACCTCAGACCCAAGATGAACATTGAGTATTGATGTTTCAACAACTTATTGACTCTCTCTAGAGATATGACTGTTTAGCCTGAGTTCTGCTCCTCACTTTCGCCAACCGTCCCTGGAGGAGGGGATCCCTCACTGAATTGCTCCTCCCAAGGTTTCTTCCATTTCTTTCTACATAGCGAGTTTTTCTGGGAGTTTTTCCTTGTCTTCCTTGAGGGTTTAGGTTGGTGGAGGGGCAGTTCTATGGGCATATGTGAAGCCCTCTGTGACATTGCTTGTAAAAAGGGCTATACACATAAATGTTGATTTGATTTGACAGCTATCCATCTGTAGGAATTTTTTCCCATCCGAAAAATACAGTTAAGTCAGATGGCTGGGTAAATATTTGGTGACATTCACGTTAGCTCTACCATGGCTTTGCCAGCCATTTGTTTACTGGCTGGCTGGCAAGATGACAAATGGTGTAGTTGACACCTTAGCTAAATCAGATGGGTTATCTGGCTTAAATAGCAGGATATCCACTTGATCATCCATGATGAGATCCATTTTCTCTAGCAAAGCGAGCTAACGCGACATGAGTTTAGCTGCTTCCTCTCCCATCCTCGGTGGTTCTTGATCCTCTGGATCATCTACAGATCACTTCAGTCCATCTGTACCTCGAACCAGCTCACGATTCTGTCACCTTACAAAACGATCCAACACAAATGGCTGTCCCGTCTACAGACGCTTGTTTTACACCCCCGCACAGACTAACAGAGCCCCGCAACCACAGCAGCGGGCAGATCGCTGTTCTTCTGTGCCTGTCTCTCTCTCCCAGAAGCCCGCAGAAGGCCCCAGCCTCATCTTTAGAGGATGGGTGACAGCTACGAGAGTCAAAGACAATGACAACATAGAACCGATCAGCAAAATTCCCCTTATCGATCATCTTACCTTGGCTTTGGTGATGATGTGTGTGGCCAGTTTGACAACGGCGAAATTCCCCTTGCCGATAGTCCGCTCGATTTCGTAGTAGCCTACTCGAGCTGGGGGGGGCCTGCTGGCCGAAGGGAGGCCGCCGGGGTTAGTGATGCACCCCGCCGCCGGGGTGGGTCGATTGGAGTGGCTGATCCCGGAGGACGGCTGTGTTCGGTTCTGGGCGCCCATGCCTGCGTGGGCCGGTCGGGTAGAGTGCGTAATCCCGGCCGCACCGGACCCAGCAGCACCTCCGCTTGACACGGCCGCCATCTTCTCGCCTCTCTGCGGGAACAACAAGCAGCCTTGCGCAGCGCGCATCGCGGGCACGCCCCCGCCCCTGCGTCATAGCCGCTCCTCCGCAGCGCCCTCTCTAGGTTGTAACTATAGCAACTATCAGCGTAACAAATGACTTCATCCAGAGAAACGTATTGTGGTTGCCCTGGAAACGGAACTGCGCATAATCATACAGTATTTCAAGTGGTTCGTTGCTATGAACTACTATGAACATCAAACAACTTTTTAAAATAAATCAATTCATCTTCATTTGCGTATAAATTTGTTTTTTCATCATTTGTGTTGAATTCTTATTTCCATAATGACACCCCTTCGCCTTCCCTTTTACATTTAATCATTTAGTAGACGAAACCGAAGCTTTTCTGCTTCTTACACAGACATACACACAGGGAGAGAGAAAATATGTTGTTTTCAGTAAACATATTTCCTGAACATAAAGGTAAAATGTATGAACATTAGACATTTTTAATAGGGACACTGACACCAAACTACGTTGAACAGCCTTAAGCGTAGAATAGACCAATTAAAACCGTTGTAAGAATAGACCAATCAAAACAGCCTTAAGAATAGACCAATCAAAACTAGGTGTAGAATGGGCCAATCTAAACAGCCGTAAGAATAGACCAATCAAAACAGCCGTAGAAATAGACCAATAGAAACAGCCGTAAGAATAGACCAATCAAAACAGCCGTGATCTCAGCAGATCTTAGTAATCTCAGCAGTACACGTCACTAAGGAAATGACTGATGACACAGGGGAACGAACACACATGCAGTCGCATATTTTCCCTAGAAACAGATTTGTCGGTTTATGTGGAGGTTGGGCTAGCCAAGGATATTCTGACAGATTATTCAGTACATTGATCATGATAATGGACCGGGTGCTTTATCTCAATATGGTGTAAAAAAAGTCAAAATCTGTCCTGACTTCAGTTACCCAATCCAAGTGTAATTTCCGGTTCACGTAATTGATTTTGGCTACTCGTCAAACAAAACGATTGAATTACGGTAATCCAACTACCAACAGGCCACATTTCCTGTTTTATTTGACAGCCCAGGTTTGTGTGAATCTCCTGTCAAAGTGCTAGACAGGCTTGATCTGTGGAAATGTACCGGATGTTGTGTTTTCTGGAACGCATTTGGTCTTGACTCTAGTTCGTCACTTCTTACGTATTTTTATTTTCTTCTTCAATTTTTCATTGACAGTGTTGTAGACAGTGAGTGCCCCTGCTGGTGGCAAATTAATAATTCAATTGGAGTGTGTGACCCTATAATCACACACTATATAACTACGCCTGTCTTATTGACCAATACATATCCAAATAAGTGTGATTTAAAGACTTGCCTCCATAGACCATAGTCTATGCTTACCTCCTTATTGAAACCAGTGACGTCATTACAATGACGTCAATACGCAGTGCTCGGTTTGTTTACTGTGTGCGCGTGGGGAGGGCGCTCGAGACTGACACATTTCATACACAAAAAAAAACGAATTTTGCTTGTTGTTGTTGGACCAACAGACGAACACCTTCATCAGCAGGAACAGCGCTGAAAATGAACCAGGACTACAAGATATGTCAATGTAAACTTGAACAGTGCTTGACCATCAGTTCCAGCTGAGTGACATGTTATTACTGTTCTACAGTATCAGCGTCGAGTTGTTTAGATCTAGACCAGGTCAGACCAGTCAGCAGCTAGCCTAGCCTAGCCTAACCGAGCCTGTTCCAGTTTTAGATCCAGCTAGTGCTACTGGTGGAAGCTGTGGAAGCTGGCTAGCTTAGCTAGCTAACGACTGCTAACTGGCTGATTTCTTAGCGGTTTGGCGATGTCGAAAGACGTGGTCGGAGGTCAGTTGCAGCGGTGTCTTTATTTGAAAGAACGTTTATGTTCGGGAAATACCAGCAACACCTGCGGCTACTAACTAGCTAAAGAAGCGAACAACTGCTGTCCCGTACTGATCTGGGAGCTGCTGTATTGTTGTTGAACGTTCAACACTGTAAATATATTCCAGGTTACAGTTTACAGGACCTGTCTCAGAGAGATGGGTTTGAGAAGTTGCTGGAAATCTCGACACAAGTCAGGTTTTGCCCCCGTGTCGGTATGGATGCGGACAGGGTGTGCTGCCTTGTTCTGGTTCTGCATGTTCCACTTAGGATGCTTGGGTTCGGTCGGTGGTGGTATAACAGTCGTACAAAAAGATGCCGAGTTTGATGTGACTTATAATGACACGGTTACGAGTGACAACCAGACTATCTACGCCTTCAATCACACCATCTCCCGGAATAAGGTGAGCATCTTGTCGAGAATGATCTCATACTTTACTCCTGAATGTCCATCAGGGAGTTTACATGTGTTTTTTGACTCGTTTTCATATTTGTTGTCACTGACATAGTCTCTTTGTCTCTCTCAGACTGAGGGGATACGTGTGACGGTTGATGGGCTCTCCGATGGTCTGGAAAGCCCTATCTTGTTTGTGGTGAGGCAGAAGCAGGCCGTGTTGTCCTTCCAGGTGCCCCTCATACTAAGAGGACTGTGAGTAACCATACATGCCTGGCTTCCACCTAGCTGCACTAGGACACAGGTCCAGGACCCAACCCCTAGTCCCTGACACTGAGACACTCATCCAGGACCTAGTCCCTAACACTGAGATATGTGTGAATGTGAATTGTGTCTGTCTTTCATAGAAAATGGATGAAAGGGGCAGGTTGTCATTGGTCTTTGCCCTCTCTGTATAATTAGTCTATTGGTTGGGTGTGGCTGTGAAATGTAGTAATTCAAGTTAAACAAAGAAGGATATAGGAAAGGATAGGGAGAGACTGAATAGGTTGCAACTCAAGTGTAAACTAGAAATGTCACCTGACACACGCTCAGTTGTGATATCTGCTGTACTGGGTGAAGTGCAGCTGTTTATGAGGTTCTGTAGATCAATTCACCGGGTTACGCAACTCCCCAAAGTTGTCTTTAGCCTTGGAGTCAGGTGGTAAGACATGTCTGAGTGAATCAACAACAGACCTTGTACTTTATCACTTCTTCTTTTACATTGAATGCTTTTAGGAGGGTTGGGTATTTTGTTATTGCACATATTGTTTCATCTTGTGTACAGTTTCACTCTTTGTTGGATGACGTGGCAAGAAATGAGCACGTAACTCTAACTGTTGCTGAGAACGCTAAACACAGATGTGTGTCCATGGTACACTACATATAGACTTAACCTTGTGCCAGCTCAGCTTTTCAAACAATATTGATAGCACCCAAGTTTGGTTTGGGTACATAAAGCAGCACAGCCTGCTCATCCTTCCATAGAAAGTGAAATACCCCACAAAGCATTTTGACCATCATCCCAAACGATAGAAATCACAACCCGAAACCTGAGTAGGAGTTCTAGATCCTTCTCAGATGAACAGGAAGTGTTCTGTGTCTCAGGTACCAGAGGAAGTACCCTTACGCCCAGGTGGGCCGGACGCTGTGCCAGCCCCCCACTCTGGCGGCAGCAGAGACCCAGTACTTCTTCGTGGACGTATCGACCCTGTCCAGCCTGGGGACACACTACCAGCTGCGGATCAGCCGGGTGGACAGCTTCACCCTGCAGTGAGTGGCCCCGTCACCACCATCATCATTATCATCATCATTAACATCATTATCATCATAAGCAACAGCAGCAGCTATCTTATCATCCACATTATCATCTCATCTTCACTAGGACTAATAGACATGTCAGTATGAAATCTGTTTGAAATCATAAATACCTAATGAACCGACAATGAATAGAAGGATATCAGAGCTGATCTATGGCAGGTGTTTCCAGGATATGTCCTGGTTTGGCTTGGCTGTGGTAGTTTAGGGTGTTTACTGATCCCTGTGTGGTTTTTCTTTTTCTGTAGGACAGACAAGAAGTTCAGCTTCACTGCCACCCCGTCTCAACCTCAGGTGAGCTTCTAACCTGCTCACTGTCCCTGTCAACCCACACTCAAACGCATACACACATATCTTACTGTGGTTCTGCTCTTTAGTCTAAAGGTCAGGGGGGAATAGGAAGGTAATAAGCATTGAAAATGGAAGGCATGTGCGTTGGTCTCTACAGTTTCATGTTAACTGGTGTTAAGACATTACATAAGATAACAAAAAATGCATGATAGTGGAAAGTAGTGCAACTATTATGCTGCGCCTTGCGTCAATAGATAAACGGTGGCCTCTTCACATGCCAGGGAGCACAATAGGAATACAGAGTGACAGGAAGGGGCTCTCTAATCTTTAATCAGACTGCAGATTACATCTGCGATTTATGTTCTTTATCTTCACTTTCGGCTCTCAGTACTTCAAGTATGTGTTTCCTGACGGGGTGGACACTGTTATCGTGAAGGTCAGCTCTGATATGACCTTCCCCTGCTCCGTAATGTCGATCCAGGACATCCAGGTAAAGACAACATATCCCAGAAGCCTACTTAACGTCTCAGTCCAGAGCACTAAGAAAATCTGTAGTCATGATTGACAGTGGTCATTCATCCTGATTATTTTACAATCGATAACACTTTTTTCCCCAGTAAGTTGAGCACACTGTGATAAACAGTCATAACAGGGTTGTCACACTGTCATGGTAATGAAATGACATGCTGTGTCCCTCCCTCAGTGTCCTGTGTATGACCTCGACAACAATGTGGCCTTCATAGGGATGTATCAGACCATGACCAAAACTGCTGCTATTACCGTCCAGGTACACACACACACACATTTCACTGTTTTCCAAATGAGCTCTATGCTCGTACACATTCCCAGCAGTGACTTGGAGCTGTGGTTTCTCACTCTCGTCTTCCTCTTTCTCGTCCACCAGAGGAAGGACTTCCCCAGCAACAGTTTCTATGTGGTGGTTGTGGTGAAGACAGAGGACGAGGCCTGCGGGGGCCCGCTCAGGTTCTACCCCCTCAAGCCCGACGAGTTCATCAACGCGGGGAATCGCACCAAGTCCATAGACGTGGTGGTTTCGCCTGCCATCGAGTGTGAGTGGGCCTCACAGCTGTCCTATGCTGGAGTCATTTTTCAGTTTCTGAAATGTCTTCCACTATCTTGATGTCTGTGCTTATAGCAATCTCTCTCTCTCTCTCTCTCTCTCTCTCTCTCTCTCTCTCTCTCTCTCTCTGTCTCTCTCTGTCTCTCTGTCTCTCTGTCTCTCTCTCTCTCTGTAGTGGAGGTGTATGTGATGGGGATGCTGTTCTGTCTGGGTATCTTCCTGTCCTTCTATGTGATCACCTTCCTGGTGGCCTGCGTGGAGAACAAGAGGTGCGTCTGTCATCCCTCTCTCCAGCACACTGTTCAGATGTGGCCCTGGTGAGCGCCCAGGCCACGCCTCATTTCCTCTGGGTTTGTTCTCACACTTCACTGGTTCATCCTCAGAATGTACAAGAGGCGGGAGCTCCTGCTGAATCCCGGAGACATGTCGCCGGCGGAAACAGGTAACCCGGCAACCGGCTACAATGGCAGGCTCCATGTGGGGAACCTTGCGAGGGGTGTTCTGGGGTAGACCATTTTCAAAGTTGCCTGGTAGAACATGGATACATCAATTAGTAAAAACACAGATGAACATTAACGCGATGCATCACCCCCTTCCCCCTAGGAATAGGATTGTTCAGAAATCCCAGAATATTTTTTTGTGTGCTCTAAATGTGATTTCTTGATCTTTCTTGTACACTTTGTCCTCCTCTCCAATGCTCACTCCTCAGCCTCTCTACTGGGTAAGCACTGAGCTAGATTAATTAAATCATCTATGCCTCTCTTTCCTGAATCACCAATTCTTCTCTTTCTCTAGAGCTCTTTCCATCTCTGTCTCTCTTTGTGTCTCTTCATCCCTCTCACTAGGGCTGTATTCGTTGATTGCAATAGCAACAATAACCATGTAGTGCTGGACTAACCTTGTTTGAACCATTGGATGTTCTTAATTGCATGGTGTAATCTTGTTTATGTGTTTTGGCTCATTTACTGTTTGTAACACTTCTTTACTTTTGCATGAAAACAGGGAAAGGTGTGACTCCAGCCTCCCCCTATGAATATGGCTCATTTGGTAAGTTTGTGCGTGTGGTCGAGTGAGTGGGAAGTGTTTTAATGCATCGTTTTATGCAAGTTCTTTTATCTCTGTGTTCTTGAAGCTCACTAGCTGTGTGTTTTGACCTGCTCTCTCCCTTCCCGCCTTGACCTCACGTTTACCTCCCCCTCTCCCTCCCTCCTCCAAGCTGATAACGCCAGCACACTAAGTTCGGAGGCCGTCACAGACAGCATCGCCTCAGCTGACGCCAACTACGGCTACTTGGGTATGAAACAGAATGAGAACGCACACACTGCGTATACTGGACGTCCCCCAACCCTCTCCTCCCCTCACCCCCCCAACCCTCTCCTCCCCTCACCCCCTCCACCCTCTCCTCACTCTTCACTCCTCTTCCCCCCACACTCACACACTGCAAATACCGTGACATTTACGCACTCATTCACTGACACGCTGGAGCATTTTCACCAGGGAAAATCCGTCCCACTTCTCTTTGTTTCCAGTCGAGGCGTCAGGTTTTACCCTGGAGCCCCACTCCTGCCAGAGTTTGGCAGGTGCTCTGGTCTCTTATAGGTCCATGTGTTTTGTGTTCATCAGGACAGGAGCCCTTCAAACGCAGACCAATCCAGCACCATGTAGCCATCCGCTTTGGTGACACGCCAAACACGCCTAGCCGCTTGACCGATCCCACCCGCTTTCCTTTACCAATCAAACTCAAATGACCTGTCAAATCCCTCCGTTTTATATAAGATCTCTTCATAATCTACCATCTACAGAATTAAGATCTGTCAATCATGCCTGCCAGTATGCGCACGCAATTATGCAATGTACGCCTCCGAAGACCAAATTTTGGGAGTTTCCAGTTACCGAGGGCCCAATTTAATCGTATAAGCTATCTGTATATGATATTTCTCTACAAATTCCCAGACATACAATCCCTATAGCATACACTGGACAACCCAACTGTTAGTCACTCTCTCTGTCCTGCCTCCTCCAATCAGATCGTTCTCTGGAGAGCGTGGGGCGGATCCGCCAGGAGTCCCTGAGCTCTGTGGAGGAGGATGACTACGACACGCTGGCCGACATCGACTCCGACAAGAACATCGTCCGCACCAAGGTCTGTCCTCACCCCTCCAGCACCTACCATCACAAGTCACACAGGGGCCAAACCAAACCAAAGCATTGACATCCAGTGACTAGGATAACATGGTAACCACGCGGTGATGCATCTCTCTCCGACCTCCAGAAGTTCCTGTGCGTGTCCGACCTGGCGCGCAAAGACAAGAGGGTCCTCAGTAAGAAGTACCAGATCTATTTCTGGTGAGTGGCTGACTGGGAGAGGGAGGCACAGAGGCTTGATGTGCAGCGGAGGCCATATCTAGGTCCAGAGTGAAGGGCTGGTTCTGATGTCCCTCCCTCCCTCCCTCACTTTCTCTCTCTCTCTCTCTCTCTCTCTCTCTCTCTCTCCCTCTCTCTCTCTCTTTCTCTCTTTCTCTGCAGGAACATTGCCACCATTGGTGTGTTTTATGCGCTTCCTGTCGTTCAGCTGGTCATCACTTATCAGACGGTATTAACAGACACTACACACCAGCCTAACGCCCCTCACTTCCTGTCCCAGCACACACTACCCAACAGCCCTCACTTCCTGAGACAGTGCTGTAACTTGCAGGACAGCTAGCCTCCAGCCCCATCACAGATCAACACTGTTCCTGGAGACTCATGCTTATCTTGATGCTCATCTCCTCTCTCTCAGGTTGTCAACGTGACAGGAAATCAAGACATCTGCTACTACAACTTCCTGTGCGCTCATCCTCTGGGGGCTCTGAGGTGTGTGTGTGTGTGTGTCTGTCATGAATGCCTGGTCGCTGAGATGCGGTTACTTTGCACTCTGGATTTGACTCCCCCCCCCCTCTTCTCTCTTGCAGTTCTTTCAACAACATCCTGAGTAACCTTGGTTACGTGATGCTGGGCCTCCTCTTCCTGCTCATCGTGCTGAAGAGAGACATTGTGCACCAGCGGGCTCTCTTACGCAACGAGCTCAACGCGCATGTAGGACATGGAGGGGGGTGGGGAGGGGAAAGCAAGCAAGAGCGAGAGGAAGAATGAAAGGGTGAAGGAGAGGGCAAGGCGGAAGGACAGGGAGGCAGGTGGTGGAGGACGAGGAAGGCTGAGTCGATAGGAAAGCGTTCTTCTCTGACCCTGGTTTAACGCCTTTGGAAATCAACTTCCTCTCCCTCTTCCTCTCTTTCTTTCTTTCTTTCTTTCTTTCTTTCTCTCTTTCTCTCTCTCGCTCCCTGTAGGAGTGTGGCATCCCCAAGCACTTTGGTCTGTTCTATGCCATGGGCACGGCTCTGATGATGGAGGGTTTACTGAGCGCCTGCTACCACGTCTGCCCCAACTACACCAACTTCCAGTTTGGTAAGATACGTCAGTTACATCCACATAGCTACATCTAGACAAATGCCCCTAAATCCCCCCACCTTGAAAAGGTCACCAGCCTTTTAGCTTTCTCAGTGGGTTACTAGGGAAACCGGCCAGGCCTCTGGAAGCTTGAGGGAGCTGGACTAAATGTTCAGAAGAGGAGTGGTCCTGTGTCTGTGAGCTGGTTTAAAACGGAGCATCTTGTCCCTGTGTATGTCCAGACACCTCCTTCATGTATATGATAGCGGGACTGTGCATGCTGAAGCTTTACCAGAAGAGACACCCGGACATCAACGCCAGCGCCTACACAGCATACGCCTGCCTCGCTGCAGTCATCTTCTTCTCTGTGCTGGGAGTGGTGAGGACACACACACACACACACACACACAGATGCCTGGGCACATGCTGCAGAATCCTGAGTGTGTTTTTCGTCTTGTGCAGGTGTTTGGGAAGGGGAACATGGTGTTCTGGATCGTCTTCTCTGTAATCCATATCCTGGCCACTATGCTGCTCAGCACTCAGCTCTACTACATGGGCCGCTGGAGGCTGGGTAAGACTCGGGGTAGAGGCTGGGGGAGAGGCTGGGGTAGATGTTAGTCCTGGTGGAGGCTGGGTAGGAGCTGGGGTAGGGGCTGGGGTAGGGGCTGGGGTAGGGTTAGCCTCCTCAACAACTCAGCACCAGTCTTCCTCCAGACAGTTGACTGTGTGACTGTGTGTTGCTGTGTGTGACTGTGTGTGACTGTGTGTGTCGGTATGTGACTGTGTGTGTCGGTGTGTGACTGTGTGTGACTGTGTGTGACTGTGTGTGACTGTGTGTGACTGTGTGTTTCAGACTCGGGGATCCTACGCAGGATAGTATACGTCATCTACACTGACTGTATCAGACAGTGCAGTGGACCCATGTACATTGTGAGTAGAAGCATCTTTTTTTAAAGCTCTCTTGAAAGTCACTTTGGGTTTAAGTGTCTGCTAAAACGAATAAATGTAATGTAGAAGAACGGCATATTTAATGGAGAGAAATGTATATGAACATGAACAAAACTGTCACCTTCACTTACCAGACCTTTAATATTGTGTGGTGTGTGTGGTGTGTGTGTGGTGTGTGTGTTGTGTACTAGGACCGAATGGTGCTGCTAGTAATGGGGAACATTGTGAACTGGTCTCTGTGAGTATAGAACACCGTCTACCTTCCTCAACACACACACTCACACACACACACTCTCACACACACACACACACACACACACTTTCATGTCATCTTTTATATGGTTTCATATTGTGGACAATGGACAACCACACTGAGTGCTCAGGACATGAGTCACTGAGCTCTGTGTGCTGTTACTGTGTGAAGTCATCATCACACACCCACTCTGTTCGAGGCTCTGGAAGCCTCGAAGCGTCACTCACACGTGTGTTTGTGTGTGTGTGTGTGTGTGTGTGTGTGTGTGTGTAGTGCTGCGTACGGACTTCTAGAGAGGCCCAATGACTTTGCGTCTTATCTTCTGGCCATCGCCATCTGTAACCTGCTCCTGTACTTTGCCTTCTACATTATCATGAAGGTGAGGCTGTGTGTGTGTGTGTGTGTGTGTGTGTCACAAGGGATTTGTTCCCAACAACATGCGACAACTGTCAATATAAATTTTTATCAACAGAGCATGATCATGTTTGTGCCCACACGGATGCTGTCATTAAGAGAGAGTTTGTGTGTGTGTGTGTGTGTGTGTGTGTGTGTGTGTGTGTAGCTGCGGAGTGGTGAAAGGATCAAGTGTCTGGCCCTGGTGTGTATTCTGTTCACTGCAGTCGTCTGGGGCTTCGCACTGTTTTTCTTCTTCCAGGGACTCAGCACCTGGCAGGTGTGTAACACTCACACACTACACACTCACACACACACACACACACACACACACACACACACACACACACACACACACACACACACACATCCATCCCCAGTGTTACTGTGTGCTGTGTGTCATCTGCTCTACACTTGTTACAGGAACGCAGCACTCACAGCTCAGTCAGTCACACGCTTGAACGACGTCATGTGATGCAGGAAATGTTCTCCACACATTCCACGGCCCTCACTTCTGCCCCCCCCCCCTCCCCTCTCCCTCTCTCTCTAGAAAACCCCTGCTGAGTCTCGAGAGCACAACAGAGAGTGCATCCTGCTGTCCTTCTTCGACGACCACGACATCTGGCACTTCCTGTCCTCCATCGCCATGTTTGGCTCCTTCCTGGTGAGTCACTGTGGGATGGATGAAATCACTGTTTGCTGAAGTGTCTTAGTGAGTAAGGTGTGTGTGTAAGGTGTGTGTAAGGTGTGTGTGTGTGTGTTAGGGCTGTCAACGAATATTCTAAATTCAAATATATATTCAAATAGTGTTTACAAAACAAATTTTGAATATGAAAATTAATATTAGAATGTTAAAAAAATATATATTAAAGAAACATCGGCAGCAGGCGAGACTATTTGAGGCTGCCATATTTGGGACAAGAATCGCAACCTTAAATTTATTGCACAAAACTTTTGATGAACACTCAGCATTTGTTTATTGTTGTTGTTCATTTAAACCTCTATGCGCAGAGAGCGCGACAGTGCGGGATAGAGAGAAAGAAAAAGTGTGTGTGTGCGCGAGGCCAAGGTCTGCGGTCTTGGCCATTAGTTCATGTACTTATTTTTGTGTAGGTAATATGTTGTTAAACATGTTTAAACTTAGATATATTACCTATACAAGTAGTTATGTCTGGTTGTATTAATTTGTCCTGTTATTGACGTGCCTAATGTTCAACTGGGAAACTCGAATATATTCGAATGTATGTGTTTTTTTTTTTAAGGGAATATTCGAACGTCATTTTTGAGCAGTTTAGACAGCCCTAGTGTGTGTAAGGTGTGTTTCTCCAGCTCCTGTCCCAGTCCCTCTCACAGCTGCCTCTGTCCTCCAGGTTCTCCTAACCATGGATGACGATCTGGACTCTGTCCAGAGGGACAAGATCTTCGTCTTCTGAGAAGCACCAAAATCCGCCTTAACGTCCGTTCACTGGCCAATGGGGACCCAGCGCTGAGACCTCCCCTCCCTGACTGCAATCAGCCGGTTTCCCCCTCAGCCTCTCCCACAACCAATCAGAGGCCGGCAAAGGACGGTTTCCCACCCCCCCCACACCCCAAAGCTGACGCCTGTGTGGACACTACGCGTGCCAATCATGCGAGCTCGGCTTCTGACGCTGACTTGTCGCTGCCATTGATTTTACTGTCATACTCTCGTCGACTTCGTTGATGATCTCTGTAAACGGTTAACTTGATTTTATACTGTCGCGATTTACCTGCAACTTCATCAGTGCATCTTGAACTCGCTGGGTGTAAACTGTTTTTATTCTGCGTGTCTAATGCTGGTGGGCCGGCCGCCTGTCACCCTGTGTGCGCGTGCGTGCGTGTGTGAGAAGTATTTCCATGTCTTGTCAGTGGCCTTTTAGTGTTCTGATCACATCTTTTACAGTTCACGCATTACATTCTGGATTCCTGGGGTGAATACATGTACGATGATTGTATATATTTCAATGTGAACGTCCATATATGGAGAGGAGAAATATGTTTGCACTCTAAGATGTGAAGGAAAAACCTTAATAGTCCAGAGCAAGGTAAAGATTTGGTTACCGAATAAAGGTTTTGTCTTAAATAAATACTAGTGTGTATGATGAAGTCAGAAGTCACAAATATTTACGAATATACAACACTTTACATTTATTAAAATATTTCTTGTAAAAAAATACTTGTAAAAAGCACAGGTATTGTACAGGTCTACCCTAGAGACAGTAAACAGATGGGGTGTTTCTGATAGAACAGTTCACCTGCTGGAAGTCATCGTGATCCATGAAAGGCTCTCCAAAGATGGCTTCCATAAAAACTGCTGCATCAGCTCAACATAAACCTCTCAGCTAAACCAGCGGAATGGAATGACAGCCTTGAAAGGGACAGCCTGTCAGACTCCATGCCACATCCACAGGTTGTGACCCCTCCCTCCCTCCGGATACAGATCTCTGGATGACTAAGTGCAGGTGTCAGCCCTGGTCCACAGTAGCCCTTCCTTAGTGACAGTATTGCTGGTTGTGCGTGTGTCATGGTTCCTCCAGCCCAGGTCACCCCCCCCCCTCCTCCTCAGTAATGGTACACTTTGATCTGGTTGTTGTCATCCAGACCCAGCTGGACTAGTCCACTCATGGTGGCGGGGGTTCGATAACGCGTTAGCAGCGGCCTGGAAAAGGTCAGTGGTTAAGGCCAACTTTGACACACAGAACATCAATCGTTAGATGGGAGGATGTTTTGTGTGTGTGTGCGCGCGTGCGTCAGAGAGGATACACAGTGGAATCTTTCCTGCGTGTTTCCAGCCATTTCTTGTTGCCGTCTATGAGACCCTGCAGCCTCTGTCCATCCATCTCTGCTGACCTGTGGCTGGACGCCAGGCTGCGAGCCTGCTCACTGCAACACACACACACACCCCTTAGCATAATTAGAGAATATGGCTGAGGGTGAGCTGAGCAGGGGCTGGTAGCTGGTTGGGGTCTCTCACCTGGCTGGACTGTACCCTGAGTAAGCAGAGGTGCTCCTCACAGTGCTGGAGGCCACAGGATCCACAGCTGAACCTGGAGTAGCACCACACGCACGCACACAGGGACACACAGAGCCACACAGGGACACAGACAAATCGTAACCATCTTAACCAGCAAACTTGTCAGGCTGCTGATCAACAGAAATAACTGAGGTTTTGCATGAACAAAGCATAACATCATGTAACATAACCTCCATAACAAAAGAGAAACAGAGAGGGATGACACAACCTACCAGGGAACAGCTTGGTCCAGCGGCTGCTCAGCAGGCTGTCGGCCCCCCGCAGAGGAGGGCCGGCGGTGGGGATGGTACCGGGCATGTGGAGGGTGCTGCTGTGGGGGCCCCAGGCCCAGGAGGGGCCGGACAGGCCCAGCGAGGGGGATGCCAGGGGCTGGGAGAAGGACAGGGGCGTGGGGGTAGAGGTGACCCGGAGCAGGGGGAGGGGTAAGGGGGCGTAGGGAGCCTGCCTCTGGGATAGGGACCCCAGCGCCCCCAGGACTGTGTTGAGCTGCCCTGAGATCTGCTGCAGAGACTCGGCTAACTGCTGCACCTTGGCAGGAACGGTAGGATGGGTGCCTGGAGAGGAGGGAGGATGAATGTTAGCGTGTACGACACATGGTGTGAGGGGCCAGGGACAGTGTGAGGGACCAGGACAGAGTGTGAGGGGCCAGGGACAGTGTGAGGCAGAGTGTGAGGGGCCAGGACAGTGTGTGAGGGGCCAGGGACAGTGTGAGGGGCCAGGACAGAGTGTGAGGGGCCAGGGACAGTGTGAGGGGCCAGGACAGAGTGTGAGGGGCCAGGACAGTGTGAGGGGCCAGGACAGAGTGTGAGAGGCCAGGACAGTGTGAGGGGCCAGGACAGAGTGTGAGAGGCCAGGACAGTGTGAGGGGCCAGGACAGAGTGTGAGAGGCCAGGACAGTGTGAGGGGCCAGGACAGTGTGAGAGGCCAGGACAGTGTGAGGGGCCAGGACAGAGTGTGAGAGGCCAGGACAGTGTGAGGGGCCAGGACAGAGTGTGAGGGGGCAGGACAGTGTGTGAGGGGCCAGGACAGAGTGTGAGGGGCCAGGACAGAGTGTGAGGGGCCAGGACAGAGTGTGAGGGCCCAGAAGAGGAGCGCTCGTCTCACCGGTGCCGTTGTGACCGTCCACACTACTAAGGTCGGATTCGGACACGTCGAATGTCACCTTCCTGTCAGCAGCCATCCTGTCCAGCTCTTCAGACAGAGGCTGAGGCAGAGAGGAGGGGGTCACTGCAACGCTAACGCTAGGTTAACAGTGGGTGTGTTTGTGGTCGGTGTGTAGCAAACACTAGGCTAACAGTGGGTGTGTTTGTGGTCGGTGTGTAGCTAATGCTAGGCTAACAGTGGGTGTGTTTGTGGTGGGTGTTTAACTAACGCTAGGCTAACAGTGGGTTTGTTTGTGGTGGGTGTGTTGCTAACGCTAGGCTAACAGTGGGTGTTTGTGGTCGCTACCTCCTCCACCACAGAGTTCTCCAGCTGCTGCAGTTTCTCCTCTTTTGTCTTCAGGAGAACGTTCCCCCTCTGGATGGTCAACATCAAGTTCTCCACTTCAGTGGCCTCCTGGGAGAGAGAACAGGAGAGAGAGAGAGAGAGAGAGAGAGAGAGAGAGACAGAGAGACAGAGAGAGAGAGAGAGAGAGAGAGAGAGAGAGAGAGAGAGAGTAGAAGTAGAGAAAGATGACACAAGACAGGTGTGAAGACAAGCCTGAAATGATCTGTGTCTGAGTGACAGGTTGGGGGGGGGGGGGGGGGTAAGTCTCCCTCTGACCTGCTGCAGGTTCCGGAACATCTCCTGGGTGCTGGGGTCCTGAGGGCAGCTGGACTGGGCTGCCCGCAGCGCTGCCTGCCTCTTGTTCAGACGGCCGTTCTCCCGCTCCAGGAACTGGCGGGCTTTGTGAATGGACACACCCTCGCTGGAGATGTACTGACGCAGGCTGGTGGAGGGGAGGGAGAGAGAGGGGGGATGACATGGAGGGAGAGAGAGAGGGGGATGAAGGAATAAAGGAGGCCTTTATCTAACACACACACACACTTGCGTGCGTTTGTTCACTCACTCGTCCAGGCTGCTGTCGCTGGACACGGGCAGGGGGGAGAGAGGGTGGTCCTCCAGGTCGTTCAGACGCAGGGACTTCTCTCTGTCGTCACTAGAGGGGGCTGGTGCTCTCTCCTCCTCCTCCTCCTGCGCCTCCTCCTGTCTCAGGACGCTGCTGGCTCTGGGAGGGGCCCTGGTCTCCTCTCTCCTCTCTGCATCACTGCAGACACAGCGCAGGAGAGATGGACGTCATTACTGAACGGACATTTGAGGAATTCCAATCCAGACGTGTGTCTGTATGTGTGTGTCTGTACGTGCATGTCTGTGTGTGAGTGTGTCTGTCGGTGGGTGTGTGTCTGTGTGTGTGTGTGTCTGTCGGTGTGTGTCTGTGTGTGTGTGTGTGTCTGTATGTGTGTGTGTGTGTCTGTATGTGTGTGTCTGTATGTGTGTCTGTGTGTGTGTGTGCGCGGGTGCCGCACCTGTCTTTCCGTCTGAGCCTTTCCTGCAGCAGCTCCACCTTGCTCTCCAGCTGGTCCCTCTCCTCCTTCACCCTCCTGCTCTCCTCCCTCGCCCTCTCCCTCTCTCCCCTCATCCTCTCCGTCTCCTCCCGGGCCGAGGCCCTCTCCCCCTTCGCTCTCTCCGCCTCCTGCCTGGCCCTGTCTCTCTCCTCCCTCGCTCTCTCCAGGTCCTCCCTCAGGGCGTCTCGCTCCTGCGTCACCCGTGACAGACCCTGGAAACACACACACACACATCAGCATCGAGACGACGGCAGCAGACGATGACGATGATGAAGAAAAGGTGAAAGGTCACCTCCAGTCCCCGCTCTACCTCTCCCTCCTCCTCTTCCAGCTGGCTCCTCCTCTTCTTCAGATCTGCTGCCTGGAGGGATCACATCAGATCAGACGAAGGCTGAGCTGAGAAGCCCTGGTGAGTGTAAGGGGTGGGCGGGGCAGCAGGTGAATGAATCTGTGCTTGATTACCCTGGTCTGCAGCAAGGCCTCCTGGCTCTTTATGTCCCTGGACCTCAGCTTCAGCTTGTCTGACAGCTCCTGCAGGTCTGCCTCCTGAAACACACACGGGAGGACAAGAATAAGAAGCTGATGTATGTGTGGAGGAGAGACAGACAGAGAGAGAGACAGAGAGAGAGAGAGAGAGAAAGACAGAGAGACAGAGAGAGACAGAGAAAGACAGAGAGAGACAGAGAGACAGAGAGAGAGCGAGGGAGAGAGAGAGACAGAGACAGACAGAGAGAGACACAGAGAGAGAGAGACAGAGGGAGAAACCCTTCCTAACCTTGTCAGCATGTGCTTGCCGGGCCTTGCTGAGCTGGGAGCTGAGCTGGGAGCGGAGCCTGTCCAGCTGGCTGCTGTGGGAGGCCAGCAGACGCTCTCTCTCCTCCTGCAGCTCGCCCAGCAGACGCTCCCTCTGGACGCTCTCCTGGAGGACGCCAGAGAGAGAGCAACAGCCCCAGGCAGAGTGAGAGAGGTTCGGGATGTGTGAATGTTGCCTCAGTCAGGTGTGAATGGCCTCTGACCTCATCCAGGTGTCGCTCTCTGATGGCGTTCAGCTCCCTGCGGTGGTCGTCTCTTAGCTGCTCCAACTTCCTGTTGTGCTCTCGCTGAACTTCCTCCCGCACTTCCTGCATGACATCACCCAACTGGGCGTGTGCGGACAGCATGACGCAGAGATGTCAGAAATTCACCAACAAACAACAAACCTTTGATACCAGTTAGCTTGTGTGTGTGTGCGTTCACCTCTCTCTGGTACTCTGCCAGCTGCTGTCCTGGACGAGGACTCCTCTGTTCCATCCTTCTGTCACTGCTTCGGGCCTGAACCACACACACACACACACACACACACACACACACACACACACACACACACACACACAACACACACATCCTCAACACACAGTGGCTGTCATCAACCACGAGGTCAACGGTTCACCCCTCTGGTTGTCCTCCTCATGGGCGGTCCTTCTCACCTCCTGTTTGAGGGAGTCCAGTTGCTCGTCCCTTTCGCCCAATAGCCTCTGCCTCTCAGCCTGAAGCTCCTCCTCTGACTCCGCCTTCAGGCGCTCCAGGTTCTGCTTCCTCTGAGCCTCCAGCTTCTCTAGCTCCACCCCCCGGTCCGCCTCCAGGGTAGCCTGCAGCTCTCTGAGCACAGCCTCCCCCTCCTCCCTGACACACACACACAGAGGCGGGGTCATCAATTCTGTGGTGTGTGTGTAAGCGTTGTGGTGAAGGGGGGGGCGCGGGGGGAGGTGGGCGGGGCTGACCTGAGGCTGCGTTCCTGCTGCTCCCTCTCCTTCAGGGCGGCCTCCCTCAGCTGCTGTAGCCTCCCCTCTGACTCCTCCCTCAGCCTGCTCTCCTCCGCCCTGTCCTGCTCCTGGAGACGCTCCCTCAGAGCCCTGGAGCGCACACACACACACACACACATTCCAAAGATGACCAGCCTCGTCACACAGCCTCAGGCATAAACATTGAGTCAGAGGACCACAGCAGCACATGCTACTTCCTTCCCAGACTCCTCTGCAGCTCGAGCACACTAACCTGACCCTCTGCTCGCTCTCCTTCCTCAGCCTCCTCTCCTCCTCCTCCTCCTCCCTCCTCAGCTCCTCTCCCAGCGCCCTCATCTTCTCCTCCCGCTCCCGCCGCATGCGCTCCTTGGCCTCCGCCACCCGCCTCTCCGTCTCCCTCATCTCCCGCTCCCTCTCCTCGTCCAGGGTGTCTCTGCTCGGGCTCTGGAGCCCCGGGGGGTCCGGGGGCTGGGCGTGGGAGGCGCGGACCAGCCGGCCCCTGGCCGTCTCCGGGCGGGCCCCCACCCTGGCGCTCACGCTGCCCCTCTCGGCGCAAGGGCGCTGTGCCTCGGAGTGGGTGGGGCTGCTGGCCTGGGAGGAGCTGAGCTCCATGCCTGCAGCCTTCAGACGCCTGGGGGAGGAGAGGGGAGGGAGGAGAGGGGAGGGAGGGTCACGGATCCATAGAGTTGCTTGGCACACACAGGTCTTTGTAGCCTGTCACCAAGGTCACGGTCTAGCTGTTAGTACTCACTGTTCCGCAGCTTCCGCCCTCTTCCTCCTCTCATCTCCCTCTTCCTCCTCCTTGAATAAATCCTTTCCTTCTTTTTCCTGGGGAGAAAAAGAGGAGAGAGACTTCTGTCAGTCAAACTTTTGCGCCCCAGCTACTTGACACCTCCCACCGACAAGCTCACGCTGTGATTGGTTCTTGGACAAGTGTGCAGAGCTGTTGTGATTGGATGTCTGGATGTGTCTGAGTCTGCGATAGGGCAGGTGGGCTCACTTGGAGGGGGCTGACCGCAGGGGAGAGGTCTGTCAGGTCCAACACCTTCTCTGACAGCTTGGAGCGGAACCCAGTCTGGAATAAGACATGCAACACCATAAAGTTCATGTGTTCATCTTAATAATTCATCGTAATGCTGTATTGAATTCATTAAACAGACACCTCAGTCCAAGTGATGTAAGACTTCCACCTGTACCTTGATGTCGTCCGTTGACGATGAAGCCACCTGTATGTGCTCGCTGGCCTCAGACTGCACACACACACACACACAATTAACAGTGATTAAATAACAGTATGTTCACATATACACCTCTAAACGTACCCCAACCCCCCACCCCCAAACACACATCAAGGCAGACAAGAGTGCCGAGCTATAACCAGAGACAGGCAGGCAGGCAGGGAGAGCTAGCTAACACACAACCACACAGCAGAGATCAGCCAGTAGAGAGCAGCAGGCCTGGGGGTGGGAGAGAGGTGCGTGAGAGGGTGAGACCACCACAGGGAGGTGCCTGCCAGGGGGGGGGGGGGGGGGGGGAGGCCCTGAGACAGGGCATGCTTTCCATGGAGGTCCCTTGGGGCGGGTCGTGTCAGTTGCCAGGGAGATTTTGGAGTCTGTACTGACGAGTGGGAGACACCGATTGGCCGAAGGCTCGCCGGGCTAGCTGTCGATTGGTTTTAAATCTCACACTTCTAGACTGCAGCTCTGGGGAAGGCTAGATAAAGACAGAGGAGGAAGCTTGCGTGTGAGGGGGGGGCTGCAGCCGTCCTGTCTGAGGGGCGGGGAGGGGGGCGGAGGCTAGTGAGTGCGTGCGGAGGAGGGGGGCGGGGGGGGGGGGGGGGGGGGGAGCAGAGGGGGTGGGGGGCAGCACGCAGGCGGGCGGGCACACAGCCAGAGCACACCACCGAACCATACCTCAGCCACAGAGGGGCACTTTCTGAGCCCGCTCTTCTTCCCTTCCTTCCTGTCTAACGGCTTTACGTCCGACGGCGTGGCAGCTTGGACTGTTCCCTGATCAACAGGTTCCATCACTTCCTCTTCCTGGTCTGGCGTGTTTGAGGCGGCCTCGGTTCGATCCTTTTCCTGGTCTTCTCCCCCATGATCCCCCTCTTCACTCTGCACACGCCTCTCCTCCTCCATCTCCTCCTCTTCCCCCCCCCCCAGCGAAGACCTCTCTTTCGTCTCTTCCTCATCGCTCCCCTTCCCGCTTCCCCTCTGAGCGCGCTCGTCTTTCTCCTCTCTCCCTCCGCCATCCTCTCGTTCGCTGCCGCGCCTTCCTTCGTCTCTCTCTTCCTCGCTCCCCCCGCCCCCTGCCTCCGCTTGTCTCCCCTCTGTGCTTCCCTCGTCTCTCTCCCTCTCCTCGCAGCGACTCTCCGAGAACCGCTCTATCGCTCCGTCGCTGTCGTCGTCCTCCTCCGCCCCCTCTTCCTGATGCTGTGCGGGGCTGCTGGCCCTCTGGAGGACGTTCTTCGCTCGAGCTTTTTGGATTTTGTGTGGGTCTCTCTCGAAACATCTCTCTAGCCCCTCCTCCTCCTCCCCCTCCTCTTCTTCCAGTTCTCTTTCCAGTTCCTCTGCTTCTCTTCCCTCCATCTCTTCCTCCTCCTTGATATACCTCTCCACTACCTCCTCTTCCTCCTCCTCCCCCGGTTTTTGCTCTTCCGTGTCACTCAACACACAGCATTCCACTTTCTCCTCGCTTCCCTCCTCCTCCCCTTCTTCGCCGTGTTCCTCCTCTCCCTCGCTCTTTCCGTATTGCTCCCCAACTCCCTCCCCCCCCTCCTCCTCCTCTTTCCCCTCATCCTCACTCCTGGCACACTGTTCTTCGATCTCTTCACTCTCTTCTCCCTCCTCCTCCTCCTTCTCCTTGCTGCTGGCCCATCTCTCTATGACCTCACTTCCTGCATCGTCGTCAAAGCCTTCCTCGCTCTTCACTTCCTCTGCTTTTTCGGCCGTCTTCCCTTCCTCCTGCTCCTCCTTCTCCTCGTCCTGTTCTCCTTCATCCTCCCCACCATCTTCCGCCTTCTCTTCCTCCTCCTCTCCTTCGCTTTTCACATACCTCTCTACAGCCTCGTCGCTCTCCTCCTCCTTGTCCTCTTCCTCCACATCCTCACTGACCTCAGCTTCCTTGGATTCCTCCTTTTCTTCGTTCGCCTCTTCCCCTCCCTCCATCTCCTCCCCATTCCTCCTATCCTCTTCCTCGCCTCGCTCCTCCTCTGTTCCTCCGCCCTTGCTGACCTCAGCCTCTCCCTCCTCCTCTATCACGTCACCTCCTGTCTCCTCTCCCTCCTCTTCCTCTTTTCTCTCCTCCTCTGCTCCACCTCTCTGGACCTCCTCTTCTCCTTCATCGTCCTGGTGAGCCACACTCACTCCGTCTTTATCCCACTCCTCAGCCACCTCCTCCTCTTTCACCTCCTCATCTTCCTCCACCCCCAGCTCTCCCTCCTCCCCCCTGTGTGAGAGGTCAGCCGATAGGGGGGCCGGGCTGGGGGGGCCGGCCCCTGCACTGCTGCAGACTCTGCTGCTGGCAGGAGGAGACGGCCCCGGGTGGTGTCCACCGAGAGAGTCCTTCAGAAGGGACGGTCACGGATCCCAGAGAGAGTAGAGAGAGGGTGGGTGGCGTGCAGAGGACAGACGAGGGAGGGACAAAGAGGGGGGGGGGGGGGTAGGGGGGGGGACAACAAATTGTGACACGGAGACACAGAGAGGACCTGAGTTTCATGCTGTCCACCCATGCATTGCATGGATGGCACCAAACGGTAAGTCGAGTCGACAGAAATCAAATCAAACGAATACGCCCACGTTAAGTCAGACACAGCACAACGTACGTACAGGCATCCATTCATAACACGCTCACATGCACGCATACACACACACACGCGACTGAGCGCGTGCAGAGGGATGGGGGGGTGACGTGAGGGCCTGGTCAAACAGCAAAGCAGTAACAGTGACAGTAGGAGGAGAGCAGAACCAACAGCACGGCACAATGGCAGCCATGATCGAAGGACAGGTCCCAACAACACAGCAGCTACCCCACCAACCAACCAACCACATCCAGGTCACAGAGGTCACGGGAGAGATAGACAGAGACACAAGAGCCAGACAGAAACGGCAAAAAAGGTTAGAGGTCACACAGTGACGAATGAGGCCAGAGAAAGGGACAGAGCAGGTGAAATGTTGGACAAACAGAGATCCCCCAGTAGTCCTAGCATGAGGATGCTGCACTAACTCCTCCATAGATCCATGGATTCCATTTACTGTTCAAATATACAAGTAAGAGCAGAGCCTGTGTCTGCGTACAGGTCTAGATATCTGACACAGGGTGGAGCTAGACTGGGGATATATTTAGGACCTGGCCTCCAGCTTTAGGATGAGCATGTTGACTCAGCACAATATGGGGCCATGCTGGGAGACCGTGGAGTAATGACATCATGAAATGAGACTTGAAGCTTGAAGACACATCCTCCAGACACGCCTGTGTGTGTGTGTGAGTGTGTACCTGCTGGGATGGGGGATCAGGGCTGTGGTCTCCAGACAGAGCCAGGTCCTGCAACTCTGGTTCTGTCTTCTCCTCTGGTGGGGCAGCAACACTGGCCTCACTGTCCTGGAACACACACACAGCCAGGATGACTAACTCTATTCTAACACACAAACACACGTTGCCAGGGTGACGACCTCTTGTCTTAATCCACACACACACAGACGCACCTCATACTGCAGGCCTCCACCCAGAGCGTCCAGGTCCAGATGAAGGTTCTGCAGCAGACGGGCAGATCCTCTGGGACTCTGGGAACACAACGACACGCTCAGACGAGAGGCAGCCCCGCAGGCCAGAAGCCCAACAGGGGCTCAGACTGACCAGGGAGGGAGAGGACGGAGAGAAGGAGGAGAGAATGAATAACAGCATCTGCAGCCACAAGCTTCAGGCCAAGCCCCCCCTACCTCGTCCTCAGAGATGTTGTCCTCGTCATCCAGGCCCGGCAGGGACAGGGACACCCGCTCCTCGTGCCGGCCCCCCAGCAGACTGGAGCCCAGGCTGGACAGAGGGCCCTGGGGGTAGGGGTGAAGGTTGGGGAGGAGTGGGTAGGCGTGTCGGAGAGGGTGGGGGGCAGTGCAGAGAGATTTGGTTAAAAGAAAAAGTATTTCATGTTCGTTTCTAGAATATGAAATGTTATAATATCCATTTGAGCAGAATTGGTCATGCATGTGAGCTCTACAGTCAAGGGCCATGTGGAGGAGTAGGGGGTTTAGTCTTACTCCCAAGGGGGTCTTGAGGGGCTTCAGTCCGTCCGAGCTGCCAAGAGACCCCCGCAGGGAAGGAATGTGGCCGGGAGAGGCATCCAGACCCCGCAGAGGGGCCAGGCTTCCCAACGGAGCCTGCAGCGGCCCACGGGAAGAGCTCAAAGACTACAGGACAGAAACACGTGAATTTAGACCCATGGGATTTTCATTCCAGTATTCTGCAAGTAAGGCAACTTGTTCCAGAGATATAAACATAACATCAGTCTAGTTAAAGCTGATCCACTTCTATTCTGCCTGGTTTTCTTTGGACGTACCTTCTGCTGGTCTACCTGAAGTCTGTCTGCCTTGGCCTGCTCTGCTGGGCCTCTCATGTTCTCTCCTACAGACTGACTTTCTGCTAACTGGTTCCAGGGGGAAAGGGGGGTTTGGGAAGGCCAAAGGGGAACAATTCTGGGACGATTCTGGAGGCGAGGCCCCAGGACCTGGATGAGAGCCTTCACCTCCTCCTCTTCCTCCTCCTCCGTGCAGACCCCTGTGTCATCCCCACTCCTCTCCCTGTACCGCTTCACCCACCTGGCTCGCCACTGCCCTCTCCACAGACTCTCCTCCACCAACTCAGATATAAAGTACCCCACAAAGTCCTCCAGGCCTCCAGATACTTCCGTCTCTCCTGGGCTTGAACACAGGTGCTCTCCACCCCCCCATCCTGCACTCCTTCCCCTACACTTCTCTCCACTACTTAGCTTTGGGACGTCCTCCTCCCCACCCGCTTTTTCTACCTCTATTTCCCCGTCCTCCGGGGCATGGAAGGCCAGGCCAAAGCCACCCTGCTCGTCCCACTCTGAGCCCCTCTTGGCCTGCACGCTCTGTGAGGGAACGTTGGAGAGTTTGGAGTCGGACTGCAGAGAGGACGAGGAGGAGCGCTCTGATTGGACGCCTGCCTGTCTTATTTCTGCCTGTCTCTTCTTTCCTGCATTCTGTTCACAGGAGGATAGGGTGATCAATAAAAGGGGCATGGGACTTTTACATCTAAGCTGGATCACTCTTAATTTACTCTTAGTATACTGTACATACTGTGTATATTCTGAGTATACAATTATATTCTGTTGTAATAACTGTTTTGCACTTCTGGTTGGATGCTAACTGTATTTCGTTACCCTGTACTTGTACCTGTGTAATGACATTAAAGTTGAATCTAATCTAATCCACTTCCAAATGGAGCAGCACAATCATAGACAGTCTTTCACACATAGATGGCAAAAATCAGTTTTACCCCTTTGGGCTTGAGAAGGTCCCCCTCCTTCTTCTTCTTGACCTTCTTTTCCTTCTTGTCTTTCTTCTTCTTCTCCTTGTCCTTCTTCCCCGCTCCGGCGGCGGTCCCGGGCCGCGGCGGCGGCGCCCGCTGGCGCTCCTGTTCCACCAGGCGGCGGTACTGCTCGTCGCAGGGGTGGTCCCAGGTGGACTGGCCCGAGGAGAAGTTGAAGTAGTACACGTCCCCCGTCACGTCCTGGCTGCCGGGAGGGGGGGGGGAGGAGGAGGGGGAGGGCAGGGCAGGGGGAGGGGGAGAGGAGGGGGTCACTTCAGCGCCTCCAGAGCCCGGAGAGTGGAGAGAGATTGGTGGATGACGGTAAACACATGGGAAGACGTAGGAGGTAGCTAGCAGTGTTTTTTCCGCTCAAGTCTATCAAGAGGAACACGCTTGTTAAGACTTTTGGGCGATCTGGGGTTTAGGGGACTTCCCCAGGGACGTGTTATGGAGCTCATTACTGAAAACAAATATGGGAAATAAGGGAGCTCTCCCTGAGATGTAGGAAGTATGGATCGTTAGAAATCCAGCAGCCTGCAAGCAGCTAGCCCCGCCCCTGGCTTCAGGTGCGTCCTTACCAGGGCTTCCACTCGGCAGGCAGTGGGGCCACGATGCCCTCCCTGGCCAGCCATAGGAGCTCCGGCTCACGATCGGGATCAATGCCAATCTCTCTTGCATACTCGTGGATCTCTGACCAAGGGGGGAAAGGGGGAGTGGAGGGAAGGACAGAGACAAACAAAGGTTTGGAAACAGATGTGTACACATAACAGATTATACACACTCATATACAGTTGCAGTTATATATTCTGTATGAATACTATTAGCGTTACTGCTAACGTTATACACCACTGATGCAGATGTAGAATAGAGATCTGTAGCGAAACGTGCCTGTTCCTAAAAGAGAAGGGAACTCTAATAGCAAGATGCATAATCGAGTCGTACCTTGTTCAGAGGGGATATAGTTCTCATCATAGTCTTCCTCCAAGATCAGCTGGTCTCCTATCTGAAGAGCAGCTGCTGTCATGGTTACTGGGAACAGGAGGAACTGATGTGTTACGATGCAAAATCACGGTAGATCAGTCTGCTAATGAGTCATCAAGCTGATTCTAACGGTAGGAAGCCTAGATACATGATCTAGCTGTTTCCCTTTAGACTACCAAGGGAAGGGGTCTACAGTGACCAGTCTAGGTAGTTACTGTAGCTAAGATACAAGGCATAAGCATACACATACCTGGCAGCCTCTAGGAAAGGACAAAGGAAGCGAAATATTTTAAAATGTATTTTCATGCTAAATTTGTGTGTTGTTGTCAAGAAGTGTGCTGACATCGACATTGTTGACGTGCTGATATATAAAGCTAGCGGCACGAGCTAGTAGCCTCCCCTAATACTATTTAATAAGGATTAGCAACAGTAGCAAAGCAGCGAGACAATCTAAATGAAACTAAACTATTTACTTACCTACTATACTTGATAGTTTTTTTTACTATCCTATGATAAGTGGCGAAAATGGAGTAAGATTATTGAAAACATTTTACATGATAGAAATGTACTAGCTAGCTAGCTTTGGTTAGCTTTGTAAAAGTATCAACAACAGGATAACGGCGCTTCTAAGGACGCTCGAGCCCGTTTCCGGTTGTGACCCCCCTAGCAACCGTGAAGCTCCCGCCCATTTGAGTTCTCATCGGTTATTGGACAAAACATTTTTTTTAACCTGTCAGTCAACACGTCACACCGAGTAAAGCCTTCAGGCATTTAATAATCCTAACTATGTTATAATTGATATTCCTGCTATACGTTTAGTATTTACTGTATATTCATAATTAAAGACACATGAATTTAATGGATTTCAAATCCCACCAAGACAAAACCACCAATGTCCGTACAACATCCGTCACATTTTGATAGACTCATTTGAGAGTTACTTTTTATTAAAATGTATTTTATTTCTACAAAACTACTTAAATTCTGCAATAAGAATGCAAAACTTGTGGTTCTCTTGAAAGATACATTCCAAGCCACAAGAGGGCATTATTTGACTAGTTATCGCAAAGTGACCCTCAACTGCTGGATGCAAAGACAGCCATTTTTTCTCCCATGTCCTTCACAGTCTCAGCACTATCACATCATGTATACAGTCACTTCACATACTTCTATCTGTGATGACTGACCACTCTCCAGACGTTTTCCATCCAGTCCAATTTATGAGAGGAAAGTCATGGAAAGACCCTTCAAACATATGGCTTATAAATCTGACCAAGTCAAGGATGACAGATTCACTGTCAGATGTGACGTTTTCAATCAGTGTATGATACCGCCATCGTCTCTTTGACATTTCATTTTGCTCTAGTTTACATGTTACATGTGTTTGTAGTTGTACTCATAATAAGGCTGCCATTTTGTGAGATTCTGCCTCTCCACCCTCCCTCAAAAACAGTTACATGAGTTAGACATTCTAATTCTTCTTCTCTTCTCAAAATGTAGGGAGAAGGTGAAATGTTTCAAAAGGTTTTCTTTTTGTCCTGTCCTTTTGAATCAGTCAGTAGGCCTGAGACAGCTTGAAAACCTTGGAACCCAGTTTTTTGGTTGAGCACAGGAGGGAGAGGGGGGGGGAGAGGGCAGCGAAGGTCAGAGCCGGAAGCGTGTCTGTTATTACTAAAAACTGAGCAGCCCCCTGCACCCTTATGAAAGACATGAATGTCTTTGATCCAAATTCAATTACCTAGCAGCCATTACGGGACTGAAGCATTCTTAGCATTTTGTGAGTGATGGGCAGGAGTATTTCTGCTGTGGTCATTATAAAGAAAATCTTGAATTTATTCATTTTCATAATAAAACATTTCAATGTTAAATCTAATGGGTGGAAATCCATCAGTTAAATTGAATAGGACAGAATGCTTTATGGCTGTGCAGAAGGACACATGTAGATAGCAAAAGCCATATGCTGACATTTGAACATGTTTTCTTCATCTGTGCGCTTGCATGCATTTTTGTGTGTGTGTGTGTGTGTGTGTGTGTGTGTGTGTGTCCATGAGATTGGTGTTGCAGGTCCATGGGCTCGCCTGCTAATTGAAAGTGTTTGGTTTTGTGGTGCATGCACCTGCTTGTTTCCTTCATGCCAGCCCCTTACTGAGAGGGTTTGGCCACGCACAGCCCCAGGCCCTGGAGGGAGCCATGATGAATGGAATGTGGCCTGAGCGCCACAGGATCTGAGCTGTCACAACACCAAAGACACAAACACACCAGGCAATTCTGAGAGGACACAGCGAGAGAAAGGGTGGCGGGGGCCGGGGTGGATTTGAAGAGGGAAGGGGGATGGGAGAGAGAGGTGGAGGAGGAGATGGGGGGGGGGGGAGCGGAGGGAAGAGAGATAGAGGAGGCCAGTGAAGGTGGAGAGGTTTTAATGCTCAAACTGGTGATGATGCTTTGGAGTAAGAAGCTGGCCTTCACAATATTTTACTCGAATTAATGAACGTAATGAACAAAGTTGGCTTTTGGAGGTTTGCCCGACATTAACAGTGTCCATGTAAATCTATTAGCCACACAATGTCCCTCAGAATGTTAAAATTAGCTATGAGATAAAATATTGTGTCATGTAGAATTCCCATGATAACTATTCAAATCCATTAGCTTTTTATAAACAATGTAATATAATACACAAAAATGCTTTCTGAGCACGAATGGATATGTGGCTGTTCTGGTCTAATGATAAATGCATGCCTATCGTTACAGTCATGTGATGTCATGACTGATGGTCCACTGTCAGGAGGGGGTAGCGGGGGTGGGGGGTAGTCTCTATACAGGGTCTCACAGGAAGTAGTTGGGCAGTGGAGAGTAAAGTGATACCTTCATGGGAATTACATTGAGGTGAGAGAATTAAACCGTGGATGAAACAACTGATGGTGCTGCCAGCGTTAGCAAGCAGCTAGCCAAAGACCGCGGCTGTAAGATCCCATGGCCCAGATGCTTGTAGGTTCACAATGCAGCTGAAGAGGGAGGCCTTGGGTCAAAGTAAGTCAGAGTTAGAATAAAATTGGCTCAGTCAATGCGGAACAAGGCAAAGGTCAATCCCTGCCTTACCCTGACAATTATGACAGATTGGGTTACGCTACCGTACACACAATTCCAATGTGAGCCTAGCAGGCGTTTAACGGTGCTGTAGTAGAGATGAACCATGTCCAAGACAGACATGACCTCTGCTCACATCAAGGTCACGAGCATCACTACACTTTGTTGCCAAGAAAGATTTAAGAAGTTCCGGCACAAAGTACACATTGCATTGAAGTTAAAATTTTTTACCCAGGTTCTGGACATCAAAAGCGGTACCTATTTGGGTGTATTCTTTTTTTGCTAAAAGTCTGGGCAAAGATAAGTGACTGGAACTTTCTAAGCTACCTCTGACCCGCTGGGGGCTATTGGAAACGGGAAAGACAGCTGCACTGAGAGACACAACATCAAAACACCAGCCACAGATGTATGCAATTAGAAACATGGTAGACATTTGGGGAGCAAAGGTCCATAAACTTGTAACTTATTATGCTAGATCTAACATGGCCAGAGGGAAGGCTGCAGTCCCTGCAAATGTGCTCTTAAATGTCTTTTCGGAGTAGAAAATTCTGCTATTCAGTTATTTAGCGTTCGCCTGGGAAATTGTGATGTCTCGCAGAGTTAACTGGAGCTATCTGTGTACATTTCTCTTCATTGTTTGTCTCTTGTTCCTGATAAATGGGCCTCTCTATCTCTGCAATGATTTGTGTGTGGGTTTATTGCATACATGCAAACACATACCTTTTGGGTGAATTTAGGGAGGCAGGGGGGAGGAAGCTTTGACTCAATGTGGTTCCAATCATTAAGAAATACCGGGCTTCCTGTTTGTGTAAATATTTTCCTATTGAACTTTTTTTTAGGAAAAGGCTAGAATAATCTTCCTTGACCCCATGACCCAAATGTTCCACCACCTATCAGGGGGCTCGGCTCTCATCTGCCATGAATGTTGTTGGAACCAGTAGCCTCTACATGTCAGAAGCCATCAAGGATACATGGTCCTAAGTTCCACTGTGAATGATTGATTTCATTCACATATCCTAAAGCTTGCGGCCATTGCACGATGACATTTCACACATGACACTTTGTGGCTCTGATTCATTCATGCCATCCTGTCATGGATCGTACAATGCGTGTTTGTTGTGTTAAGATGTCAAGTTCCGGGACGTGTCGACAACTCATGCACCTGCATGTCTCTGCTAAGACAGGATGCTCTTCTCGTCCATTCTTTCAACAGGAGGGGAAACCCAATATCACGGCTGTCTCTCCCAATCCCTCATTTCACTTCCCTGTCTCCTCCAGGTTCAGCCAGCCCCCTTCGCTCCTTTCTCCCTCCGAGAGGCACCGATGTGTGAGGCAGCTCTCTGAGGAAAGGCTAAACAAACAGGCTGGCCCCTGCACAAAGAGTCCGCCACTCACAGACATGTGGCAGCAAAATCCACTCAATCCCTCCTCCTCCTCCCCCCACACATACCCCTTCCACCCCCCTCTCACCCCTCCCCTCACACAGACACCCAGCCACAACTTTGGCCCCTCACACTCCCTCAGCTGCCATACAAGCCCCCACCACCACCACCTCCCCGCCACACACCCCGAGCGGAGCCAAGAGAGGCCGAGGAGATGGAGGAGGAGGGGGAGACCGTTCTGATTCCCATTCACCCGGTGTCACCACCTCACAAAGGGGACCGCGTGACACTGCCACTAAATCAGAGTTAATGGACTCCTTTCTCAGCCCCTGCGAACATGACAGGGGGCGTGCGAGTGAGGGAGGGGGTGGGGGGTGGGTGGGGGGGGTAAAGGGGAAGAGGCTGGTATGGGTGCCTTCTTCCCCCTTTGAAGGGGCACATGAGCCTTGTGTGATATAGTGAGGGCTCATGGGAAGGCTCTTTGGAAGGCTCTTTATCATCAGCGATTTGTTGTGAGAAGCTCCATAATTCAGAGTATAAAGTGCTGTTGGGCTCGTGGGTGATTTAGACTGGCTGGATGTTCTTCGTATGGTCTGTTTGACTTTCCGTGTCACTAATCCTCACAGGCTTTCAGCACAGCTGATTTGTGGGTAAAAAGCAAAACAACAGGACATCAATCATGAGCTGCTTTAACAGTTAGACACAGGCTACACAAACCATGTTGCTCCATGGGCCATCCATCAAACTCCCAAATGTGAAGGTATGGACGGGACAAGCCATCCCTGAGCCTCGTGGGGAAGATTGTTCATTTGCATGTGAACGCTGACGCCACAATGAGAAGCTAGACTGGGCGACAGCAACTTTTCAGAGGCATTTGTTTTTGAGACCAACACTCCCAACCCCCGTCCTCCCAGCCTCCCAAACCCTGCAGCCTTGTAGCCTTCTAGCCGCCCAGTCTCCCAATCTTCTAGCCTCCAAAACCCCCAACCTCCCAACCTTTCAGCCTTTCAAACTTGTAGCCTCCCAGACTCCCAACCCCCAACCTCTCAGCCCTTCCACCCCATCCCCTTGCTGAATGACAGAAGCTCAGAGGCTGGGGTGGAGATGAGTGAAGATGGCATTGGTGTCACTGGCAGGCATTCATGTCAGTAGCACCCCCTGCCTGCCTCCAGCGCAGGGGAGAGGCGGAGAGACAGAGCAGCGAGACACGGAGCCCCAGGTAGCGACCTCATTAGCAGATAAAAGCAACCTTTCCCGCTGACCCCCGACCCTGTGGGTTGCCATGGAGTCTGCCAGTCCAGGCAGAGATGAAGCATGCTGGGGTTGCTCTCAGCGGGACAGAACGAATATTATGGGCTGCTGTGAGAATTATTAAACTCCCCGTCCCGCCCGCCAGCCCCCACTGCCCCCCACCCCCTAATTCCACTCCGACTTCCACCCTTTCCCTAAACTTCTCCTCGGCTCATGCACAGATTGGTGTTCATCCAATTCATGCCTTCTTGAACTCGGGTCTTGAAGTTGCAGGCAGACTAATGCGGGTTGTTCTGTCCTCCTTCCTGCTATGCTGCTGTTCAATAATCTTAATGCCAGTCAAAAAACTTAAGCTCATTATAATCCAGGGTTCACCTTTGATGTGCTCGGAGTAAAAAGTGCAACAGCTTACATAAGGACGAATCAAAAGAGCTGCCCTGACCTGGTCTTTTGAGCTGCGTCTGGGATGGACCATGTTTTTCATGGGTCGTGTTTTAGCTCAGGGTTTCGAACGATGCAACCTGAGCTTTCGAGCTGTTTTCTGTTTTGGCATCCTCTGGAGTGTTTGAGCGGGTACTCAAGCGCTCTTTATGAGCTCCTCCTGAACCACAACAGACAGAAAATAAAGGCCAGTTCCTGTCTTCCTATACCCCTGGTGCTTCTGGGAGCCCACGTGTTGCGAGACTGCACGTGTGTTTTTGTGTGTGTATCTACATGCACGCTTGTGTTTGTGTGTATTTACATCTCCACGTGTATGTGTTGGAAGGGGGGGATTGGGAAAGGGGGGTGGGTTACGGTGGGGGGGGGTATATCTCGGTCATGCTGACTGAGTTTTATAAGCTGCGGCTAACCCCGCTCCCCACAGCTGACTGGATATTAAATAAACAGAGCCAAGTGGCTGAATTCAGCGGGGTGAGTGCTGCTGGGGCTGGAGGAGCGGCCCTGCAGCAGAGCGGAGCTGAACAGAGCAGCACAACACTGCCCCCCCCCCCCTTTCTACACACACCCTCCTGGGCCCCCCAAACCAGCCTGTCTTATCCTTGGCAGCTGCTGTGGAGAGAGGCAGTCTATCGGACAAGGGGTAGAAGGTGGAGGGACTCATGGAGGGAATGAGGAGGGAAGAAGGATAGGATGGGAAAGTTGGAAAAGCGAGAGAGAGATAGAAGGGGAAATGGGGTGGGGGTGGTGGGGCTGGTGTGTGTGTGTGTGTGTGTGTGGGGGGGGGGTGTCTGTGTTTATTGCTGTGGTATGATAATCGGGACTAGCAGTGGCCAGAAACGGAAAACAGAACAGATTGTTGAGAGTAGCTGCGGAGCTAATTGTTCCTGCGGTTTCTGAGCAGACTGAGGGAGCAGGCGGATCGCGTCTGCTCTGCCTGCCTGTCTGTCTGTCTGTCTGTCGGCCTCTCCCTCTGTCTCGGTGTGAAAGTAAGGCAGTGTGTCAGTGTCTGGCTATGTCAGCCAACCAAAGTTCCTGTTTGCTGTACAGGACTGTACAGTACTGTGGTAGACTAGGCTGGATTAAACTGTGCTGTGCTGTGCTGGCATTAACTCTCTGCTCTGCTTCACTTCCTGACTGGGGAGGTGGGGGTGTAGATGATGGTCGGGGCACTGAGGACGTTTTGAACACAGCCTGTCTGAAAGTTCTCTCCTCCACCCCTCCTTCCTCTCATTGAGAGTTTCCGTCGTCCATTTTTCCTCAGTTTGACAGTTGAAAGTGGATCTGCTCCTGCCCAAAGATTTGGCAATACCCTCTCTCCCCCCGGCTCTCCTGGGTGACCATCACAGCCTTCATCCATGACTTCATCCAGACACGCTCGACAGGGAAGAATCAAGAAGCGATTTGATTTCCAAACTTCATTTGATTTATAGGACCCTCCCATCAGAACACTATCAGGTCACACCAAGCATCTGTGCTCAAAGAGCCGGAGGACTGGTGGGAAAGTCAAAGGGCAAGAAGAGAGAGATAGAGAGAGAAGGGGGAGAGACAGAGAGAGTGTGTGTGAGAGAAAGAGAGAGAGAGACAGAGAGAGAGAGAGTCCACAGAGCTCCTGCTTCACTCCCACACCCTGCCTCTGCCCCATACACACAGCTGTCAGTCTTATGTCTTCTGTCTGCTTGCTAGTCTGTCTTCTGAGGTCTTATTCAGAGCAATGCAGGACAGGCCAGACCAGAACCAAGATAAACCATCATCTGAGCAGATCAGTCAAGCTCAGAAATGACAGCATTTGAAAACAGGACAGACAGAATTAGACCAGACCAGTTTAGACCAGCTCAGCCCAGACACGGGCCAAACAAAGCCAGACTACTGAGCAGATAAGACTATCCCACACCAGCCTCCCTACGCCTCTTTCGCCTCAAGTCAGCACCTTCTTCTATCCTCCCCTGTTATTGGAGGACGTGGGGGAGCTTTTCTTAGCCGATCACACTGATTACCCAACAGAGCACCAATGTTTTGAGATAGCGACCCACTCAAGCAACCTATCTTCACTGGAATGCTGTGTGAAACGTTGACCCTCTCTAATGACATGACTCCAGAAAGCATGCTCTGGTAAAAGTTCAGCACGGATGGGCTAATTGAACCCAGAGACTGAGAATACACAGAGATTGTCATTTTTTGATGAATCGTTGTCCTCGACGCAGGGCTCCCTAAGCGTCCTCGCTGACTGTAGCAGACCTCCCACAGACCGCTGCCTGGACAGGCACACTGGCTGGGGCAGGTAGGGGACACGGCTGGGTCCTCCATCTTTCATCTCGCCCTCGGGGAGGACGAAGGCCTGAGTGCAGCTCATTGGTTTTTAAAAGGGGCGAGGGACAACAGGGAAACGTGGAGAGAGAAAGCGAGCGAGTGAGAAACAGTCTTCCACAGGAGGATAATAGCTTGTGAAAACTCAGTGGGCTCTCTCTTTCTTTCTGTCTCTCTCTGCTTCTGTCTCTCTCTCTCTCTCTCTCTCTCTCTCTCTCTCTCCCTCTCTCTCTCTCTCCATGTCTCTCTCTCTCTCTCTGTTCCCAAGTCCTAGTTTCCCCTCTGCTTCTCTCTGTGTGGTCCGGACCTGAGAGTCATTCCCAAACAATCGGCATTAATCCAGAGAGCGAGGGGCCTGGAGCACAGAGCTGCCAGACAGCCAGAGCCCCCTCACCCCTGGCCGCTTCAGACGCACGCTATATACACTCCCTCTGCACAGCCACACCATGAGGGCACAGACTGCAGCACAGAAAAACATAGCACAGCCTAACACAGTTATGTAAACATTAGCTTAGCATAACACGACATAGCTTGCTAGGCTACATGGTAGCTTAGCATAGTACAGTATAGCGTTACAGTAGGCTACTGTACCACCAACACTGCCACCAACACCTTGTTATTCACATTAAATGCAACACTTGACACTCTCTCCTCTGTCAAACCAGGCCTGCACAGTCTCCCTCCTGCCCGTGGCTCGCGGATGTTATTGGTGGAGAACGGTACACCCTGCGGGCAGCTGAGAGGAGATGGCGCAAGTCCAAAGATGGTCTGGACCTTGATAAGTATCACTCCCTCCTGAAATCCCTCCCTGTTCGCATAACTGAGGCTAAAACCCACGACTTCCTGAACAAAATGAACGCTGCCTCAAACCCTCACAGACTTTTCCCAACCCTTTTGTAAATGTAAAACAAGCTGACTGAAGTATCAAATAGGGTACAGTAGAAAGCCCTACAGAAAAGCATACTATAGTGAGAGACGTAGCCAAACTGTGGACAGTGTGACGTTGTTCAGGAGCCCTCCAACCCTCCAGGGCCTGGAAAGAGAGCAGTGTTTTAGCTCCAGTGAAGGCTTCACATTGACCAGGAGCCCCCCTCTCAGGCCCAACCATTGGGGATTAGCCAGCACCGTGCTCTGCTGCAGCCTGGAATGTATGTCCTGGCACTGCTCACAGTAAATTGCAGTAATCAGCCATTACTCTAATTCAGTCGTTTACCTGGCTTTACACATTCATCACTTTTGTATGATTCCAGGCCACAGATGATGAATTGGAGTGTTTGTGGGGGCCCCCGGTTACCACCCCCAACACAAAAAAACATGTTCAGCCTGTCCAAAGCCACTCACCCAAACGCCCCCCCCCCCCCCCCCCCACCCGCCCTCCCCCCCCTCACTTCCCCACCCCCCTTTCCATCCAGCCCCTCTGTACCTAATCACCAACCCTGGCCAGCCATTAGTCAGTCTTCAGACACCCTTGGAACCATGTCCGGACTGGTCCCCTGCCCCCGGGGCCCTCCCACAGGGGCCAGAGGGTGGGCGTGCTGCTGGAGGGACTGGTGTATGGAGATACAGCATGGAACCGGGTCACTTGCTCCCTTACGGCCATTACTGTAATTACGCTTGGCGTTCTTAATTGTTTTTTCGTCGTGCTTAATGAGGTGGGGGGTGGGTGGGGGTGGGGGAGCGGTGCAGCGTAATTATAGGGTGGGTGGGAGGGCAGTGCAGTGGGGGGCCAGGATGGGGAGAGGGGGAGAGAGGGAGGAGGCGACGGAGTGCGCAATTGAATTGTCAGTCTGGGTTATGATTAGGAGGTGCAGAATCAGTCATGTGGGTAATGAATTTCATGCCTGTTGATTCTGCGATTTCTCCTGGAATGCGGAGGCTGGATGCACTTTCTCCTCGGCCCTCGCTCGGCCTGCGCTGCCCTGACGGAGAGGAGCGGAGGGCAGGAGCGATGAGCGCAGGAGGAGAAGAGGAGGAGGAGGAGGGTGGAAAAGACAGAGGTGTTTCTCACGTGGGAGAAGCATGCGCTCGCTGGAAATACGTTCTCGTTTCTCGCCCTCCCGGTTAGCGGTGTCACCGGTATTATGTTTCAGCACGTCACAAAGCAATGCTTAAAGGCGAGGAGAAATACATTCGGAAAACCGATTTCATGTGCCGTTCATTGTGCCATGTGCCATGTTATTTGTATCATTTGTATTATTTGTTATTTGTATCATATATGTAGTGTATTTTACATTGTTAATCGAATAAACCCCATTCTGATTCTGATTGTTCAACAATAAAGAGGCCTTCAGCATGGATAGAAACACAATTTCACAACACGATTTCCTGTCTCCCCAAAGAAAGACAGACCCACAGCTCTTCATAGCGTTCGAGCTCCATCACTTATTTGACCATGAATCAGGGGACATGGGTTAAATATGTCCTACTGTTTTCACACGGATGCGTTGGGCCGTCTCTTTGCGGCTCTCGTCCTGGGGACTGTGTGCTCTCCTCTGTCTGCACATGCTTCGCATTTCTTTTTGGAGTGTCAGATAAATATGTGACACCCCTGAGAAAAGGCTGTCTGGTGGTTGTGTGTGTTCTGGGCTCTTCCGCCAGCCTGTGTTTACTCTGATCGGCTAGAATAGCAGTTGTGGATGCCAGCCTGAAGCTAACTGCCACCATACCAACCCTGAAACCCCTTCTAGCTTTGCCTCCTGACCGCCGCTGAACACGGGGGTTCGTCCTCCACCATCCCATGTATTCCATGTGTGACTGAGCTGTCTGGCCTCGATCCTTTACTCGTCTTCTAGAGGCTGCATAGAGGGAGGCTGCGGGGCATAGATTATAGAGAGCCTGGTTAGAGGCTGGAGCGAGGCTGGAGCGAGGCTGGAGCGAGGCTGGAGTGAGGCTGGAGCGAGGCTGTGTTGGTGCTCAGGTTCCTGAGCAGTGAGGTAGTGGCCATGCTGTAATAGTATGACACAGTGAGACAGTGTGTTGAGTCTGTCTGTTGTGGACATCACATCATGGAAACCACAGCACAGCTACAGACAGCAGGGATACTGTGTGTGTGTGTGTGTGTATGGAGGTGGCCATTGCGTAATCTTTCGACAGGCTCCTTGGAAATTCTTGGGAGTCGACAAACGCATGTGACCCTAAAAGCCTTCTGCCTTCCCATGCAGCCTCTATATGCTGTGCACAGTGTGGTACAGCGTGCAGGTGCAGGGGCTCCAGGAGGGGACGCAAGTGTGGGAGTGAGTTGTGTGCGTGTGTCGTTGCTACCATGTGGGTGTCTATCTGAAATGTCCACAGCAACCTGTTCCCACCTCTCCCACTGGGTCAGCTAACGAAGACGTTAATTGGGTTGGTTTAGGGGTCTTAGGGGGCGGACTGGCCCCCGTTGAAACCCATAAGGAACCTCCCCCCCACCCCCAGGGGTGCGTTGGTGCCTCTTTGTCTTGCTCTGCTCTCTCCCTAGGGTGAGGATTACTGTGTTTGTCTGTGCGTGTGTCTGTGTTTCGGCAAGGGAAAGGTTCTACCTTGTTGGGACGGAGAGCAGGACATGTTAGCCAACACCTTTCACTGGCGCTGTGGACCTTCAGTTCTCAGGGCGTGAGGAGGCCTGGACACCAACGAAACTTTGATTTACTCTCACAACATGCAAGGTGCCAAATTGAGAGCTTTGCATAATAGGTAAACAACAGTGGATTGCCAACTCTGATTTAAAGCTTTTTGGAAGGCGTTCATCTTGCTTGATGGATCGCTAAGTTGCCTCATAGTTAAAGTGAATAATTTAGACTGCAAATAAAATTGATTAAAAAAGGATTATGAATTGAAAAGGAGAAAAAAAATATAACTGCTCAAAGATGCCTGAACATCAGATGGGAGGAGAACGAGGGAAGTTTGGGAGATTTTCCATCTCCAACAAAGGCGGTGAGAGAGAGGAGGACCTGGAGAGAGGTTGAATACACGTTCCCCTTCCCTCTCCCTCCAGCCAACCCTCTTCCATTCCCCCCTCCCTCCCCTGGGTTATTGTCCTCCCCATCCCCTCCCTCCCCGTCTTCCGGTCGGAGCCGGACTGGTTCCCGTCGGCCGCAAACAGGATTAGAGGCACCTGTGGCTCTGGTCATTCTGTGTGGATTTGGGAGCGTTACAGAGGCTTGGCCTGGCTGTGCCGCTTTAATTACCTGGCCACCAGGGGGCCTCAGAGCGGCCCTGCGGGGGACAGCTGGGGTATGGAGGGAAGGCTTTTGTCTCTGCGCGGGAATAATCCTCCAGCACCTCACATGGGGTCAAACTGTACTTAGCAGTGACAACCATCTTTAACCCCTGCCCTGGTAGGCCTCAATGTTCCCGTCACCCTCCAGATGTGGCCCACCTCCCCACACAGACACCTGGTCTCTGAAGGTCACAGAAACAGCAGGGTGACAGTGGGTTTGATGAAGGGGATGGAAGGTGAAATAGTCTAGGTTGGTTTTAAAACAGGGTTGGGTGTGTTCATGTGTTGTTTCTCTCTGTGTGTGTATGCCTGTGTGAGTGCTGTGTGTGAGTGAGTTTGACTTTTAGTGTGAGGGGCGTTAGGGTGGTCTGGTGAATGCAACTATCTCTTTGTAAAGTGCGACTCTGCTAATAGCTGTTTGCTTAGCCGCCCTGGTCCTCAGGACCCACTCTCCTGCATGTTCTAGATGTTTCCCTGCTCCCACACACCTGATTCAAATAAAGGATCATTATCAGGCTTCTGCTGAGCTTCATAATGACCTATTCATTCGAATCAGGTGTGTTGGAAACATTTAAAACATGCAGGACAGTGTGCCCTGAGGACCAGGGTTGGGGACCACTGGTTTAAATGACAGGAGCATGGCTCAGGTGTCCAGTGTTTCCATTGACTCAGGCTGGATTGGGCCTCTGTGGAGGCCCTGGGGTGGCCAGACTCCTCTGAGCACCTGAGAAGCAACGACAGGCAGGGGGAAACAGGAGAGGGCCTAACCAAAATATGACATTCAGTGCTGGCCGGAGAGGTCGCTTGTGCTTCGCTCAGTGCAGCAATGAACACACTTTAAAGGCCTTGTCGACTGCAGACGGGGGAGAAGCGTAATCGTGTTATATTGTGTATTGTTTCATATGTCACGGATAGAGCGTACAGCTCGAGGGGCCAAACGGTTTGCCTGCGGATTGAAAACGTTCTCTATAGACAACACGGTCTTGGCACGTGTTAGTATTCGGAGTCTGTGTGTGCTTATGTGTGTGTGTGTGTGTGTGTGTGTGGAGGGGGTGGAGGGGGGTGGTAAGGCTGGAGTAAGAGCGAGAGCAGGGATCTGTTGGGAAGAGGATGACGGAGACAGAGAGCGAGGCCAGACAAAGGTAGGCCTGTGTCCCACTGCCTCCTCTGACCTGTGGAAAATTCCCTGTCAGAGCTGTGCCAGGGCTGGGGGTGGAGGGGTGGGGGGTGGGGTGGGGGGGGGGGGGAGTGGCTCTTTGAGGGTAGAGAGGTTTTGTTGAGTGGAAGCCAGCAGCGACCAGGAGGGCCAGTCAAATTCGAAAAAGCAGTGGCCCCCCAAAAAAGACTAGCGCCATTGAGACAAGATGCGCAATTTGAACGTGTTCATTTTGCGGATGCTTTTTCAACATCATCTCCTACTATGTGGTGGGATTTGTTACACATACTTTGGGGGTTGGGAGGTGGGGTACTAACCGGCAGTATCCCAATGTTCCGTCGGTGGACTGGAAACATACAGTCAATGGAAATAAATGGTGGTATAAATGGAAATGTGAGCTTGGTCTCTGGAACTATCTTCAGGGCTTTCAGAAAATGAGACCTCTTCCTTCCTGTTGTCTGACGTCCTCCTCAGCTCTGCCCCCTCATGTTTAGTTGCCCAGCCTCCTCCTCCCTGTGTCAGATGTGTCCTGGTTACCGCACAGCCTCCGTCTCCTCTCCCAGCTCTGGGTTTTGGAATGGAGCGGGTCCGGTAAATGTCTGGCAGATCCGTTGCACGTTCCACTGGACGGTCGCAGATTCCAGAAAATGGCGCGTATCCTCGGGCTGTTCACCTGTGGTTGGCCCAGACGCCCCCCTTCCCCCCTCTCTACACCCCCCAGCAAGCCCCCTCCCCACACCACACCACCCCCAGCCCGGCCCGTCCCCTATCCAGGTGTGCTGAGCTAAACCAGGCCTCTCCCTCTCAGTCTGGCAGGGCACACACACACACATCTACGCATGCAGACGCACACACACGCATACATTCACACACACACATAAACACACACACCGGCTCTCTCTCATGCCGATAACTGATAGATTTGTTCCAGAAGCCCTGGTCTACAGGCAGGGGTACAGTACTAGGTTGGACAGCAATGTGAGTTTGAGTTATTATCTTGGACGGACATAATTTACGCATTGTTCAGAACACACTGTTCTCTTTCTGGGCAAGTTGGAAAACTCTATTGGCTTCTGCTGACAGGACCTGGTCCTGGTCATGAGTTCCCCCGACCTGCAAGCCTACATGTGCATTCCAGAAGATCATGTCTACGCTGGACAGAGAAGAGGGGGCAGTTGTCTGTGCTGTGAGGGAAAGGGAGGGGGCAGAGAGGAAATTGCCCCAGTCTGCCAAGCCCCAGCAGATCCCAGAGAGGGGCTCCGTCAGGGTTACCAGCCCCCTTCAATCAGGACCCCTGGATCAGGCAGGACCACTGGATTAGGCAGGACCCCTGGATCAGGCAGGACCCCTGGATCAGGCAGGACCCCTGGAGCAGGCAGGACCCCTGGAGCAGGCAGCCCCCCTGGAACAGGCAGCACCCCTGGAGCAGGCAGCACCCCTGGATCAGGCAGGACCCCTGGATCAGGCAGGACCCCTGGAGCAGGCAGCACCCCTGGAGCAGGCAGGACCCCTGGAGCAGGCAGCACCCCTGGATCAGGCAGGACCCCTGGATCAGGCAGCACCCCTGGATCAGGCAGGACCCCTGGATCAGGCAGGGCCCCTGGATCAGGCAGGACCCCTGGAGCAGGCAGGACCCCTGGATCAGGCAGGACCCCTGGATCAGGCAGGACCCCTGCATCTGGTCCTGCTTAGGGCTGCCGCTGCTTCCAGCCTCCACCGTCTCATTCACTTTACAATCATTCGAGTTTTCGCTACATCTTTCTCCTCCGGAGCAAAACTACACAAAGGTTCTGCAGTCACACACGCGTGCGCGGAGCGATGCAGTCACGCACACACGCCACAGCGATGCTCGGTAAAGGGCCGGGTTCCCGTGTCCACCGTGTGACCGACGCAAGCGCGAAAACAGCTGGAGCCTCGGGGAAACACATAGGACTGAGGACAAACACAAAAATAAACAGTCTTTCATGTGTGGATTCCCAGCCCTCATCCTCCCCCCACTCCCGTTGTACTCACACACACAACTGCACACACTCCCCAAAATGGGGAAAGGTCAACTCTGACTTAGTCCTGCCCCCCCCCCCCCCCCTCCCGCCATCTCCACATCCACGCCCCTCCCCCCCCCCCCCCCACACCCTCTCAGACATTCCTCGAGCACCTGCACTCACTTAATATTTTTGGCAGGAGTGGAAGAAAGCTTCTCTCCGCTCAGAGGCCTGTCCTGTTTGTTCACCGAAGGAAACAAGTTTGGTTTTAATTAGAGCCCCTGCCAAGAGCTGAGGTAATTGCCGCTCGGCGTCTCTCTCTCTCTCTCTCTCTCTCTCTCTTTCTTTTTACGCTTTTCTTCTGCTGCTTCATGGTTTCAAAGAACCGAGGGAGGAGTGAATGACCCCCCCCCCCCCCAACCCCGCCCCCCCCCAAACAGAAACAGAAAACGCCTGCATCGTTTTGGTTTGTTGGAGACCGTACTGTAGGTGTGCTCGTCCAATCGGAACCAGACGCCGCGGTGAAACCTGGCGCTGCGGTCGAAGCCGATAGGCCCGCAGAGGAAGCGATCCGCGGCGTGTTGAGTGTGTCGGAACGTCAGAGAGCTCCCCGTGCGCGCTGCCGTCCGAGGCCTTCCGCCCGCACCTCGTCCGTCTCCCCCTGTCTCTCCGTCCCAGCCCTCCTTCAGTTCTCCATCTCTTTCCTGCCCCTCGCTCTCTCATTCGCACTCCATCGCTCTGTTTGACTTCCTCTCTCTCCCTCTGCAGCTCATGTTGGCCCAGTGCACAGCTTTGTCCCATGGGGTGCAAGGCCCCCCCCCCCCCACGCCCTTTCTGTCTTCCATCTCTCTTCCCCCGCCCCCTTCCCTCCCTCCCTCCCCACCTGTAACCCAGCTGTGGCCTTCTGCTGCTCATGAAAATTCCCACCAAATTATTCTGACAAAACACCAACATCTGCTGCTGAGAGACACCCCTTCCACTCGCACAAACACACACACACAAGTTCACACACACACACACACACGTTCACCCAACCACACAAGTTCGCTCATACACACAAAAACACACACACATGTGCACAGATCCAGTGCACCTCCTCGCGTGGTTCTGTTCTACGTCCGTCCTCTTCTCCTGTCATTTCCATCTCGCCTTGAGCAAGCAGCCCCAACCTCAGGAGATGGAGAGCGTGTCTGCAGGACACAGGAAGGCAGCTTCAGTCTGTCTGTCTTCCAGTCTGTGGATGTGGCCCCTTCAGGCATGCGTCGACTCCTGGCTCCGTATTGTTTCGGCCCCGTTTCAAACGAGCGGAGCACATGCCGGGGTCTGCAGGGGCCGCGGAGATGCCTGTTTGGTTGTTCTCCATCGAGGGCCTTCAAGGCTCTGGACCTTGCGATGAGGCGCCGTTAAGCGGATTTACTGCTCCGAGCGTATTCATAGCCTGTCCATAATAAAAATAAGACAATTGAATGATGGATTTGGAAGCGAGCGGAGAAAAACCGTGAGGGAGCCAGAGTCTGCAAATCCAAACCGGGCGAGCATCTCTCTGTCTTCCTGTGTTTTTGGTTAGCCTTTCGGTTGATAAGAACAGAGACTCGGTCTCGGAGACTGAAACGAGGGCAGCTGGAAAGAGCGGCCACGTCGTCATGGTGACGAGCTCCAGGGCCCCAGGAGCGTTTTAGCTTCTTGGGGTTGAAGATTAGGGGTCGACAGGCCAGGGCCGGGCCCCTAGGAGGTAATAGCGGTCAGGTGTGCGTTCTTGGAAGAGGGAGAGAGGCGCAGAAGGAGAGAGGCCTCTCCCCCTCCCCTGGGTTAAGGCCGGCGCTGCAGACTCTGCATGCTTTCTGTTGACGGGCCCTCACTTGTCAGGCCCTGTCATATCTGCTCAGTGTCTCACAGACGCAGGCTCTTTCGTTTGGAGCGGTGAGGTAAGAACATCCCTCAACCCCCGGCCTCGCATCTCACAGTCACACACCAAGCCCACGCCCATGTTAGCGGTCGTATTTGCGGACGTCCAGTCGATCATGCCGTTTACGTTGGGCCTCAGCGCGGCAGCGGCCCTCGTACGGACCCGGGGTCGAATAGAAGACCAGCAGAACTGGGGTGATTCACTACCCAACGAATTACACATCTGTGTGGAAAAATAGACTGAGCTGTCATATCTCACTTTTTTTCAATGGAAGTGAAATCAGCCATGAGAGACGGTCTCTTTAATATTTCGTTATCCGGACTCCATGGCCACGTTCTCTGGATTTCCTATAAAAATCATTTCCCTCCCTTTCCTTCACAGCAGAAATGTCTATGCCAGATGTCCTCCCTGTCCCTCCATTGGAAGGATCAACATGTTTTAGCCATTTGTCCCAGCTCATGTACCCTCACAGCTACTAAATAGGAAATGGATGCTGAACGTTGAAAACAAGACAACAAAGTGAAAAACCATGTTTACCACAGGAACTGTGTTGGTCTGCGTTCAGTTTGTGTAATCCTCAGCCTCTTGGTGCTTTGTGGGTTTTCATACTGTGTGCGAGCGTGTGTGTGTGTGTTTGGGATCAGGCACACTGCCCCCTGTCCACTGAAGATCCGCACTCCACCTCAGGCCTGGGCGTCTGCGAGCGGTGGACTGGGCTCTAGGTTCGAGGTGATAAATGTGGAGTTTGTTCCAGCTGTGACGGAGCCCCGGTGCGTTCAGCACAGGCCTGCCTTTGTGGACACGCGTGTGGCTCCCTATCTTAAGAGAGCCGTAATCACTTCGACGAACGGCCTCCCCCAGCACACTCCCACAGCTGTCAGGGAGAGGTGCACCATGGGAGAGGGAGGGAGGGGCAGGCTGCCGCGTGCCCCTGTACAGGACAGTGTGTGTTTATGTCTGCGTCTACATGCTATGTGTGTATTCATGGTTGTGGGTGTAATGACCAAGGCCAGTGCTGTAATGTAATGACTGTAGGATACGCCTCGCGTCGCCTCCCAAACAAACAAACTGCTACGGCAACGGGTCAACAGGCTCGACTGTGTTAATCGGGCTGAATGAACCCAGGCTGAAGGTCCCTCCGTTTTAGACGTCTACACATCTTCGATGTCAGTTAACGTAACACAAACAGAATTAAGCTGCCTGTTTATTTAGCCAACGTTAGCGTTGAAGTCGTCGTTCGTTTCCTGACAAGGGTAACCGCGACCGAACGGCCGCTTCCAGAAGACAGCGCGGACATCGACAAGACGGCGACGTCGTTCATTCAAGACAAGGCAAACGTCTCCTGTCAGGCAACGAGGCTGAAAACATCTCCGCCCCCCCCCCGCCGCCCCATACCCCCCACCCCCCTGACCTCCCCCCTTCCCCCCGAAGTCCTTGAAGAGACATTTTCATGTCTGCCGATGCCTTTAGGGTGACCTTAAAAATAGCCCCGCTGGTTAAGCGGCGGGGCTCTGCGGGCCATAACAGGGCGCTCTGTTCATGACCCGTGCTGAAGTGCCTCCCGTCCCCAGGGCTGATTCATGGCCTGGGGGTCACTCATTCACTGTGTATATCAGGTTCACAGTTTGTTGCCTTTAGCAGCTGTTATTGCAGTTAAGAGGGTGAAGCGCCCGACCGCTGCAGCGCTACCACAGAGCTCCGAGCATGACCAACGAGACGGGGCCCGGCCCTGTGGCCCAGCACAAAGCTGGAGGCCCCCGAGAAAGAGAGGCGTTTTGTTGTGATGCCAGCGCTCCACCGGAGCCCGGCTGAGGAAAGGGAGCATTAGGAGTGGCTGGTGCCCAGGACGTGTGCATCTTTTGGGGCTGGCAGCCACGGCAGAACAGGGTAGGTGGTCCGGCCTTGTTTACCCCTGTAGTCGCACAGCACACAGGCTTGTTTAAACAGAGCGGGTGCCTTCACAAACCTCCCCTCAGTCTGCGGACGTCAGCAGCCCGGCGCGTGTTGATGTGGCCTTTCCCCTCCGAGCAGCTAGCACACTGTTTACTCTCTCTCCCTCTCCTCTCCTATCTCTCTCTCTCTCTCTCTCTCTCTCTCTCTCTCCCTCTCCTCTCCTATCTCTCTCTCTCTCTCCTCTCCTCTCATCTCTATCTCTCTCCCTCTCCTCTCTCACTCGCTCTCTCCCTCCCTCCCTCCCTCTCCTCCTCTCTCTCTCTCTCTCTCTCTCTCTCTCTCTCTCTCTCTCTCTCTCTCTCTCTCTCTCTCTCTCCCTCCCTGTCCAGATCAGGGTGTGTTGGTGTTTACGACTCCCCCAGAATGTGTGTGTGTGTGTGGGCGTGTTCCTGCGTGTGCTTGTGTACAGACAGTTCCTCCAGGGCCCAGACCACAGCCTCCTCTGTCAGAGCTGGGCCACAGGTGTGTGGGCCAGTGTGGTCTTCATTCCAGGGCATTCACCATCACCAGCTTCCTCTGCAGCAAGGAGATGATGCCAAAATCTACAGCAGGAATGCTTCATACGCACTAAACACAGATGATGAATGTCCAATCTCTATCTCACTGTAGCTTCAGACAGATGATCTAAAGCAGAATTGGTCTATAACTTTGAAAACAATGTTATCTCTCCAGGCAAGGCCCTTGAATCATTTCCAGAGGAATGTTGGTCTCTGGTGTCTCCTATGGTCCTATCTCTGGGAGGTGCAGAGCATTCATATCAGTCCAGGCCAGTTGGCTGAGTCATTAGTATCTGCTTTGAGAGTCACATGGTTCTTCACGTTATCATTAATCATGGCTCTCTGTGTGTAATGATGGCAGAGGGGAGTGTTTAACATAGAGCCGGGTATGTGAGCTTTGATTTGGTGGCTGTGTGATCCTGCGATGCTGTCCCAGGGGCGGGTTGTGGGTGGCCCCCAGGGGCCCAGGCCTGCTGGACCCGCTACCCTGACACGGGAGAGGGGAGAGGACGGTGGTCTCTATCAGATGGCTGACCCTTAACCTGTCTCTCCTCTTTTCTCCTCTTCTCTCCCCCTCTCCTCCGCTCCTCTCTCCTCCTCTTCTCTCTCCTACTCTCCTATCCTCTCTCCTCCTTTCTCCTTTCCTCCTTTCTCCTCTGTCGTCCTGTCTCCTCTCCTTTCCTCTCTCTGATCCTCTCCTCTCCCAAACTGATCTGCATGTGTGTGTTCCCAACCTCTTCAGCTCCCGCCTCGTGAAAGCGAGCAGAGGGCAGCCCTGGCTGATCCCGGCCTCTGCCATGAATGTCGGATCAATGGATGGATCCTCCGTGGGGCTTTTTCCAACACAGCTCTCCTTGCCAGCCTCCCCTCCCCTTTCCCTCTCCCTCTAAAGCTTGGCAACTCCAAATGTCAATGATGTTAGTTTAGCCATTGTACACGGCTGGCCACATCTGAATGGATGGCTTGTCCCCAGGCCAGCCCCCTACAATGGCCTCTTTTCTCACTCTGACTTGTTCTCAGCATTTCCCCTCCATGGTTAGAAGGCGCTCCCTCTCTCGCTCTCCTTTTGGTCTTTGGCTTTGCTTTGCGAATAGGAAAGCCAGATTCTAATGAGTATGGAGGTAGATGGGGTGAGTCAGAGGGAAGAGTGGAAGGGAGAGAAGGTGAGAGAAAGAGAGAGAGAGAGAGAGAGAGAGAGAGGGAAAGTGAGAAATGGGGAGGTGGTGTAGTAGTGGGGGAGAGGCAGGGGGATGTGGAGGAGCGTGACAGAGCAGTGAGAGTTTTTTTTAACGCAGAATTGTTTCAGTGCGTTCTGCCAATAATGAGTGGTACAGCCGAGTAAATGTGGCTTTCACAGGCCAGCTAAGCTTGTTAGCATGCTTAATCGGACAGGGAAAGAGTGTGTTCTCAAACTGAGACAAGAGAGCTGAGAAAGTGGGCTGGTGCTGGTGCTTAATTAAGAGTGACAATAGGGGAGACAGGTTGAAGGAATGGGGGGAGAGAGAGAGTAAGAGTAAGAGATGGGAAAGAGAGAGAGAGAGAGAGAGAGATAGGAGAAGGGGGAGAGAAGACAGAGAAAGAAAGACATAGAAGAGAGGGAGAGATCAAATATAGAGCAAAATATTGAGCAAATATCTAGTCTATAGCATATCTCATCTTTCCCTTTACCCTGACATGAAGCAGACCTGAGAGCAAAACCCAGACCCAGGCTCCAGACCCAGGCTCCAGACCAAGGCTCCAGACCCAGGCTCCAGACCCAGGCTCCAGACCAAGGCTCCAGACCCAGGCTCCAGACCCAGGCTCCAGACCCAGGCTCCAGACCCAGGCTCCAGACCAAGGCTCCAGACCCAGGCTCCAGACCCAGGCTCCAGACCAAGGTTCCAGACCCAGGCTTCAGACCCAGTTTCCAGACCCAGGCTCCAGACCCAGGCTCCAGACCAAGGCTCCAGACCCAGGCTCCAGACCCAGGCTCCAGACCCAGGCTCCAGACCCAGTTTCCAGACCCAGGCTCCAGACCCAGACTCCAGACCCAGGCTCCAGACCCAGGCTCCAGACCCAGACTCCAGACCCAGGCTCCAGACCCAGGCTCCAGACCCAGTTTCCAGACCCAGGCTCCAGACCTAGGCTCCAGACCCAGGCTTCAGACCCAGTTTCCAGACCCAGGCTCCAGACCTAGGCTCCAGACCCTGGGACAGCACACACACAGTCCCCAGAAGGCCATCCAGCAGTCAGAGGCGAAGGTCTGGTCTATTCCTCTCTTCCTGCTCTGCTGAAAGAGGAGGGGCCCAATAGGAGGGTCAAAGTGGAGCCCCCCCCCCCCTCCCCAACACACACACCCCTCTCCAGCCTAGCGCAGCACCCGTTAAAATGATTATTATCATTAAGTCCTCATCCTCTTTTCCCATGTGGGATAAGGTTTATTTTAACACATTATAAGACAAACAATATCTTGCGGAATATTTTCTTGAGCGGCTTCTGGCTGGGACGCAGCCAGATTTCAGAGAGGAGGGAAAAATGAGCTTTCCTTCCTGCTGTGTCAGAGCTGAGACAGTGAACATCTGGAGCAGGAAGAGGCAAGCAGACATGAGGAAGGGCAGACAGGGGACGTAACAAGTCACTTATTGTCACTCCCTACTCAGGATAAAGACACAAACTTGGCTGACACTCAGCCTTTTTTTTATCATTCTGCGTCATAAACATCACATGTTTGCTATGTATTTATCTCTGGAAACATTCGTGGAAGTCTTCACTTTGGTCCGGAGGGAGTTTCTCTTCCTAACTTATCGCGCAGCCTCTGAGACTTGGAGACACAAGCCCCGATAGGTCATCTGGAAAAGCTGAACACAGGGTCTGAGTCGAATACCGGAAAATCAGCAATTGAATAGCTGATGTGTTTCCACGCTCGACGAACGGCTGAAAGGTCATCTGTTGTTTCACAGATCGTTTCGCAGGTGTTACTTCAGGTGTTTTGGGAGCAGAACCGGTGGTGCTGCCACCTGGTGGCCAGTCCGAGCCTTGCTGCCGCTCGGGTCAGGGTTGTCCACATCTGGGAGGCACATGGGCCTTTAGAGAGATGTAGGTGGGGTCAGGGGTCATCCGGGGCCTTTTACTGCAGATTAAAGATGAAAGCGAGGAACAACAGAGATGGACGAACCTCTGTAGTGGCTCCAAGGCTGCCTGGCTGCCATGCAGACTACAATCATGATCGAGGAAGGGGGCTGGGGGTCGGTATGGGGGGGGGGGAGTCGAGGTGGGACCGGGGGGGGGGGGGGGGGAGGTTGCACTGGGGACCCAGGTAATGAGCAGAAGATGGAGGAAGAGCGATGGATGGAGGAAGGAAGTTGCTCAGACTTCTTCTTCTGAATTTTTTTCCAGATCGCACGGATGGACAGGGAGGAAGATGTCGAATGTTGAAGGGATGGAGCGAGAGAAAGAAAGAGCGTGAGAGATGTGGTTAGGTTTAACAGCTAATGGTTAAAGCCCCCCCCCCCCCCACCCCCCTCCTCTCCTCCTCTGGGGCCTGTCCATGCTCAGACACGTCGCTCTCTCCTTCCCCAAAATTCCCTTCTTTCAGAGAGAGGGTCAAAGGCCAAGGACTGTGACCCCCCCTAGGGGCTTGTGGGTGACCCGGCCCCCCTCCCACCTCTCAGAGCTCTGTTAGCTCTTCTTCTTGTTTTGTATGCACCTGAGTCTCTTCTTCTCACCAGTGTCACCTGACAGGATGCCAAAACAGCGTCCATCTCCAGTTTCAGCTGTGTCTGGGGTGGGCTCTGATCGATGGCTAGCCTTCAGCCCAGGATGACATGTCCTAAAACCCCCCAACCTTTGTTTTTTGGAGTCACCGTCCATGCCGAATTAAAGAGAACAGTTTTGACGTATCTTTTCAAAAATAAAGTTATCCGTTTACGATATCCAGATGACGTAATGCAAACTGAGGAGAATTAAATGATTTCATTTTGGATGGCTGGGAGAAACAATTTTGACAAACATCAATTCTTTCTTCCCTGAAAGGAGGGAGACCAGGCAGTTGAGTGCAGATGAAGTCAGCACCCTAAAAACACCATCTGATTCGGAACGACTCTGTTATTCAGAATTATGGGTCCAGGTGTTCTACTGTCACCCCCCCCCCCACCCCCCCCCCCCCACCCCCCCTGCTCCCCCCTCTGCTGCCTGCCTCAGCCTCTACCCTCTGTCCCCTTGGCAAGGCTCCTCCGCATGCGTTGGCTTTCTGGAATCTTCTGGAGCCCGCCGGAGAAACAATGTTCATTCCACGGCACTGCTCTGCCGCTGCTGTTGCTGGGGATGGCGGCAGCGTTGGGCCCTGTCTCTGCTTGTGCTCCTTCTTCAAACATGCTCCGACAACATGGCTCCTCTACGCTGTCTCCCCTCATTCCTTTAGCTGGCTGGGCAAGACAAACCGAGTGTTTGGGAATGGAGCTGGCCAAGTCTGGGAGCATCATTTCCCTCTCATCGCTCTCTGGGATACTGTTGGGATACTGCGTATAGCCTGCAGACGTTCTCATGATAACTCTCTCTGTCCCTCGTCTTCCTTTCCTGTTAATGAAACAGTATTATCTGCTCTCACGACGTTCTGGAAAGAAACGGGATATGAGATTTTGACTCTCGGTTGATGACATTCCTGTCGTTGCCTTACTTTTTTTCTTCTTTCTCTCAAATGTAATTATCCGTTCCGATTTCTTTGTCTGTTTTGTTTTTTTCCTGTCCCGTCCCCTTTTAGGCTCATTTCCTGTTTTGAGCCGAGCTAGGCTCCCATCTGGGCCCCTGAGGGCCCGTGGCCCAGTACTGTGGGAGCACAGCTCATCTATTCGGGCCCTGGGGACTACCTGTCATGCTCCCTGCTTCCTTGTGATCGCCATGGTGACACCCAGATTCCACAGAGCACAGGTCTCGACCCCCTCCACCCCCCCCCCCCATAACTCCCCACTTACCCTCACACCTGGGAAGTCAGGGCAAAGACCTGAGTGCTGATGATTACAGGGTTGAGAAGGACAGAAAGGGGGAGAGGTTACTGGAAAGGGGAAAGAAAGTGAAAGAAAGTAAGAAAGAAAAACAGAAAGAATGGGGGAGGGAGGGCGAGGAGAGAGAGAGAGAGAGAGAGAGAGAGAGAGAGAGAGAGAGATAGAGAGAGTTAGAGAGAGAGACAATGAAAAATAACTCGGAAATGGAGCTGTTTACTTTACACAGTTGATACCTCAGACTCTGTTGGCTTGGTTTATTTCCTCTTGTGCGCTGGACGTGTTTGACTGTCTGAGCATGCTCATTACACTTTGATGTCTGTTTGTGTTCGGTGATATGACAGACGATAGTTCTGCTCTTATTATTACGACAAGTTCATTTGATAGAAGTCGGAATGTGTTTCTACATGTTTCCAAGGCAGACTGTGCCTTAAGATGTCTTCAATACCCATTCTGGTGTGAGTGAGGATGTGTGCGTGTGAGTTTCTCTATGCATGTCAAAGCATGGTGTTTGTGAGAGTCCGGCCTTAATATTTTGGACAAGTTGTCATGGATACAGAAGAGGCTTTATCAGGGGATACAGAAAGAGGGAAAGAGACAGAGACAGAGAGAGACACAGCGAGACACAGAGACAGAGAGATAGAGAGAGCAACACAGAGAGAGAGAGACAGAGACAGAGAGAGAGAGACAGACAAAGAGAGCGAGGCAGAGACAGAGAGAGCGAGGCAGCAAGGGCTGTGATAGGCTGTGAACTTGTGAACTTTGTCAGACAGACAGTGAGACTTACAGACAGGCAGACTGGCTGACTCTTCCTGTCACAGCTACAGTATCATGTTGCTTCAAAGTGCCCTGAATGGTCCAGCCTCGGAAGAGAAGGCCTGGAGGCACGAGGGCGCTGCCATCACAGCCTCGACAGCAAGCCCTCTGGAACAGACACAACACAGCTGAGATTCATAGACGCCGTCAAATCTCTTTACCTCGCAAAAAAACGGACGGTGGCGGCGCGTACGGCTGTTAACGATAAACTTGGCTGAGTTAAGCGCACCCCCCCTCCCACCCCTGCAACACACACACACACACACACACACACCCACACACACCTCCAGGCAACGTTTGCTTCCTAATTACACGGTTTCATATTCTCCCCCTCCTCATATTCAGTCATGTAATGGTTTGCTTCTGGAGATGTCTCAGTCCAGTTGACGCTGGAGTGATGCTGTAGAGGTGTGTGTATGTGTGTGTGTACTACACACAGACAGACAGCACAGCACTACACACAGACACACAGACAGGACAGCACTACACACAGACAGACAGGACAGCACTACACACAGACAGACAGGACAGCACTACACACAGACACAGAGCATGGCAGACAGATAGACAGACAGAGAAGCAGGCATGCAGACACGAGAGCATGTGACAACACACTGGCACCATGACACACTGGCAGAGTGGCATGTTATCATACAACTGCATTATAGAAAGACACAAGGAGGTTCAGAGGTCCATGTCTCCCCTGCTATGGGGGCACAAATACACACACACACACACACAGGCACAGACACACACAGGCACAGACACACACACACAGGCACAGACACACACACGCACAGACACACACATAGACACACACAGACACACAGACACACAAGGGCGCTCTGTCTGTCTCATTATCCCATCTCCTTATTTCATCGTAAGATTTGGATTTCAAGAGGAACGTGAGCCTTATTTAAATGACTTAGATGTTTGCTCTCTGCCAAAACACACCATGATGTCAGCACAAAACAAATGTAAAGAGGAAAGATTGGATAAACCACTGACACGAACAGACGAAAACAGAGAGAGACGAGAAAGAGAGAGAGATGGAGGAGAAGAGATGAGGGCCTGTGGGCCAGTTCCTCTCGGAGGGGAGAAAATGAAGTGAACCTCGTCCTCCATCCTCGTCATCCACCTCTCTGCTGCTCAGTCATATAGTCCTCCTCTCCAGTCGCATCTCTTCCTCTTCTCATCCTCTCTCGCCCTCTCTCTCTCTGTCTTTTGTTTGAAGACAGCCTTCAATTTCCTGGGTAGCAGTCTTCAAAGGAAACAAGAGGGGGGGGGGTTGTGAGGGAGGGGGGTGAAAGGCCGGGGAGCATGCCAGAGGCACGGTGACAGCTGGGAGGCAGGAGACTCCGAGACCAGATCAGAGGGTTCGAGTTACCCCACCCCCCCACCCTCCCTCTCCCCCCCCTCTCCCCCCGCTTCCACGCAGCCACAGACACTGTGTCACTCTCTCTGCTCTAACCCCTGCTGTTTTTACACACACACACACACACACACGCATACACACACGTACACACACGTACACACTGGGTCGACAGACAGTCTTTCACTCGCGCTCACACTCATACGCTGTGTTAGGCCGTCAAATATCAACATGAAAACACACAGCCAACAAGTGTTAGCTCCAACGAGCTGGCAGAAACCTTTACCAGACGGGCAACCTTGTCAAAAAAGATGAATATGTCAAACGCTTGTTCAGCTCACGCTAGAACCCTACAGCGACCATAAACGGAATGGCGATACATCGGTTTTATATGCAGGTAATGATGTAAGCGTTGAGGCAATAGCATAAAATCATCTGATCCAATTTACATAATGTGTTGACTTTGGAACTGATATCATTCTTTTGGACGGAACCCAAGGCCTTTCATTGGCAGCTCTCGGTGAGAACGTTCTAGTGATTAATGTGCTTTACCAGACTTGAAACATCTGTCCTCCTTTCTCAAGTACTGTCTTGCGGTCATGCAGGGCGAGTTGGATTGTTCGCCCCCCCCTCTCTCCCGAGCGGTCACTCGCTTCCAACGACGCAAGCGCCTTGGAGAAGGTACCTTGCCTGTAATATTGTGCTGTGATCCTCCAGGCTTAAAGGAGCCTTTGAAGCTGCTGGTACAACATAAAAGTATACTGGCTGTTTAATCATCCCACTCTCTGGTGATCTCACTGGGAACTTTGCCCATCAGGTCCGATGACAATGTATAACGTGGCGCCGGTTTGTTTTGTTGCTATGTGCGTGTGTGCGTGTGTGTTTATGCATGTGTGTGTGTGTCCGGCACCTTGGTAACGCTCGTCCAGCCTCGGGTACGGTGACATCAGCAACCACGGAAGTTCGGCGTGCACATGCGGCGGGAGCAGAGTGTATATTTAGAGGAGCTGGATGGAGAGTTTCCCACCCTCACCTCAAAACCGACGTGTTGACTGCCCCAGTATTCCCACTTGCAGATCACACTCCCAAGGAAAAATATGCAGAAGTAGGAGAGGAAAGAAGAGGTATGATAGAAATTTGGGGTGGATGAGAGAGAGAGAGCACGAGAGAGAGAGAGAGAGAGAGAGAGGGATAGAGAGAGTGAGAGTGAGAGTAAGAGAGAAGGATGGCCAGATTGGGAGAGGGACGAAGAGAGACCAGTTGGAGAGAGAGGGAGAGACTGAGGGATAGAGAGAGGGAGAGAGGGAATGGTCTTTGTTAATCCCAGCACATCTGGCTTCTATTAGGATGTGGGGGCCGCTAAAATAATGTTTTTCACCCTACAAGCCTTTCTGTGCTATAAATTACCCAGCAGCCACTGTGCCTTCCTGACTGAAGTTCTTTCAGTGAGCCAGTTTTCGTTTCTCAGACTCGGCCACCCCCCCCCACCCACCTCCCCCCCCCCCCACCACCACCACCACCCCCCCAGCCCCCCAGCACACACGCACACACACATACACACTTCTCATCCCCTCTGCTTTCTCCATTTCGAAACTCCCTCCCTCTTTACCATGGAGCAATAAAACAGTCCTCACTTCCTGCTCCTCATGTCAACTTCTCTCTCTCTCTCTCTCTTGCTCTCCTCCCTCTCTCGCTCATACACACCAGTAGGCATCATGGACTCTAAATTCAGTGCTGGGGAAGCTTGTCTACAGGTTTTAGCACCCCAGAGCTCTCCCTCCAGACTAGGCTGCCTTTCCAGCCCTCCACACACACACACTAGACATACACACACACCTACACACCTGAACACTGAGCAATACAACCATCCAAACAAAGATATGTCCAGCTATCCAGTCAACCAGCTATCTAACCATCCAGGCATCCGGCCTTCCAACCATCCAACCATCCAGCCATCGAGCCGCCCAGCCATCCGTTTTTTCAACAATCTAGCCATCCAACATGTCCTGATTCATCAATGGTGATTGGCTTCTGCTCATCCCCAGCAGGGTTAACAGGAGTTCAGCGAGCATAGGTGCTTAAAAGGCCCGACTTGCGTGTGTGCGGCCACGTGGTCAGAGAGAAGGGGCCCTGTACTGGGTATCGGGGGGGGGGGCGGCGTCAGAGGGGGCTGGCGTCGGGGCTGAGGGCTGGGGGGGGGGTGGAGGGTCAGTGCCTCTTCACCAGTAACACCAATTAGATAAATGAGAAGTGACAGAGGCAGGGGGATGAAAGGGAGAGGACCGAGTCATGCGCCAAGCCGAGCGCTAACGATGGGCCGAGCGGCCCGGCTTTGACACCCATTAGGCACCTGTTGGCGGAGGGCAGCCGGCGCTGCCAGGCCCGCAGCAGGCACAGAGGAGCCCCAGGTGATGCCAGACCCTGCGTGTGTGGAGGGGGTGGGCGGGGGGGGGGGGGGGGGGGGGGGGGGGGGCAGCATCTGCTTAGTAAGGAGAGCCACGGACCGCCTAATTGACGACAGCCTAATCATGGAGATCTAATCAACGTTCTCCCTCCCTCTGTTTTTCTGCTAGATTGCCAGATTGCACTACAGCAGGCATTACCTCACCCACTGACACTGGCATCAAGGCAACGGTGCTCCCTCTTCGGCAGAAGGGGCGGAGGGGTGGAGGAGAGGAGGCGCAGAGGAGAAGCATGCCGGGGGGGGAGGAGAGACAGAGAGGAAGGGCTGAAGAGGAGAAGGGGGAGGAAGGAGAAGGGAATGATGGTGGCGTCCGCACGGGGCTGGATGGATCTCCTGTGTCCGCTCCTTCAGATCCGAAGGTTCCAACTCGTCCATTTCTCGAAAAACCTGCAAAAGCAAAGATATACTGAGAGGAGAATCGTGGGACAGCAGAGAGAGAAGCACTTGCTGACATATTTCATGTCCGCGTAATCCGACCCAGTCACGGCCCCTCATCTGGAAGGAGCTTGTCATCCCTGCCCGGGTGTGCAGTGTGTCACCGGGCCTCCGCCCATCATCACCCCATCATCATCACCACCCCTCCCACCTCCTCTTGGCCTTGTCTCTGTTGACCCCTGCCATGGTGACCGGCATGTGTTTTCTTCCATGAACCCAGTCCCTCCTTTGCCCGCCGTTTGCCCTGAGCTGTGTGGCTGAACCAGCTCGCTAAGTTGGGGCTGCCTGAGTCTGTTCTGTCAGAGAAGGTTCCGGAATCTGCCCAGACCCACGCTGACCTCTGCAGCTCGGCAGTTCTTCCTATGAGCAGATCGTCTGTGTGTCTTCCAGATCCAGGTTTGTTGTGGATGCGTCTGTCAGTGGCCACGGGGTCTCAGATGAAGATCTGAACCCGGCCCCCTCAGAGATGACAGACGGGTCAATGACGATGAGGATGATGATGATGAAGGTGCGGAGAAGGAGACACACAAAGAACCTTTCAGAAACTCCCGAAGATCAATGTCATCCCGGATCCAGACACTAAGACCATCATTTTTCTGTCAAGATCTGCGGGATTATGTTTATAGATGGGGAAGGTGGTGGGAGGGTAAGAATGCATGTATGTGTACGTGTGGGGATGGGGGTGTAAGGCAGGTCGGGGGTGGAGGGTGATCTCCATGCAGGGGTCTAAGATATCAAAGCCGGAAGGGTGTGTGGAGAAGACAGAGAGTGAGGATAGGGGGGAGGTGGCCCGCCTTTGTTCCAGCCCCTCCCCAGGATTCCATGAAAGGATCACCGAGCCGGCTGATTCGTCATGGCTCTGAGCTCTCCACTCTGATTGGTTACGCTGGCCGAGCAGATGTTGGAGCTGCAGCAGGGGGTTCGAGTGACTCCAGCTCTTCACCCTACTCTCACACTGCAGGACAGCCCTGCACAGCACACACACACTGTCACACACTGCAGGACAGCCCTGCACAGCACACACACGCCGTCACACACTGCAGGACAGCCCTGCACAGCACACACACACTGTCACACACTGCAGGACAGCCCTACTGTCACACACTGCAGGACAGCCCTGCACAGCACACACACACTGTCACACACTGCAGGACAGCCCTGCACAGCACACACACACCGTCACACACTGCAGAACAGCCCTGCACAGCACACACACTGGAGCTGGCCAAGGCATCCCACAATGCAACTCCACACACACTCACCCACACACAGGATGTGTCAGCAGGAGATACACCTCAGTAAAAACAGCACACACGTACACAAACATGCACATAGAGATTAATCACTTTCTCATGCCAGTTTCACGCAACCAAAACAACATTGTCAATCACTCTACAGAACAAACTACACAATAAACACACAGGAATACTCTACCTCAATCGAATCATAGACACACACAACATTTTTCAGATCGACTGACATATACAGTATCAAATAAAAGCACTAATCACCCATCATCAGATTTGCACTAAATTGGTTACAGAGAGCCTTTTCTTTGCATAAAAAAAATCTAATCTATGAAATCAATCCAAACTGAGCCATTACACCGCTTCTCCCCCAAAACACAGTTCCATCTTCGTACCTTGACATGAGCTCCTTGAGACATGCTCACTGAACAAGGTTCAACTTAATGATCAGATGAACTTTCCCTGCCCCCCCCACCACCACCCCCCCCCCCCCACCCCCCCCCCCCCACCCCCCCCCCACCCCGCCCCCACCCACCCCCGCTTCCCCCCCACCTCAGTTTAACTGTGAGTCCTCGTGAGTGAGATGATTAGTATGATGAGTGTGTCTGCTTGTCAGTGTGCTTGGGCCTGATTCATGTCTCTGAGAGGTCCCCCTGTTCCCCCCCCCGCCCCCCCCCTCCCACCCCATCTCTTTCATTTGAGTCCTCCCAGATAAAGTGGAAGGGGGGGGGGGTTTAATGATAAGACTACAACACTTTCCCGCAGCGGCTGAGCACCGCTGCTAGGACAAACATGCTGAACCGTTTCTGCTGAGGGGAGCACTTCTACCTTCTGCAATTTGGAGAGGGGGAACAGAGATGGCTCTGGTTTGGATCAGCGGACGCTGGCTCCCCCCCCCCCCCCCCCCCCCCCCCCCCCCCCCCCCCGGGTCTGGGTCCCCTTCTGGGCCTGGTTGGCTGGGGTGGGGGTGGTGTTGGGAGGGGGGGGGGGGGGAAGAGATAGGTTATCTCAGCTAATCTGCCGGTTCCCCTGGTTCCCATGCAGCCACCGCTCTGCTGCGTCAAGCCGCTCTGCGTCTCCCGGCTCGAGGGGCTGAGCTCTGTGACGTCTGGGGACGCTCGCGCGCGCACTCACAACGCTTATGGGTCCTGAACACATGCGTTGGCATTCGCGCGGCAACGCACACGCGCACGTGCTCTCTGCCGCACACGCAGCCACGTGCGCGACCTGCCGTAACTGCTCTGACAAACACACGCGCAGATAACCTACCGCAGGCAACACACACACAGGCACGCACCCAGCCTGCCATACATACCCTGGCACACACACACAACCTGCCACACACACACACACACACACACACACTCTATGCGAAACATTTGGATAGCCGACGGGGACTCGGTAAATGAGCACCCCTGTAAGATTTATGGCTCAATTTACAGCATTGTGTTGTTTTCTTGTTCAGAAAGAAAACAGATGTAACAGCTAGCGTAATGGCAAACGTTGTATTCATAAAAGAAAGGACCGCGGGCAGCCAACCTCTTCTGCCTGGGCCTGGACCAAAAGCCACCAGAGATGGAAGACAGCTTGATGATACGCCCTTAATGAGCCCTGGCTGCGCGGGCGTCCCTCAGGCCAGGTGGAGCGGGGGGCTTACACATGGCATCAGAGGCTCGCTATGATTCAGCGTTTTTGTTGGCCTCCAGTGTTATTCTCCCGCATTGCCGCCCTGCTACGCTCGCTAGTTGAATCCGAACGTGGAAGTGTTTCTGGTTCTCAGCAGCGGTTTCACAGGTTTCTGCTGCGACAAGGCTGAGGCAGGGGGGGAAACGGGGGGGTGGGGGGGGGGGTGGTGTTATGATCAAGCAGCAGAAAAGTGAGGCAAGGGTGGGTGGGGGGGGGGGGGGTGGGGGGGGAGGGGGGTCGGCCGTTCACTCACAAGAGGGCATTTCTGATTGAAATAATGAACACTGTCAGAATTGTCAGCGCTAAAACCAGAGGTCGGAGGTCATTGACTCCAGAGAACAGAAGTGACTGGTCTTATCTGTTCTGAATCGGAGCAGCTCTCCCGCCTTCGCGGGTCGACTCTTTGATGCGGCGTTTTCCCGTAGGTATGGCGTGACTGCGAGGGCTGAGGGGGCGGGCGGGTTGGCCCGCGAGGGAAGATGATCTGGTAGTGTTTACCGGTGCTCTATGCTGGCACCCAGGCACTGAGCCCAGCAGGCAGCAGAGATAACAGCCCTCGCAGAAAGAGAGACGCCGTCCACCTTTTGATATCATGTGACCAGGGGGCTCCTCCCAGGTCGCAGACAATTGAAGTCTAAGCCAGTAATGCACATCTGGGCCTTATTTTATTGGTGTTCAATTTTGTGTCGGTATGAGCACAGGGCAACAAACAACGCACAGTCCCAGCCTGTTCCCATATCCCAGACTGAAAAGCCCCCCCTCGCCCCCCTCGCCGCCCTCCCTCCCCTCCTCAGCCCTGAGATCCATTTGAACACACATAGGCATGCATCACAGAGAAAGCTAAGGTACAGATCTGATATTGAAACAGAATTCCAGCGTAGCCCCCACAGGGGAGACGGCAGGGTTTACTTAGAAGAAAAAAGGCAGGGGGAGACTTCAAGTCTGAAGAGGATATTAAAAAAATACATTGAAAAAAAAAAAAGAAAAAACCTCCCCTCTGGCAAATTCTTTTTTTTTTCACTTTCAGGAACAATTTTGTACCTTTCCCTCAAAAGGGAACGTGTATTCAGTTGTGAGGGGGTAAGGGGGGGGGGGGGTCGGCTTGTTTTGAGGGGGGTGGGGAGTAGAAGTATTGTGTAGCTCTGAAGTGTACAGCGCCTAATGAAAAGCAACTGGCAGGCCGTCACTATCTATCTACCCAGACGCTGGAGTGCATGAACGTGGAGAGGAAAAACAGGCCTCCCCTAATCCAGTCAGGTCTGCACTTCTCTTTTTCTTCTCTCCACTCCTTCTATTTCATATTCAAAGATGGAAAAGGGTTTTTTGGGGGCCTGCGTTGACCCTTGTTTTCTTCAGAAACAAGATTTCTTTGACAGGTAAGGAAAGCAGAGGCGGGGAGTGGAGACGACCGTGTACCTGAACAAGACAACACTACCAACAGCCTTGCTCAAACGGAATGCAATGAACCTGATCAATGTGAATCGCCAAAAGTAACTTTAGTGCCTCGAAACGTAAATGAAAAAAATCAGAGAAAGAGAGGGAAGGAATTGAGGGAGTGAGAGGGAGGGGGGGGGCATCTGAGTGTTCTAGTGGAGGAAAAGAGAGGGAGGATGATTCTAGGGCCACACTAGGGCACCCCCAGTGTACTCTGGGCAGGTGGGGCCTCTTGTGGGTCATGTCTGGTGAATGGGTTCCATACACTTGGGTTGGCGCTGCCCTTGTCCTGGGGGGCGATGCCAGGATGTGATAAGGCTCCGAAGAGAGAGCTCTTTCACACCCCGAGCGGCGTGCTAATCTGCCCAGCGACGCCTCGGACCACCAAGCCCAATATTAGCTTTCCTGCGGCTGGTCAAAGCCCACTGATGAATCTAATGAGTGTGTTGGGTTGATTGCGTGTGTGTGTGTGTGCCGATCCGGACATGGAACATAGGAGTGGTGGGCGCTTTGGAGAATGTGTCTGAGTCAGGCTTTAGAGAGGGTGTGGGTGGGAGTTGGAGCGACGGGCGCTTGTCTGAATGTCACAGGCAGCTGGGACATTGTGTATCAGCAAACACCAATGACTCATCATCCACAGCAGCTTTGGTTGTGGGCAGAGACGCTGCACCGCGACCAGACTTCCTTGAACACGTTTTAGCCTATCGCTTTCTACGATCCAAATCAAATCCAACAACTTCATTGAGGCCGGCGGGAAATCCAAATCTTGAGAGAGGTATCTTGAGGGATACGCGGTGGGAAACGCTCAAGCACAGCTCGCTGGGGTGGTAACCCTCAGTGACCCCCCGCCCCCCCCCCCCCCCCCCCCCCCGCCCCCCGCCCCTCCCCGGTCAGTAAACCCCCACCGTCAGGCAGCGCTCATTAAGAGCCCCGCGCAGCGCCGAAACAGGCAGGTTGGGTCCGCCTTTCACTCTCTCCCCATTTATTACCGTCTGTTTTAATGAGCTTTACCGGCCCGGCCGTCACCTTGGCCCCGTGATTTATGGTATCTGTGGCTGAGATCAGAGGCCGGGCCGGAGAGTGCGCCTGTGAAGCCGCCAGCCTTTCCTGACACCCCGGGCCGGGCCAGGTTTGGGCCGGGGCTGCTGGGGAAGCGGGATGGGGAAAGGGGGGGGTGGGGGGCATGGGGGGGGGGGGCACAGCTGGGCTCAACATGGCCTGAGGTGTGAACTCCCTGGGCCTAATGAGCTGATGGGACAGGAGGATTACAGCAAGGTTCAGAGGTGGAGGCCCCGGGGCCAGAGAGGCTGGTATTAATATCTGTGAGCCAGATTAAAAGAGAAGAGATTAGCCCACTAAAGCGCGGTCCCAGGGAATTCCACAAGCCCAAACTGCCCAGTCAGAGAAAGATATCCTTTACATGATGTGAGGGTCTTTCTGAGAGAAAACGTGAATCTGACATGAGGGAAATGGTCCACACATTTTTTTTTTTATCAAATCTAGTTCACCAGGTAGGCTATGAGCTTGTCCCCAGCGCAGACACGCTACATGCTACATGGACTCTCTTGAAGGGATTGCCACATTGGTTCAGCTCTGACCTGTAACAAAAGACCTGACTTGGCCTCTCAGGTAACAGCACCCTGGCTTGTTTAAAGAGCTGCGGTGGTGAGTTCACGGCTGCTGAACGCCATGAGGTGCTTCTTCCCAGGGTTTGAGCGGCCCTGTTTTGACAGTCACGGTGTTTGGACCAAACTAGGAGCGATGGAAATGGATTTGTCCGAGGAGGGGTCAGGGTCAGGGAGGGTGAGACAGGCTCATCGTTTGCCCTGAACCGGGAACTTGGAGCCTTGGGGGCCAACATAAACTACCCATGAGCACCTGGGGCAGGAGCAGTCATGATCAGAATGTTCAGCTTGGGGTTTTGGCCTGCCAGCATGACCACATACCTGGACCAAAGCCATTAGGAGGCCAACTGGTTGTTCACTTAGCCCCCACTGACACCCTCCTCAGCCCGGGCTAAAAACACGGCCTGTACAGCCGGCAACACGGCGAAGAACCTGAGCTGCGTAAGTACTCCCTGTTGTGCCATCAATCCGTCCCTCATGCCAGGGCCCGCAGAGTTGGTCGTTCTCACCAGACCCATCTCTCTTTCAACCAATTTGTCCCGGGTGCTCAATTTCCATCCATTTGTGACACTCAAAACAGAGAGCTCGCCATCCGCTCTCATTTCTCATGTCACAGGCCTCCGATGTTATAATTTACACAATCGTTCCACTCCGGAGATTCACCATCAAAAGAACTTGGTACCGAGGTTGCGAGGTTGGATCCACACTGGAACTTCGGATATTTCTCCTCGGCCCCAGGAGCAACACTATGTCACAATTATGTGCGAACCTTGGCCAATCACAACATAGAAGAGTAAAGACAGGAAAGCAGAAAATTAGAAGAAGAAAAAAGATGGAGGAAAAAAAAAGAATTGTAGAGAGAGGAAGAGAGAGCGTGCTGCGCTCGTGCACACGCTGCGATTGGAGAACCAGGCTGTGAAAACCAATGTCTGTTTAAAGGGAGCTTTTTTTATTTGCCTTTAACAGGCCTGTTAAGAACCCCACAGGGTGCTGATAGGGAGACCACAGGCATCGTAACACCTCCAGGCTTCTGACCCCTCCCTGGAGGGGGACCCCTCTCCTCCCCAGCTCTCAGCTTCTGTCTGTGCCCCTGAGCCACGTTGGCAGGGGTACGACAGGCCGTAGATATGGACAGAAAGCCACCGCTGGGCTGGAGCTAGGGGGAGGCGGGAGCTCTCATGGGTTGGGGTCTGGGTGACTTTTGTCCAGCAGACCTAATTTGAAACAGGAGCCTTTTCAGACCGCTCTATCTGGCTCTCACTCTCACTGTCTCTGCAGCCACCCCTAGGGAGCTGCAATTTATGCCTCCGGAACAGGCGCATAGAATGGGGCTGAGAGGGGGAGCAGAGGCCTGCAGGACGGAGCTGATTGTTCACGGCTCAAACTGCCTGGTTTCTTTGGCGTGGGGGAGAAGGGTGGTGGAAACACGGCCAGTGGAGAACGATAGAGAGAGAGAGAGTAAGAGAGTAAGAGGTAGAGAGTGAGAGGGAGAGAGGGAAAGAAGAAGAGAAAAAAAGGTTTAGTATGAAGACATCAGTGTCTGGGTGTCTATTTCACATCTGCCTGAGATTTCTGCAGCTCGTCCTGTTCCGGGTTGCAGGTCAGTCCTCAGGGGGTTAGCTGTGTCTGCTCGCTCCCACAACGCCTCACACGCTAGCCGACACATAGTAACAGACACGCACTAACAAACACACACTACTGTCACAGACACATGGTAACAGACACACAAATGCTCTCTGGCAAAACTGACATAAACACACACTCAGAGAAGCACACACATTGGAGGACGCACACACATTTGTGTTTACCCTGGCTGCATATTCCTCCGGCTCCACAGCGATTATCTGGTGATATCTTCCAGCCTAGTGAGTGTGTGTTGAGCTGGCTGTTGTCTGACAGGCCCAGTTTGCGTGTGTGTGTGTGTCTGTGTGCACATGTGCATGCATGCTTGTGAATGTCTGTGTGTGAGTGTACGTTGTGTGTGTCTAGAGGTGTGCAAATGTGTGTGTGTGTGTTTATACGTGCATGTGTGTGTGTATGCTGGCGAGCGCTGGGAGTACCCAGGCTCAGTGTCGGAACAGCGGAAGGGGAGAGAGATAGATCTGCTATCTCTCATGGTGGTGTGTTCGGCCAGCTCGCCGCACAAACAGAAACGTTACTTCTGGCAGATGAGGGTGCTGTCTGCGGTGCGATGATGGAGCCAGGCGAGGGATAGGGGCGGTGGACTCCCTATCGCACCCTCACATCCTGTCACCCCACCTTGGGCCGCTCCCTCTCCGGGCTGCGAGGGAGTCTGGTTATCCAGCCTCTCCTCTGGGGGATCATCAAACACTCCGCAAGTTTGCTGAAACTGAAATCCAATGCAGCCAAAGACCTTTAGCTGTCTTCTATGACTCCTCCTGCCCATCCAAACGACTGTTTAATCGGTGAACATTGTTTTATTTTGGGGTCATTATAAAAGATCATATAAAACAAGCAGACACTGCCAATCGCAGACCTTCACTTCGCCGTGACACCAAAGGCCACGCAGAGTTATGTTTAACCGCTCAAGCGACCCCCGATTCGTTTGTGGCGCTCTATTTTGTTGGCTTGACAAACGCAGCAGACAAAAAGCTGCTCCCAGAATGCATGTTGACAGTTTCACGGCCTTGTCCTAAAGAGGGACACCATGATGGATGGCGTTCCTCTTTCTCCTGCCAGGTGGTAGTATTACTGTTTGAATGTGTGTGTCGTTTTGTAAATGTCTCTGTGTGTGTTTGTGTGTGTGGGAGGGTGCATATGTGATTGTGTGTTTGCATGTTAGTGTGTGTTTCGGGTATGTGGGGTCGTTTCTCTGTCCTTGTCTCTTTCCCCTCTCCTAAAAAGCTTCCTGATGCATACCAGAGCGCTGAGAACAACCTCTGGTTCATTCCCTGAGGCACAGGGTCTCTTCATTTCAGCCCCTATTCACTGTGCCATGTCACTGGAACCATCACACAGAATCAAAGCCCTGCAGTGTCATGGTAACAAACCAAGCATCAATTTCAATCACAGAGCTATCATTCACTATCTGGCTATCATTCACTGAATCCCCATAATACGGCACCTGAGATAATGCGTTTGAAGTTTGTAAAGTCAGTGGAGAGGGTGTGTCATAGGTCAGTGTGTATACTGTGTGCTTTTGTGGCACTGTTCACTTGGTGAATTGCTGAGTGTGCGCCCAGGTTCTGTGTGTTGACAGAGCAGGTTAGAGGCAGTGAGAGAGCCTGCTGACCTGGAACTGCCTTCACATTGTTTAGGTCTGGACTCCCCAGCTGAACTCTGGGTAGACTTCACTTCTTGATGTGTCAGGCCGCCCCAATGGGAAAGCGATTGTTTGTTTTACTACCGTTTTATGGCATACCTAGTGACAGGAAGTCCTTAAAACAGCGGCAGTTACTATTTATATAGTTCCTTTTTCGGGGTAAACATTAGCGGGACCCTCCCCACCCCCCACCCCCGCCCACTCCCCCATACTCCTTCCTCCCTTCCCGATCCTCCCTCCCCACTAGCCTGCACTGGACACCCCGCAGTGGAGGAATGTAGCCATTCACCAGCCAGTGGCCATCTCGGAAGCTTGCCTCTCACTTCCTGTCTCCATGGAGACGCTCTGACACCCCAAAGGGATGAGAAGCACTCGAGGCTCCGGGACCCAAGTGCTTTTCACCGAAGCTCATTTTCTACATCACTTCATAGCATTCAGGAGGGGGAGGGGGGGAAAGCCAGTTAGCCAGAACGACATCACGTTTACACACATAATCTTAATTGATTCACAGCTATAGGATAATGAAGGACAAGGAGACTACCCTAGATTTGCTTTACATGCATGACTTCAGGAGAAGAAACTCCTAGCATGTATAGATTGGCGCTGGCTTGAAAGCGCCGATTTCCTTTGAAAAAACTGGAGGCAAGAGCGAGGATGTGTGAGCGTGTGCGCGCGTGTTTGTGTGTGTACATGTGTATTTGTGTGTCTTCCTGCAGGCAGCTGCATTCTGATCTCTGGCTCGTAAATCAGAAGGTCACTGGGAGAGTCTGGGACCAGAGGAAACATCCGAGTTCAGCAGAAATGATATCCCATCTCTCGGCCCCTTCCTGCTGACGCTCCCCAGACCCTTCCCACTACGTTAACGGTGATCGGGTGATCCCTAACGGCTGGGCTTCTGATGACAGGAGGGATCTCGTTAGCATTTGACTGGACCGGGTGGGGGGTGCTGAGTTCCCCCTACTTGGATGTTTGTTTGCATCTCTGTTCCTCTCAGCTTTGTTTAGCCTGAAGCCCAGACGGCAAAAAGCAGCTCTCGGGTTGTCCAGGTAATGGATGTTTGGGGAGACACACTTGAAGCACAACCACCCCACCCCCCCCTACAAATGAATACAATGGGGGTGTTTTGGGTTTTTGTTCTGATGGAAGTGAAGAGGGGGTTTTGCTGCGATGCCAGTGGCGGTGGTGGTGGGGGCGGTGGTAGGGTTGGGGGCGCTGGGGGTTGGGGGGGTGTAAATAAAGCTTTGAGATGTTTGAGTTCCCCAGAGGGACGGCGGGGGTCACTGCAGAGAGGAGAGAGGCGTGGGCAGGATACCCCGGCAGGGCCAAGGGAGATGTGTGAATAAGTGAGATGTTACACGCTGATGAAATTCCCAGAGAGCCTACGATGGATCATGTGATTGCCCTTGTAGTGATGCACAAAACAGATGGGGTGGTGGTGGTGTGTGTGTGTGTGTGTGTGTGTGTGTGTGTGTGTGTGTGTGTGTGTGTGTGTGTGTGTGCGTGCGCGTGTGTTTCTCTCCCACACACAGACGTAGTGTCCGCGCACACCTACACACCTGTCAGAATTTAGAGATAGACATTAAGATCTTCCCCTGGGAGTTCTGTTAAGTCTGTGTAACGTTTGGACTGACTTTTAGGTCTCTATTATCTCTCAACATCCCTTGATCTAGACACAACATTGCTTCTTGGTCATACTGAATAACGTACACCACCTTAGGTATTCTGTCATTATCATTGCCCTGTCCATACCCACGCATAACCGCCTATGATCCACATTCGTCATTTGTTCTTGCCAGTTTTACCAGCCATATACCCGACCCCCAACCCCTGAGCGCCCCGACCCAAGGATGACACTCCTGTTATCTCAAAGTGTCTTTTAATAGCATCGGGAGTCGGCCGTTCCTCCGCCCCCTGCCGACAGACTCAACAGAACGGAGGCCTGCTTCGCAGATCGTAAACAGTTTGTTGACAGTGGTCAGCGGCTTATTATTCTCAGAGCAAAGGACAGGGCAAGCTGGATGTACCCACGGCAAACAGTCAACAGAAGAAGACTTTCAGAGCTTCAGTTCACACCAACACACTTCCTGTTGTTTTCTTTTCAGTGAGTGAGGCCTTTTCTAAAGCCAGACCACTGCCTGGTCTGTACAGTGAGTGACCCTTCCTCTTTTACTTGAGTAGTTTATTCAAGCAAGTCCTTTTTCTTTTCAGTTTTGTCACTTGAAAAATAAGTTGAAATGTAATCTTATCTCTATGTTGCTGTTGGTGTTGCCTACCTTTCTTTGTGGTGAGCGATTTGCAGATCCTAGCAGTGTGATGTAGAGCAGAGGTCAGGCCACTGCTGCTTTGTGTGCTTGGCATCTTCGCTGCTCAGGGGCGTAGCTAGCAGTATTCTGGGGCTGGAGCAGGGGACAGGGGTTGGGCCTGGAGCAGGGGCAGGGGTTGGGCCAGGGGCAGGGGTTGGGCCAGGGGCTGGGCTAGGGGCTGGGGCTGAGGCTGGGGCTCACTGTGTTGACTTGGCAGGTCTGTGCATACAAGTGAGAAGGCCGTAGGGGTCCAGAGACAGCAGTCCCCTCGGTGGATGAGAAGTGTCTGTGTTGTCAGCTTCAGTTCCCAGCGTGGCCTCTACCGTGGGCCCCTACCCCACCCCCGGGCCCCCTCCCTGGCCCTTTGTGTGGACCCTGCTCCCCGTGGTCTCTCCGCTCTCTGGCCTTTCACATGCGACTGTGTCCAATCACCTCCCCACCCCACCAACCCCCTCTGAACCCGCAGCCCCTGTCTCCTCTCCCTCCAGCCCCCTCTTCCCTGACCCTACAGCAGAACGATAGTGAGAGGGAGCGAGTTAAAAAGAAGGAAAGAGAAAGGGTGTGTGTGTGAGTGAGTGAGAGAGAAAGAGAGGAAGAGAAAGAGAGAGGAAAAAAGAGAGTAGAGGAAAGGGAGAGAGATAAAGAAACAGATAGTCCAATAGGTACCATACTGTTGTGGACACAGAGGAAGGGTGATCACACTTTGTATTCATTTACTCAAAATACACACACACAAGGACCTTTGGAATGCAGCACAATGAGGATAATGATCGAGGTGGGAAGTGTTTCTTTGTGTGTGTGCATTCCTTAATGGGAGGCATGGAGGTTAATAAACTTGGTGCGATGAGATTTCAAGGGCCCACCGATGACAGCAAAATCAGAGATTCAGCAGCACAACATTATGGAAATAAAATTTTAAAAAGTAGAGTAGAGTTCCACAGTGTGGCCCCTGAGGGCCATCAGGACAAGACGTGAGCGGAAACGGTGACAGAGTATGCAGAGCAAGATAGTTGGCGTGTCCAGTTCTGGAGAGCATACATAAACATTGGAGCCGTCAGCCAGTCCGACAGCCAGCCTGAAAACCAGCCCTCCCCGATGTTTTTCCTCTGCCTGGGTGTCAGAGAGCCCTGGCTGTTGGGTTTGGCTGGGACTACAGCAGGGCTCTGCTGGCTGGTCCTGGCTCAGGGGGACTGGATCACACCTGCCACAGAAACCCAAGTCTAGCTTCAGCACCCACCGTAGGAACAGCCCTAACCCTGGTCCTGACCACAGCTCCCACACCTAGTAGGACCCAAACCTTAAACCCTGGCCTGGTCCTGGCTTGAGTCCCAGTCATAGCCCTGACCTTAGTCCTTCCCCAGCCCCAGCCCCAGCCTCGGCCACAGCACCACACCTTGTCTCCTCTGAGCTGGAGTACATGATTACAGCCTCAGAGATGATTGGCCTGTTTATACACGCTCATGCATGCGTACAACAGATGAGTGTTTCAGTACAGCTGAGTCCAGCCAGGATCGTTCTCTCTGCTGCAACCTGCAGCCATTTCCCCGCCCACTAAGGAAACACCATTGGTCAACTAACATCCATCCTAGCCAACCAACAAGTTGGGTGTCAAGAGCTAGCCATGGTTGTTAACTGTTCAAATATCTCCCTCTCACACAGCCTCAATTCTCTTGAATGAGGGTTGTAGTTCACTCTGAAAGGTATGTGGATTCTATTGCGAAAGAAAATCAATTAACGTATGTTCTTGAATGATTTCAGGTCTTATTTTCTTAGAAAATAGACATGGTCTATGATTATTAACTATAATTCAAATCATCAAACTTAGAAATAAATGTCAAATAAAATGCTGTATTTGTAATTTTAGTCACTTCATGACACTTTTTGGATTCACTGCCTATGCTAGTCTTTTCAGTAAATCCAAAATAAAATCCTCCTAACCCCAACACTAATGTGGTTCTCTGTTTTGTTTATTTTAACCAAATAAAACATATTCACGAGACAAATTAAGCTTCTAACAACGTGAACATTGCAGTGATATAAGTAAAGCATGCGTCTTTATGAAAGAGACCTACAGCTCGTTTGCATATGAGCGATAGAGAAGGGCATTAGTGTTTTACCTGCTGCTCAGTAGGAGGGCGTGGACAGAGGGGCTATTTCGTTGTTTGATGGTAAAGCTTGTTAACGCACAGGCTTGGGGGGCTCCCCCCCACCCGCCCTCCTCCCCTCCCCTCTCTCCCCCTCTTGCACTGCCTTCCCACTACGCTCTCGCAGCGTATCGAGCTTGTGGGGCAGGGACATTCCTGGGTTTGACGATCAGGGCTCAGTCGCTGGCCATGATTTGCTGAGCAATTCGACCCTGGGGCTTCAAGGATGTGCGCGTTGAGAAAGACAGTCGTAGAGAGAGGGTGAGCGCGAGGGGTGGAACAAGTTTTATGAGCGCGTGCCACTCCGGACACGCACTATTTCAGAGAAAAACTGCAGCTTACCTCCGCGCGAGGACACAAGTGAAGTGAGCTCGCGCACCTTTGGCTCCGAACTCTCCGCTTCACTGGGCTGAAAACGTGGTTTTCCCGTCCGCGTTCAATCCCAGTCGTACTGCACTTTGAGCCCGTGTCTAATGGAGGGCCCCGTACGGATTTGCCATCATAAGAATGCGATTTTCTTCTAGTTCCTCTGGCTGGTCGCCGCTTTTACCCTCCTGCAAGAGAGGTAAGACCGGGGAGAAAGTGAACGGGGAGCCGCTTAAGATTTTACAGTAACTGGGAAAAGTGTTGGGCACATTTGAGGACTGAATGGGGTGAAAAGACACACTTATAAGGTTCATATTTAATGTGCATTACTGTGTTCTGAATGTTTATGTTCCAAACCGAATGCTGTGTGTTGTAAAGAAGAAACACAAACTCAAAGGGCTTCCTCTGGAAGTAGATGGGGGCGCCCCTGGACAGAGCAAAATATGAAATATCAAATATGAACAACATTCTACTTACACGTTCTACAGCAAGAACACCGATTTCATGCTTCTACTTGGGTGTTGTATTTTTTTTACATTCCGTTGCGAGAAACTAACTTCATTGTACAACTATCATGCATGAATCTCAACCAAAAGTGTTTTCTGACCCTTTCCTTAATTGAAATCACTGAACATATTTAGGATTTATTTTATAAACACTGTATCACCTGAGCAATTGTTGGACCTGCATTTTTTGTCTTCATAGAGGCTACTGTTTCAATAATAAATACGTACAAAGCATGTTAAACACACATATATATTACGTATATTTAATGGTGGAACGGCAGACCATGGTCCCAGGCCTCTGCAGCAGTATCCATACATACATGAGAGTTCTGTGATCTGTCTTTTCTGGGCTTTTGAATAGCTTCAAAATAATGCTTCTGATTTATTAATAGGATGATGGTGTCTACAAAAGCTTTCTGAGAGTTTCAGGGGAAATGAAAGGTACAGCTCCGTAAAATAGATGGCCTGAAGGCCAACTTTTGACTTCTGAGGATGAAAGCACATTTGTAGAAATGTCAAATATTTCCCTTGGTTGACGTAAGGGTGTCAAAGTCATAAAAGGTGAAAATGGCAGCAAATCACAAGTTACCCTAATTGTTTTCAAAGTCTGTTTTGACAATATACTGTACTTATATTGACTTGCTTAAGCAAGATACTGTACTATGTCCCATTATAATAATCCTGGTGAACTGACATTCACTGATGTTGGTTGTCAAAACTGAATGTTCTTGGGACAAAACACTTGTTTTTGGGGGACATACTAAAAGTGTGTTTAATGGTCAATCATTTTGAACATTTCTTATCCCAAAAAAGTTACATTATATTATTTGCATTATATTATAATATATTATATAAACTGTAGTAGTAGAAACAGTATAACAAGAGAAAGGCGTAACAAGAAATACTGCAAACACTAACAGTGTCTACACTATCAGACACTGAATCAAATCATTGTCATTCACTTCCACTTGCTCACCCTCTTAGTATTTGCACAATGGTACATAATCTTAAGGTCACACTTGGCTTGGAGAAGAGATTGAAATGCAACATAAAATGCAGATGGCATGTGCGTTAACAATTGTCTGATCAAAGTTATTAGACCGCATCAAAGCCTGTTCTTCCTCTGCTCTTCTCTCGCAGTCTTCTTTACGTGTGTCTCTTTTCGAATATCTATTTATTTCTCAGGAAGGAGTGCAGGAAATAGCAAGAACATATTTAGTCCAGTATAGGAAATATCTGGGATATGAATCAAATATTTTTGCTGTTTTTTTATTTTATTTTTTATCAAACTTAGTCACTGCTTGGGTTATTTTTTGTGAGTTTTTTATATTGCGTAATGTAAACAGTCAACTTCCCCCAAAATACACAAAATAATAATTTTACATATCTCACCTTTACTTTTCACTGCAAGTGGACAGTCGGCTTTAAAAACATTCAAGGCTTCTCAACATGTCAAGTTCAAAACTTACCAAAACAAAACTCCAAGCTGCAGTTCATGAAACATTTAGACTTACGTAGGAAGAGACATTCTCTGGGCTTTTTATTTTTGGAGTAGACAGAAATGTTGGCCTCAGCCTCTCACTAATCCTCTGTGTCCACTGTCAGCCTGCAGCTTTGGACTGGAATCCTTTCAATCACGTCTGCCTGGAGCAGCCAGCTAATGAATGTCCATCACTCACACATACTTGAAGCATTGAATGCCATTTTGAGGATAGTGTAGTTACCATACATTTTTGGAGTTAAATCTGAGATAATGTCCTTTCAAGTTTGGATGGCACCATCCAACTTATATTTTAACTTGTGTAATGTCTAACATATATAGCAACTTAATATGAGTCATAAATATCAACAATTGCTCATTGTGCAAAGATAGTGGATATGTAGCCTATTTGTACGATAACGATCATCTATTCATTTAGCAGATACTTTTTTTATCCAATGTTTTTAGCAATTTCACGCAATTGGCAGAAGTATTTTTTTTGTCTTGAAAACACAAAATACAATTTTGTTACGTTTATGAACGTTCATGGGAAATGGCTACAATGAAGTATGATTACAATGTTGATGAGTCTCTTTCTTGTTTTCAAGCACAGCTTTTTTATTGACAGTTTCCACAGAATAATATTTCTCCCATATTAGCACTTCACAGGAACTTAAGTTACATAGGGGCTGCACTTAGAAAATACAACACTCAAAAGTCGAGAGAAGCTATAGTCTCGAATCCCATCTGAAAGGCCATGACATGGAGCCTGAGAGACACACATGGCTGCTTTCAAATAAAACACATTCTAGTTCAAACAATTGCTTTAGCATTGTTTTGTCCCGGGTTGGGGGGGTGGTGGGCATTGAAAAGGCACTTCCGATGACTTCCATAAATGTACTACTCCCGCTTATATTGCCAATATTGGGGTGAGATATTGACCGGATCTAAGGATATCACATTTTCTCTTGTGGGTGCAACAGTAACTGATCAAATTCACGTTTGTGTATTGATACTATTTAAGGTTGGGGCGTGATTTCGTTGAACGTGAGTGCATGTGGTGGTACTGTGCACGTGCGTGGGGTCAAACTACTCAAAGACCTTCTGACAAGACTCGTTCTCATAATCAAACGCTCTTTCTGTGATTAGTAGGGGAATTAATGAACCTTTAGCGTTCCCTCTCTCATCATAAGGACTTGAGCAAAAAAACACAACTATGCCATTAAGTGTGCTAGAATAATGTTTGGTCGATTAGAGCGCTGGCTAATGATCAACATATGTGGCTGTTGGAGAGGTATGTTAAGTGGCCAATTTGAATGTAAGCACGTGTAATGATACAAGAACCGGCTCTCATAATGGCCCCCTTGATTATTCAGACTCCGTATTGTAATCTCTTCTCCCCCTCAACCTGCTCAGATTAGTTAAAGAGAGGGCCAGAGAGAGATTATCCGTTGACAAATGGAGGATGATCAGTAGCTTTGGGCAGACGTTGATGTCATGGCAGCAGAATGCAGGGCGAGCGCTGAGCTGGGAGAGGAGAAACACTCGATGGTGGGGAAGGTCAGACAGTCTGGCTAAGGTCACAGCCGAGCGGAGGAGTCGGTCAGAATGTCATTGTGATGGATGAGGAGGGTTCAGAGAGAACACGGATGATGAATATGTTAGCGAGCGTGTTGGAGATGAGATAAAATGAGAGGGACGGAGTGAGGGAGAGGGTGAGAGAGAAAGAGCGAGGGTGTGTCCAGATGGGTGAGAGAGTGGTCTCTCAGGATTATTTTGGGAGTTCCTCTTCCCTCTGCCCTGCAGATGTGAGGCCAGGCAGTAAACCTCAGCCCTGTCCTGAAGTGGATGAAAGTAAGTGGAACAGCTAAATCACATTGTGGTTTGCTTGTTTATTTGGGTTTGGGCTCTGATCTGGAATATTATTGCTGTTAGGGATCAGCTGTTGGCTGAGGCCGGGTTTCTGAAAATACGAACTCGTAAAAAACACTTCCTGAACTCAGAATATTCCTCCCTCCTTGTAATATTTGAGGGAATTTGATTTGTAGATTTGTTTTGCGGGCCTTCCATTTTAGCATGTCCATTTTTGCATGCCCCCCTCCCGGATAAGTGACACACCCTCCTATCTCAAGGGATTGAGTCACAGTTAGTTAGTACTTTTCCATTTCGTTCAATGTTGGCCTTTGTGAGTTGGAAGTCCAGCTCTCATTTGTCAAGGACAAGCTGAGAGCCCCTGACCCATTAGGAGGACAGAGGAGAGGTTTGGGCCGGCCGCCAGCAAGCCACCATGTTGGAGGGAGCCGGGGGAGGGGGGCGGGGTGGGGGGGGGGGGGTGGTGTGCCGATTGACAAGGCCCAGGCACCAAGGATGGGCAGCTTACATTAGGAGTGTGAGAGTTACTTTTCTGAAATACTGGGATGGTGAGTGCACCCTGCGGTTGCAATTTCAACCCAAATATGTGCTGTATTCTTTTTTTCTGCACCCCTCAATATATTTCTCTGGACACAGGCTGTGTGTGGGGGCTAAATGGACTCCCAGGACTGTGTTGAATGGTAGAGGTATATGCAGTAGCTCCAGGAGCCAGTATTATTTACACGAACATGTCAGTACAATAACTCCTTATCTTACTTCAACACACAGCGTTATTGTAGCATTACAGCTTTATATACAGCATTAACTGAACAAATCATGCGTCTTTGTATAATTTCTCTTCGAAGGTCTTCTAAGGGCATGTTTAAGTCTTGTCTAAGGTGTTGGGTACATGCACAGGCCTGACAGCTGATCCAAACACTCAGGTACAAGCTGTCCTCTCTGAGAGTCTCACTCCAAGTAACAGATGGGTTGAATGCCTTCTCATATACGTAGCCTCCGCAATGTCAAAGGTGACCGTACGGTGGTATACACAATACAAGTGCTCTCAACAAAGGCCCCCGTATTGGGTTTCAATCATTCTGTGATCATCCCAGACCTGTAATAGGATCATGCCTTTCAGGACATTAAGAAATGGAACGAGAAACATCGGGACAAAATTGTTAAAACAAACAAACAGTGTGGAAGTGCAGCTCCAGATGTTCCGCTGAGCCACTGGATGTGTCAGGAGCGCCTGGAAACAGAGCGCCTTCGAGAGAGACATGAGAGGCAGCTGGAGAGATCTGGTTTTCTCTTGAACAACGCTTATTCTCCTCAAACAAGTGTCAGTGTTACTGTCTACCCAGGCCCGATTTTCAAGGTCAATATAGATGACAATGTCAGTGAGTACCAGAAGAAACTTTTTCCTCTTGGATATTCCTGTCAGTGTTGAATGATGAACAAAGTTGGTTAAAATAAGGACATGAGAACAAAGTGAAACAAACCGACCAATGGGTGATTTTTTTGGGGTTGTGTGGCCAAAGTTTATTGGAGCACTTAAGACTGCTTGAAATCAGCCACATTAGAACAAAAACCGTTCCCTGGGAAGTTGAAACAATGGCATCACAGTGTGTGCTGCTTTTCCCTTCCCGCCAAAATCAACTCTTTATCCTGTAATCACTCAGGATAATGGACGATGAAGCCGGTGTTCTCCCAGATTCATAGCTGAGCAGAACAGATAATGAATCTTCACCCTCAGGAAAATGTTTTGTTACTGAACTTATGAACCTGATTCGCTGACAGCTCCCAAGTAAAAAGTGTTCCGCAGTCTTCCAGAATCTAGGAGGGAATTTTGCGTCCTCAGCATCTTCCTGTTTGCAAGATTCATTTCTTTTTCTCTTCCTGAAATTGACCCTCCTAAATTTGCCTGCCTCGACTGCGCTGCCTCGCTGAGGCCCCCTGGACTTAAGAGAGCTCTCTCTTTCCAAAAAACCAAGAGCAACCACAGCTTTCTATTTCAAATACTCAACCAATAAGTCACGTCTGACATGGTTTTCATAGCACCAGAATGTGTGCTGCTGGAAGACTGGAGAGAGGATCAGACTATATTAAGGCAAAACTGGTGGCCGGGTCTGGCACTCCCTCCAGGCTGACAAACAGCCTGCTTGTTTGAAGGGCTGTTTTTCTCCCAATCTGTGTGCAAGAGCTGTGGGCACTGGTACAGCCTCCAGCCTTCAAGGCTTCATCCTGCTGTGTGGTTGCGGGTGCCATTTTAGGCCTGCACCGCTAAAAAGATGCGGCTCCATAGGGAGCAGGCTAACCCACTTTGTAAACTAAACTCAAAGTGAACATGGATTTTGGTCGAGCGGAATCATAGATTAGCTTTCTCACTCTGTATTTGAAACTTTTAACTCCTGACTCTAGGTTAAGTGCAGGCTTTAGCGTGACGGGCTTGGCATCGCGGCCAAAAGAGAAACGTACTTGGACCTCTTAGTTTGAGGTTTGTGGAGCATCTCCACGGTAGCGGACACCACTGGAAGGTGAGCTTTGTAGTGTGACTTCGACGTTTGCGTAGCGAACGGATCGCGGTGTGATAGTGCGGCTGTTCTGCAGTTGTCATGACGTTCTGCTGGTCTTGGCTCCATCGAAAGCAGCACCTCACCTGCCAAGCCCAGGTCTCACCTTCAGCACTACCCAGAGAGAAGGAGAGAGACACAGAGATTGCGAGAGAGTCGAATCTCGAGCCCGTCGAGAAGTTTTAACGACTTGACCGAGCGCCAGAATCGGAAAGTCAGACGGAGGGTTTGTTGAAATCTCACCACCCAGTTTGTTTTGCGATCCCTCAGTGATGCACAACAGAGTTTGCAGAGTTACAAGGCAAGACAGATAAACATTTAGACAACTTAAATACAGCGCCCTGGACCTCGCATTTTCAAACTGAATATTTGTTTTAATGTCCTCAGACATGTACATACAAGGGATATGGTTTGTTTTTTGTTTGGGCTTTTGAACAGCTTTGGTCAGGAAGACTAATTTTATGTGAAGCCTTAGTGTGTGTTTGTTTATGCAGGGCAGGTCGCGCTCCACATTTCTCTCCCGATAGGAGCCGGAGGGATAGAACCAAGACATTAATCACCGCCTCTCTCTGTTTATGCTCCTACTGTGAATGAATGGACATAGTTCTGTTATATTCACACTCACTCGATCCATCAGCTTGAGAAATGACAAAAAAATGGTGTGTGTGCGCTTGTTGCTTTTTCTTCTTTTTTTTTTTTTTTACTCCACTGAGACACAACACAGCGGTAGGCGTCCGCAAACATTTTGAACACGATACAATCCGGCGAGTTATTCAAAGGCCCGGTTGTTTCGGAGTGTTCTTTGTGCGAGTCTTCGGTTTTGCGAGGCTATATTGTGTGTTTGGAGCACCCTGTCATTTTGTTTTCGTTTTACATGTTTGAAATTGCGTTATTTAAGATACGTTTGGAGCCCGAGAGTGCTTTTGGTGGGCAGCCAGGGAGCAGTCTGTAGGAGGCTTTGCAGAAACTGTTGTCCACATTTCCAGAGCGCGTTGCCGTAGAGACGTCGGGAGTGATAGAATCCAGGAGAATAGGGGAGGGATGAGAGAATCCTGTGCCCATAGTTCACAGGGGTGTGGAAACACAAGATAGCACTTTAAATGAGTGCCTGCCTCCACCCTGCGGAGAGACGTTCAAGATCTTTGGCAGATATGTATTGGTTTCTCTCTCCTCTCCTTCTCTCAGTACTTTTAAACAAGGTTGAAATCAAGACATTTGGAATTCCTGGTCTGCTCCAGCTTTCCACCCACAACCTGCTGCAGTTATGAGGGCACCCGTCACCTACCTCTCTCTTTCTCTCTCTCTCTCCCATTCTCTCTCTCATTCTCTCTCTCTCTCTTCTCTTCTCTCTCTTTCAGTCTCTGTCTCTCTTTCTGTGTCTCCTCCACTTTCTCCTGGCCTGGATAAGGATTCAGTCTCTCTTGGCACATGCTATAGATCACTTTACTAACTTACCTGTAGTCAGTCAGACAGACAGACACAGACAGGTCTTGTCTCATTCCTTTTATTCTTCCAGAATTACCTTCTGTGTGCACAGACGTTACCCCGTGGCCTGAAAGGCCTGTGAAATCAGCCGGAAGGAACCAGCCTGCTCCCACAAAGGGAACGGGGTTGTTACTTACGTGCTCTTTGGAATAGGTCTAGAGGTGGCCTTGTATGGTGGCGATATCCTGGGATCTGTTTCTAGTGCCCAGGGTCGCTATTGAGTTTCGCACCCACGGTTAATCCCGCTGTTCAGAACCTTGGGAAACAACCCTGCTGGTCCCCGCCCTCTCCCCACCACCACCTCCTCCCTCTCCCACCCCTCCCCCCCCAACCCCAACTTGAATTCCCAGGGAAAACATCGCAGAGCAATCTCCAATTAAGATGGGTCTTACATACTGTACTGCTATTCACCCCCCCCCCCCCCCCCCGTCCACCCCCCCCCCGTCCACCCCCCCCGTCCACCCCAGCACCCACCTCTCCTACCCCCCCTCCCGCCCACCTACGTGTTCTCTGTCTGTTCCCAGCTTGTGTCCCCGGCCCCAGCCAGCCAGCTCGCCCGGGGCAGGAATTAGCTCTGTCTCCCAGGTCTCAGTCCTGGCACTCGGGGAGGTGGGATTGAGCGGTGGGGGTTAGGGAGGGATGTGTGTGTGTCCTTGGTAAACAGTGCTTTGTGAGATGTGACTGTCTGATCCTAGGGGAGGGCCTCTCCTCTCATTCCTGCGCCAGCCTGATCCCAAACCATGGCGCTGCCTGTCGTCAGAGCTGCGCCGCACACCGCTGGGACCGGACCGCCCCCGCCGTCACCCCACACCCGCCCGGGGGACTTTTGACCCTGTCCCCCCCCCCCCCCCCGAGCCCTCTCCTCGATCACCGCTCTCTCACCCACCCCCCTCTACACAGCAGCAACAAGTCTGGGTCCAGAGGCAAAACACACCTCTGTGTGCAGCCTTGTACTCTTCTCCGCTGGAATCAGGACTAGGTTGGGATTCCAGCCTCTTCCTTCTGTTTACACACTGACTCTGGAGTTGGATTCTCTCCTTAGTTCCTGTTCAAACAAAAAAAAGGGGGGCTTCTCTCTCCGCTCCCACTCATCTCCTCCCCTAAATCCCTCGATATATTTCAAATCATGCCCTCCTCTCTGTCTCTTTCTCCCCTGCTCTCTACATCTCCTCCCTTTCCCTTGTCTGCCATCCTCCTCCCTTCCTCCCTCTCCTCCCCCTCCCCAGTCCTCCACACCCCCATGCTCTCTTTTAATAATGTCTCTCCTCGTCTTTAATCAAGGAGAGACTAGCCCAGACCATAGGCCTGGTGTTTCCAGTCATTACCCTGCTCCTCAAGCCCCCAGGCTGCCTTTCCCCTCTCTTTCTCCCAGCTCCCCCCACTGAACACGGCGGCCAATTAGGACGCTAGTGAGTGTGTTGCCCGGCCTGGCCATGCTCAGCCTCCACTGATTGGACATCAGTGCAGAAGGCTGTAAGCGTATGAACAGTTGAACTCCCCGGCTATCAGGCTGTCCTTTATCCCCCTGCTGCCAGGGGAGATGAACGCAGAAATGAATGCTCGAGGCATCAGGCTTGGCAACTTTTCACCTTCACAATGAATCTCTGTACCCCTCTCTTCCTTTCAGTCTGTCTTCTTTAACAGTCTTTTGGGTGTTATGTCTTTTTTTTCTCCCCCCCCCCCCCCCCCCGCTCTTGTGACAGGTTTTCTCTTTGTCTTCGGCCTTTCTTCTCTCTCTCTCTCCCTCTCTCTCTCTCTGACTGTGGAATGTCTGTTCTGCAGATCCTCTGTCAGTGAGATGCGGGGCAAGTGGAGACAGGTTCGGGACATATAGCATGAGAATCAGCCCCGACGCAAAGGTCAGATTAGAGCATCGTACCAGAACACACTCTCCTCACCAACCCACAGCTTTCTCTCTCATTTTAGTCTCTCATAATTCTCTCCCTCCTGTTCAATTTTTTTTTTCGGGGGTGGGGTGTGTGTGGGGGGGGGGTTCTTTGGTTCTGGTCGCTGGTTTGACCTTTATGTGTTTTGTTATCTACTGTTGGCTCAGCTGACACTTAAAAAGCCTGTGAAACTGAATCCATTCTCATACTGATGGATGGAGCTCTGCTATCAGCTCCCATTGGTTGTAACTTGTTGAGCGTTGGCTGGTTCCACCCGGTGAGGTTCCAGGCCGGCAGGGTTCCCTTCAGCCGTGCAGAGTGTGTGCATTGCGGCATCGGCAGCACCAGTCGTGACCTGTTCTCCCCCCCCCCCCCTGCCCTCCAGGCCTTTGATGCGGTGTGGCTCTGTCTTTGTCCCTGTTTACCTAACATGACAGGGATGTGGGGGCCTCCCTCCCCCACATGGGGGCAGATGGGCCCGGGTCCTGACTTTAGACTGACTGCAGGTGCTAAGCCCCCCCCCCCCCCCCCCCCCCCCCCCCCCCCTCACACACACCCTTGCCCCATTTCCCTGAGGGCAGCCTGTCAGAGTGTTTATTTTCCTCAGTGTCATCTTTGGTATCCCTCTTCTCATGTGTGTGAAAAGGGGTGAAGCTCTCCAACCCCCCCCCCCCCTCCACCATTCCCCCTCAACACCCCCCCCCCCCCCCCACACACACACACACACATGCACTCCTCTACCACCCCGTGTGTGCTCACCCATTCAGCTCTCTATCTGTCTCAGGACCGACATGGCGTGAGGGATATAGGGGCGCTTACCCCTCCTCTCCTTTCTCTCCATCCATCTGGAGGATGGAGGGCGGTCGGCCACAGTAGAGAGCACAGGAGTGAGTGGGTCAATGAGGGTGAAAACAGAGTGCTTGTTTTCTTTCTTTCTCTCTCGCTCTCTCGCTCTCTCTCACACACACTTCAGCCAGCTGTCATAAACTCACTCCCAACTGCTCATAAACATACTTGTGCGAAGGACCTTTCCTCGTGAACTCAACGACACAGCTGCAGGTCTTTCCCTAACCTGCCCTCTGCTCCCCCGGCCTCTCCTGTCTGCCTCTGACACTGACGACAGGAGATGCTGCCCTAAGAAAGTCTGCTGTGTGACACACGAGCGCAAAAGCAGAAAGTGAATATGGAGGAGGGAGGAAGCGTATGTTCTGGGGCGAGGGATCCCTCTTAAGTCCTTTTGTCTGGTGCCTTGGAGGGAGAGAGAGGGAAGTTGTGGAGAGATGGGGGAAGTGGATTGAAGAGGAGAAGAAAGCGGCCGTGGCAGGAGGGCCCGTTCGCGGGCGTTCGCTTCCCATGGAACAGCGAGGAACGCTCTCCAGCTCCCCCGCCCAGCCCTTCTCTCTCCCTCCACTAGGGGACTTCGCTCTCGTGAATGGGCACGTTGCCGCCTCTCCTGCGGCCTCTGGTCTGGGTATGTGTGAGGGTAGTCGCAGGGCTACCAGCATCCGGATCAGGATACTAGATATCCCCCCCCACCCTGCACCCCCACCCCGCACCCCCACCCTCAGCTCCCTCTCGGTCTGTCCGTCGGTCTGTCTCCTCTGGCGCGGCAGACTTCATGGTGGCGGATGTCAGCAGGCGAACCAATCAGATAAAAAGGCAGGAATGATGGCCCTGTGTTTCCTCGTCGCGCCAGATCTGACACAGGATAGGCCCGGCGTGTGTGTGTGTGCGCGCACAGACACACGGTCAAAGGTACGACGCAGCAGAACACATCAAAGAGCCCAGAGCACAGCTAGAACACAGTTAAAAATAAAGAGAGAGAGAGAGAGACGCTATCCACTCCCCCCCTCCCTCCCGAGTACAATGAGCCAATGTGCCTGTCTCTTATAGTTCTGTTGTTATTATTGTAATTATATAGCATTATTCCGAGGCAGAGGGAGCTAGTTTCCACCGACGGGATGGAGGCAAGTCGCAGGGCCTGCTCGGACTCGCTGGGGAGAATTAACGCTATACCTGGAGATGTGGGCTTCATCTGCCTGAGACGACTGGGGACACACACACACACACACACACACACACACACACTGTTACTGACTGTTACAGCTTAGCTGTGCTACGTTTCCATATGAAAAGGTCTGTCAACTTCAGAGAGCCAGAGGGTGGTATTGCAGTTCAGGGGCTCGTCCACATGTCTGTCAGCTGGGGAGGATAGAGGTCAGGCTGGAAGTTGGAAGAGTGGAGCTGAGGGTGGAGGGTCTCAATGGCACGGTGACCAGGGGGCCGTCCGGAGGAGGGGGCTGGAGGTGACCTTAGAAAAGGGGGCTGGGCCAGGCCACCAAACACCCGCTGGCTCGCCTTCTTTCCCCAGCTCTCCCAACCCCTGACCCCTAACCTCTCTGAACTGAGAGGGGGGCGGTACCAAGCGGCTTTTTTAAGGGGAGTTTATTGTTTCCTGTGTGCCTCTGCTCTCGTCTGCATGTATGTGTGCGCGTGTAACATGATATCAAGGATATCATTGGTGATATAGTCAGTGTTGTGCATTAAGTAGTAATGTGAGAGAGAAATTAATGAATGAATTGTAGGCAGGGAGAGGAGATGGAGGACAGGAGGAAAAGGACCAGCCAGACTCGTTCAGCTCCAGTGATCTCACCCAGACATCATCCCTTTCATTCGACTCGCCCCTCAGCCTCGTCTGTCCCCATCCTCCGCTGGGGCAGGGTGGTGTTAGCGGGGCGGGGACGGGGGTCTGGGAGTGGAGGCATGCGGTCAGCGTGAATATGGCAGCTGGACGGTCATTGTCTGGTGGCCCCGAGGGCCTTCCCGGCCCTCAGCCCTGGTTACCAACCAGCAACCCCTGGGATCAAAGGCTGCCTGGATTACTCCAGGAGAAAAGGAGGAGGTGGCGCTGCTGGGGGTGAGGGGAGGGGGAAGGTAGGGGCGGGGCGTGGTGGGCGGGGTTCAAAAGGAGAGAGGAATGCTCCTAATTACGTGCCCTCTGTTCCTCCTCTGTGTCGCCCTCCAGGCGCTCTGTTGTGTCCCAGTGTGTGTCTGGGTCCCGGCTTCACCCTACGCTGAGCCTGTGAGGGGGCAGCCCACTGTGACTGGAGGGTGATATTAAGAGCAGGCACCAGAGTCTCTCCGGGGCCAGTCCATCAGCGGGGGGCCCAAGGTGGCCCGGCAGGAGGGGGGACACAGGGGCTGTGCTGGGACGGGGTGTGTGTGGGGGGGGGTGGGTGGAGGCAAGACATTCCAGGCCACGGGGAGACACTCCGGTGGAAGGGGTGGGGGGGGGGGCTGAGATCAAGGCGTGTGTAAAAAGGATGTGTCGTGAAGATTAGGAGGAATGTTGTTTGGGATTAATTTTGAGCCTGATAGATTTCTTTTGGTTGCTTTCTACCGCTGGGGCTGGTGTGCAGTGAGACAAAGAGGCGACAATGTTTCAGTGCTGGGTGACTGATTAAATCCCCCTCCTGGTCTACCCTGCCTCTTCAACTCTGGATGGGTGATCCCCTCCTGCTGACGTCAAGACTTGATAGACATCTGTCTCTTTGAAAACGGATTTACTAAGTCTCTCTCTCTCTCTCCCTCTCTCTCCCTTTCTCCCTCTCGCTCTCCCTCTCTCTCTCTCTCTCTCTCCCTCTCTCTCTCTCCCTCTCTCTCTCTCTCTCTCTCTCTCTCTCTCTCTCTCTCTCTCTCTCTCTCTCTCTCTCTCTCTCTCTCTCTCTCTCTCTTTCCCTCCACTCCAGGTGTGTTGAACCGGGACGTGTGTGTGTGGGGGGCTGTGCGGTTGCTGGCAGGGGTGAAGGAGCACCATGGACGGTGGCCTGCGGATCGTGTCCCCTGTCCTGCTGTGCCTCAGCCAGGCCCTACTGCTCAGCTGCTCCGGTAAGCATGAGCAGCCCTGAGCACCAACACTGCTGAACAGCCACAGCACGGAACACCAACTCCAACAGCAGAACTATCCTACCGAGCGGTCCTGAACACCAGATGTACTGAAAAAACTACAACAACAACAAAAAAACATAATAAATAAATACAAATGACTACATATATATAAATACACTTCTGAATTACTTGTGAATTCCAACACTACTAGAAGCTTCTGGACAGCTTCCGTAAGCTTACTTCCACAACTGAGAACCAGTATTCCTAAAAACCATCAGGAGCTAGTGAACGCTCTGGAGAGACACAGGTCTCTTCTACTGAACGGCACTACACACGACTTACAGTCCACTGGACTAAACACTGAGGAGTTCCAACATGTTTTCACAAGTGCTTTTCCTGCCTCCCTCTAATTGCTTTCCCTTCCTCCTCCTCTCCCTCCCTCATCCCCCCCCCTCTCTCTCTCTTCCAGTGGCGTCCCTGTCTTTTCGTTCTGAGCCCGTCTCCGTGGTGCAGAGCCAGGGTTCGGAGGTCCACCTGCGCTGCTCGGCGCGTCCTTCCTCGGCGCGGGTGTCCTGGCGTTTCCGAGGTCATCCTCTGGATCCGGCCGCTCTGCCAGGGCTGGAGATCACCCAGACCTCCCTCTCCCTCTCCTCCCTTCAGCACAGCCATGAAGGCCTTTACCAGTGTGTGGCGCACACAGAATCTGGGGCCATCGCTAGCCGCCTGGCACGGGTGTCTATTGCAGGTACGGGGACACATTTACATTTAGCAAACGCTCTTATCCAGAGAGACTAAGTAGAGGCAGGTAGGGCAAAGTGTCTTGCCCAAGGACACAACGTCATGTAGCCACATCCGGGAATCAAACTCACAATCATGAGCCCAATGCCTTAACCGGGTGCAAACCCACCCACGCACGCGCTCGCATTTCCTCCCTCTTAAGGATGATTTTTTCCGCGGCCGCATTCGCGCACACTTCAAAGCCTGGGAAAAGAAAGGGAGGAAGTTCCTCTGAGGATCGGAAGGCCATGTTTGGAGTCTGTAACACTTAGTGAGAATAGGTGACCTCGGGTTGCCTGCGGCGGAGTGGCAGGAGGAAGGAAGCAGTAGGATTTTCAGTCGGGCACCCTTCCAGTCGCCTCCTCACCAGTATCCTTAATGAGCCCGGGGGCCTTCCTGTGTTGCACGATCTGTTCCTGTTGGGAGTCCGATCTGGACACTAGAGCAGGGGGAATGGGGGTTGAGCTGGAACACTGTAGGATTATTCACAGGAACCGTAAACAAAGCTAACTATCCAACAAAAACAGCTCGGCAGGAAAGTTGTTTCACTGGTGGCCTAACGTCTCATGACCAACTGGCGTTCTGTCGCTTAGGTTCAATGGAACGCTCTCCAGTTCTCTCATTATTTTTGTCTCCTCCTCTCTGTTTTCCTGTCCGTTCCTGCAGACATAGCAGAGTATTCTGAGACGAGACGGCGCTCCTTAGTGGTCCAGGACGGCAGCTCGGTGGTGATAGAGTGTCCTCTGCCCCAGAGCAACCCCCCTGCGCTGCCTCGCCTCAAGGCACGAGGGGAGAAGATAGAGGTTTCAACAGGTACAACACTCACACCGCCAACGCCTCATTCATTTCCCCTTCACTAGCTGCCATATGGATCATGTTTCACAAGAACCTTCAGAGACGATCCTGTAAATATGGGCGTATTGTTCACTATATTTCTTTTTTTCAGAGGACTATTTGGTTCTTCCATCTGGGAACCTTCAGATCGTCTCCGTTTCCCCTAAACATCAGGGCATGTATAAATGTGGCGCGTACAATCCTGTTACCGGGGAAACCAGGATCGAGTCTCATGGTACTAAACTGACAGTCAAACGTGAGTGAGATTGTTCTGGAAAGTGAATCCACTGTGCTGTATCTGATTACCTACCGAACACACCGTTCACTTAGAACCCAAGGAAGTTTTTTTTAGATGTCTTGATGTGTGTTTCCTCAGACTGGGACCCCACCACCGTGCAGATAGTCTACCCCACCACCCCCAGGACACAGACGGTGGAACAGTCCATGTCGCTCACCCTGGAGTGCGTGGTGTCGGGGAGCCCCTCCCCCCAGGTGCGCTGGCTCAAGGACGGGCAGGAGGTGGTGATGGGGTCAGGGAGGAAACAGAGACACAACAACCTGGCCCTTCTCAGCGTGAAGAGCAGCGATGCTGGGATCTACCAATGCTCTGTCCAGACGGAGGCTGGAACTCTGCTCAGCGTCAACTACACTGTGAATGTTCTAGGTGAGAAATGGCTCCAAGTCCTGGTGGGAGGGAGGTATATGTTATACAACTTGATTTCGGGGTTCTGATTTGCCCTCTCTCTTGGTCAACAGAGCGTGCTTCAGTTGTACGAGGTCTGACTGACCAATCAGTGCCTCCCGGTTCCTCCGCCCACTTCAGCTGTTTGGCTGAGGGAAATCCACCCCCCAACATCACCTGGTTGTTCAACACGGAGCCCATCACCCCCTCAAACCTCTTTCAGATCTCAGGCTCCACCCTTCAGATCAGCGATGTGACACCACAGGAAGAGGGCGTGTACCAGTGTCTGTTGGACAACGGGATTGGCTCAGCCCAGTCAGCTGGCATGCTTACTGTCCAGTCAGGTATAATCTTCAAATACACAATTGCTGTTTCTCCCATGAATTCACACAACTTTGGTTTTCCACACTTACTATGAGCTCAGTTAATGGTGGAGTTGAAATAGTGTCCCATGCTTTGCGTTTTATGAAGTAAAGAGTTGTTTGACCAGGGTATTATGAGTAGTGAGGCACTGGAAAAGCCCTAACCCCTAGCTCTAGCCCTGGCCCTGGCCTTAGCCTTGGCCCTGTGCCTTCCTCTTTCCTCAGCTCCATGTCGGAGCTTGAGAGTGAGCTTTGTGCAGGCCGTCAGGGATAAGCCCCCGGACAGAGGAATGTTAGGAGTAGCTGAGCAGGGTTATGACAAGGACCAGACCACCCAGCTGTCAACATTATACACAACTGCCCCTTATTTATGAAGACATTTCCCCCCACCCGTCCTCCACACATACGCACGCACGCACACAAACATACACACACACACACACACACATTACCTCACCCCACGCCCCCGTTCCCCCTACGATTCCTCCTCCACCAGCCCTCTCTGTCTACAAGCATGATGAATACACACCCAGCTTTGAAAGGGGGGGATTCAGAGAGGGGTGGGGGGGACAGGCCGTAGCTAACGTTTCGCTCTTCTCCTCCTCGACTTCGAGCGGAGAGAGAGGGAGAGATTTATTTACTCCTACCGCGATGCAGGTCAGGGAGAAGCGCTCGTGTTTACATGTAGAAATAGATGGCGGTGGTGATAAGAGGAGTGTGCCAAGTTCGTTCGAACACGAGAAGGTCAATCGTGGGTAAAGTTGTATCATTTGGGTACCAGGCACAGGGCCTTGATATCAAAATGCTCTTTGCAGTAAAGTGAGTCATCTTGTTGATGCCTCGAATTGTTGATGTGATTCGTCCAAAGTCAGAACTCTGTCAGAACTGTTCTCCTCTTTGCGTGTTTGCTATTCTCAGGTATGAGTGCCATGCCCAGCATCCTGTCTCCTCCTCTGAGTGGCACCTACCAGGAGGGCGATTCGGTTTCTCTATCCTGCAACGCCAGCGGGCACCCCCTCCCCGTCATACGCTGGTACAACGCTGACGGCGCCATCGCCACCCACCCTGCCCTGCTCCTCCTGCCCCCGCAGGCCCAAGCCAGGACCCCCGGTGACAGTCCGCCCCATCTCACCATGTCTCGGCCTGGGAGCAGTTCCCTCTACATCCAGGCTGTCACTCAGGCCCACGCCGGCACGTACATTTGCAAGGCCTCCAACGCGCTGGGGTCCGTCCGGGCTGAGGCTGTCCTCTCCGTCGGTAAGCCCGCTTGATTTAGAGCCCCTTTACTCCTAGGCGTTCCGCTGTAACGGACTGACCTTTGGCTGTGAAGTGGCAACAAAGCATATCCAACCAGGTGGAACTGTACTTACGGAGGATTCATTAGCAAACTCTCCCGCCCAAATGCCCCCTCAATTCGGAGCTAGCGAACTAACCCGACATGGTTCAGCCATGAATCAGGGTGAGGGAAGTGGAGGGAGGCGAGGTTGAGTGCGTGGGACTGTGTTGTGCTCGGGTCCGATTCTTTCCTGGTATTTGAATGACCGGTGTGTGGAATGCGTGGCAGCTGGCTGCTGGCCCAGGATCAGGTCTAGTGTTACCAGCTCCAGGCCTGTTTGTTTTGTAAAGTGAACCGGTGGCACACACCAAAACCGGACGGAAACAGGACCCTTCAAACCTCACGGCGCGCCCATGCGGCAAGCCTCCGTGCTCGAACCCAACCGTTCAGCTGTTTACGCTCCAATATTCAATTGTCGCGCTCTTATGCAGAGCAGAGCAGGCAGTGCGACCAGGCAAACTAGCGCCACCCCCAAGATCCCCATCTTTCTCGCTCTCTGTACACACACTCTCCTCTCAGTATCGGAGAAAAAAATATTCCATCCCTTCCCTGCCAAGCTGGTGTCAGCCGTAATAACGCTCCTGGCTTACATAATTTCCCCAGGTGGAGAGCTCTGGCACTGCTGAGATTTTAATGAAAAAAACAAACAAAGCATTATTATGTACTGCTGTCGGGGTCCAGAGGTTTTCTTGTTATTTTATGTAGATTGAAAAGCTTGTTCCCACTGTAAAACTTTCCAGGCATGCTGTATGGCCTCACAGACACACCAAGCTGTGTTCGACATACAGGCGCAGGAGCAGGACCCGCCTCAGCTGTAGCTCAACATGTCAGGATGATTTTCGGAGACGGATGTTCCCCTAGCAGATATACGCTGCCTCGCATCACTCCTCGTACAGTGTCTCTTCGTTAAATGACATTCAAGGATGGTTCATTGGCGCGAACGTTCAGGTGAAACAACGGGGTGAAAGCAGTTTACAGTGACACACGAAACAATGATTAACACATGATATCTCTTCTCTCCCTCTCTCTCCCTCTCTCTCCCTCTCTCTCCCTCTCTCTCTCCTTCCTCTCTCTCTCTCTCTATCTCTCTCCTTCCTCTCTCTCTCCTTCCTCTCTCTTTCTCCTTCCTCTTTCTCTGTCTCTCTCCTTCCTCTCTCTCCTTCCTCTCTCTCTCCTTCCTCTCTCTTTCTCCTTCCTTTCTCTCTCTCTCTTCTTCCTCTCTCTCTCTCTCTCTCTCCTTCCTCTTTCTCTCTCTCTTTCCTCTCTCTCTCTCTCCTTCCTCTTTCTCCTTCCCCTTTCTCTCTCTATCTCTCTCTCCTTCCTCTCTCTCTCTCTCTCTCTCTCCTTGCTCTCTCCTTTCTTTCTCTCTCTATCTCTCTCTCTCTCCTTCCTCTTTCTCTTTCTCTCTCTCACCTTCCTCTCTCTCTCTCTCTCTCTCCTGCTTTTCTCTCTCCCTCTCTCCCTCTCTCTCTGTGTCTCTCTTTCTCTCTTCCTCTCTCCCTCTGGCAGAGCCTCACATGGGCTCCACCTCAGGCGGGCTCTTGGAGGCTTCTCCTTCCATCCACCCCATCCAGAGCGACGAGGGGGACGAGCTCCTGCTGTCTGAGGAGGAGGTCCCGGAGGACAGCATCGCCCCGCCCACAGAGAGGACCAGCAACCATCCCACTCCAGAGGCACCGATCATCCTCAGCCCTCCTCAGACGCACAAGCCCGACATGTACGACCTGGAGTGGAGACCAGGGCGGGACTGGGGAAACCCCATTAATGCCTACTTTGTCAAATACCGCAAGGTGAGTGAAATGGAGGATGACAACAACAGCGATGATGTTGACAGTTAATAAAGAAGTTATTGTACATAGACGATGTGTAATCGTACGAGTCAGCCCTTACCGCAAGCACATAACCACTCCCTGGTGTGTTGTGTCCAAACCAACTGCTAAACTCAGTGTAATTCGCTCATTAAAATCGGGGAAGGTGGGACCAGTGCCTGGACGGGCTAAAGGGTCGGTCATTTCCTCTTTAAAAGCCTGTGTTTTCTTCACTAATAAGCTCACTCTGACCATAAAACTCTATGCGTCTTGTTAAGATTGCATTGGCAGAGGGACTCAAAGACTCACTGGCCCTGGAAAAAGTGACAGAGAATCCTCTCAGGCGTAGTTGCGTTCGCCGTTCCCTGTCATTAGGAGTTGGGACCTCGTCGGTACTTAGGAGAACGACTAACAGACGTTCCGTTTTGTTCTCTTTCGCTTTGTTTGTCTCTGTTCTGGTCGTGTGTCACGTGTGTGTACCCGGTGTGCGTCTGTGTGTCGTTTCATCCGTGTGTTGTGTGTGTGTGTGTCAGGTCGATGACGTGACGAACATGGCAGGCAGCTGGCACACCATTCGTGTCCCTGGCAGTGAGAAGACCCTCCGCCTGTCAGAGCTGGAGTCTTCCAGTCTGTACGAGGTGCTGATGGTGGCCCGCAGTGCGGCAGGAGAGGGACAGCAAGCCATGCTCACCTTCCGCACTGGAAAAGGTCAGTACTCAACACTATAAGCATCTTAAAACGTAAAAAGTATTTTCTTTTTTTTTCATCAAATGACTACGAATCACAGTGAACCCTCGCTATATCACTGCTCACTTTTCACGGTTTCGCTACTTCACGGATTTGCATCGTGCATTGTGTTCTGCATTCTGATTGGCTAAACAGTCTCTCCAACACAAACCTGTGCATCAATAAAGTTGCGGTTTACAGGATACAGTACTTTTATTTGTTAAACAAATGCTTGGGCCTGTAAAAAGGGTTTGTTCTTTGGTTTTAATATATAATAGAGTATTTAATTGTATAATAATTGTAAAAAAAAATAAAGGTTTCTACTTCACAGATTTCACTTATCACAGGTTCTTTTTGGAACGTAACCCCCATGAAAAACGAGGGTTCACTGTACTGTCAATAGAATTGGGATAGGTTGTTGTGTTACTTCACACTAAACAAGCCGACAGACCGACGCTGTTCACCAACGTATATCTGTTAGCCGAACGTTCTGACGCTAACATCCAGCATCTTTGCACGGTCTCAGCTTCTAGTCTGACTTCCACTCTCTCTCTTCTCTTAAATCAGAAAAAAATCCTTCGTCCAGTAAGAACCCCTCCAAGGCCCCGGTCCTGTCCCAGCCTGCGAAAGTTCCGGAAGACAAAACGTCCAACACGCACTTTGGAGTGGTAATACATGACAGAGGTAGGGGCCAAGACGGAGAGCTTGTTGGGCCGGCCAAGCTTTGACAGCTGTGGGAGATTAGACTGTACTGTTGAGGCGACAGGATAGCTGACAAGTGTAAGATGGTGTCTTTGGAGGGATGTGCAGTATCTGGGAAGGATGGTTAGCATGGTTCTCAAGACTATTTAGCGTTGAGTTTTTTTACCATATGCGTCTGAGCTTTAACGTTTAAATGTCGAACTGTGGTCTGCTTTGTGTCTGCTTGGACAGAACTAGCCGTGAAATAAAACGTGACACTTCGGAATAACCTCTCAGAGATATGAGTGTGTGTCTGTGTGTTTCTGTGTGTGTGTGTGTGTGTGTTTGTGTGTGTGTGTGTGTGTATGCATGCGAGTGTGTGAAAAAGCGAAGAGAGAGAGAACGTGTGAGCGCAGGAGTGAAGGTTTACTCTGCAGAGGTTACAAGTGGACCTATTCTGCTGAAACTCACATTAGCCTTTTCACTAACCCCTCTCTCTCTCTCACACTCTCTCCTGCCCTCTCTAACTCTGTGGCATAGAGCCCAGTCAGTAAGTATGGATTTCTGGATGGCATGCCTCTGCACTGTAACGTGTGTGCCTGTGTGCTTTCCCTCCCTCCCTCTGCCTGGGATCACATGTGATGGATGTGATGATTTCTGTTTCCTGTGTATGTTTTTCTTGAAAAGCAGAAATAAAGTAGCTTTCACTTTAACTTCATTCAGTCTTTCTCAAGAATCTGAATTGTTCTTATTTTTTTCCCCCTCGGATGCAGTGCCCGAGGCCCCGGACCGCCCCACTATCTCCATGGCGACAGAGAGTTCCGTATACGTCACGTGGATCCCGAGGGCCAATGGGGGCTCTCCCATCACGGCGTTCTGTGTGGAGTACCGGAAAGGCCGCAGCGCAGACTGGGTTGTGGCTGCCGACAACATCTCCCCTCTGAAGCTGTCTGTGGAGGTCCGCAGCCTGGAACCTGGTGAGGCCTAACAAGCAGATAACCTCAAACAGAACCTCATGCAACCAGTTCTCCAGCTCACTGTCTACCCAAGCTTTTACTCAATAAGAACCAAGACATTGTCTTGAGTATTTACATTTAGTCATTTAGCAGACGCTCTTATCCAGAGTGACTTACAGAAGTTACAGGGACATTCACAATGAGGAAAGTAGGGTGAAGTGCCTCGCCCAAGGACACAACGTCATGTTAGCACAGCCTGGATTCGAACTCGCAACCTACCGATGACCAGCCCGATTCCCTCACCGCTCAGCCGCTTGATTCCCTATGTTTACCCGTGTGTTCTTCTCCAGGCGCCACCTTCAGGTTCCGTGTGAAGGCTATGAACATGTTTGGAGCCAGTCCTCACAGCATCCCCTCCAAGCCTTACCAGGTGTCGGCTGCCAGCCCCCCCTTCTCTGACAGGCCTGTGGCCGGCCCTCACATCTCCTCCACCGACGCCGTCAGCGACACGCAGATCATGCTGCGCTGGACTGTGAGTACCCGCCCCCCCCTCCCCGCGCCGCAAGCACACACCTCCCCCCGCCCCCCTCCCGTGGATATTATCCACAAACACGGATCGCCATGCGGGCGCACTCCCCGTCCGTAAACATGCGTATTTGGGGCGCGTTATCCGCAATGCACGCGCACAAATCATCCAGCTGGAGGAATAATGCGATAGCCCTGTTCCAGATGGGCTGCTGCTGTGTTTGATGTGGAGCAGAGCTGCCTGAATCTCTGGTGGAGGAGACTTAATCAGGCCTGTAATGGGCCTGTAGCCAGCCTGATTAGAGCACTGTTCCAGCAAGAGATTAGGAGGCCCTGTCCGCATACTGTAGGTCTGGGCTGAGCCCACCGGAAAGCTATTTATACATTCTTATGAAGGCACTCTGAGGCATTTTCCTACCGCACATGGATACAGCTCCACTCGCTTGGTTTTTACTGTACTGGACGTGTCCTCTCCGTGTCGGTTGGAGATCTCTGCTCATGTTGCTGTTTTAATGGGAGACAGCCTCTCAGTAACAGTGTGTTTGTTGTCTTTTCCCCAGTACACACCCTCCAGTAACAACAACACTCCGATCCAGGGCTTCTATATCTACTATCGACCCACAGACAGTGACAATGACAGCGACTACAAGCGGGATGTGGTGGATGGTGAGTTTGGGGAGTGCGGGTGTGTGTGTGCCTGTGTTTGCCAGCAGCCCCAGCTTTGGTGTCAGGGTGGGAAGGCTGGAGGGGGGCAGAGGGGCCAAAAAATACCGCCAGGGTCATCTGCGCTGTTTGATGTGTGGCGAGGGCTGTGCCTGGGCAACGAGGCCGCCCTCTGATGGGTTTTTAAGAAATGGCCGCCTGCTAATGGCCCTCAACTGAAAGGTGAGCCTAGCTGAGTGGAGAGGGGAAGGGGGGTGGGGGAGGGGTGGGGGCTCAGGTTGCCACGAGGAATGCTGTGCTGAGGAGTCTCCGCCCCTTTCCTTCTTCTCCGCCCACCTCCTCCAACCTCTTAACCTTTGTCTCTCCCAGGGTGCCTGCCTGTCAGGAAGTCTCTCTCTCTCCCTCTCCTCTCTCTCTCTCTCTCTCTCTCTCTCTCTCTCTCTCTCTCTCTCTCTCTCTCTCTCTCTCTCCCATGCCTGTGACCTGTCAGTGTAACATGCCTGCTTGCCTGGTCTGTTGGCAGGTCCCTCTAGATAAGCCCTCTGGTAGCCTGCTGTAAAGCTGTCCTCTTATCTGGCTTCAGATGTGTGTTTAGTGATTCTGGGTTTGAACATGACGCCAAGCGGAGGTTGCTGTTTGTTTGTGTACGAAGAGGTCATGCTTTCCAGGTTGATATAGATCAGCCATATCGAATAGGCCAAAGAAGCGAACCATCTTCCGGGTTCGGAAGTGTTTGGATACACGTTGTTGTTTTACCGAAGGAGTGAAAACAAATGACAACATGTTGTTGTTGTTGTTGTTGATGTTGTGGCCCGAAGATTATTTGGGCCTAGTTTCATGTAGATGTTCAGTTGGTTTTTCCATGCAGACCCACGGACATTATGATTGCAGTGCACGTGGTGTGTGTGGTAGCTCAGCGGTGCTGTGTCGCCACATGGCTCCATAGTGTTTTAAGGCACTCTGTGTGTGTGCGCGCGTGTGTGTAGTGGGAATACTGGAGGCCGGCCAGAACAAACATAAAGCTGCCATATAAGGAGCTGGTCTGGAGTAAAGCAACTGTCCAGGGCCTCGTGGGAGAGGGGGGGGGGAGGGGGGTGGGGGGTGGGGGAGAAGGAAACGCAAGAGGGGAAGACAGCATGAAAGAAAAACACACCCTAGTGCTTGAGCGTGAAATAAAGAGAGTGTGTGTTTGGGAGGGATACACTGATTGGAAGACTCCTGGGGGGAGGGGCGGGGCGGGGGGTGGGTGGGTGGGGGTTACGACTAGTCTGAATCAGCATGAGCTTTGAAAGGAAACCCAGCTCTTCACCTTTGACCCTCTCCCTTCTTTTCTCCCCCCCCCCCTTCCATCCGCACCTCTGTCCCTCTCCAGGTAACCAGCAGTGGCATCTGATCGGGCACCTCCAGTCAGAAACCTCCTACGACATCAAGATGCAGTGCTTCAACGACGGGGGAGAGAGCGAATACAGCAACGTCATGATCTGTGAGACCAAAGGTGCGGTTGAATGCACGCGCGCACACACGCACGCGCACAATAGACTGCAGAGGAAATGACTCACAGCATAGGGCAACAAACCTTTACTTTAGCTGAAGTCCAGGCCTGTTGCCATAAAGGTTGTAACTTTAATGACGGGTATGATAGCCGTAATTACAGATAGCTATAGCGCTATTTTTTTACGTGTGACACCAAACAATGGCTGGCATTGTTTTGGATCCCGACTCTGTTATTGTATGTTCGTGCTGGTTGATAAAAGGGCGCCCTTCACATTCTCTCCTCCCCCCTTCTCCATGGTAGCACGCCAGCCCCCGGGGGTCCCCAGCCAGGCCCCCATCACCATGCCCCCCTACCCCCTGGACCCCCCCAGCGCCCCGGGGGGCCTGCTCTACCTGATTGTAGGTTGCGTTCTGGGGGTGATGGTGCTCATCCTGTTGGTATTCATCGCCATGTGCCTGTGGAGGAATCGGCAGCAGAACAGCATGCACAGTACGGTTCTAAAGACAGGCTCCTCCGCTAACCATATGGAGAACCCAACAGGGATTCTTTTGGCAAGGTTTCATTGGCTGTTTTCTATCTCTAACCGTCTCTTTCCTGCTCTCTCTCTCTCTCTTTTTGGCTCCGCCTGTCCCCATTTTTCTCCCTCGCCCTTTTCATTCCCCTTTACTGCCCTTATCTTCTCCCTCTCCCTTTCCCCTCACTTGCCCACCCCTCCTTCTCCGCTCTCTTTCTCTGGCTGCAGAATACGACCCCCCGGGCTACCTGTACCAGCCGGCGGAGATGAACGGCCACGTCCTGGAGTACACCACTCTGCCTGGCAGCAGCCGCATCAACGGGGGCGTCCACGGGGGCTACGGCCACAACGGGCCCCTGCTGCCCCAGGGCTGCCATCACCTCCACCACAAGCTGCCAAACGGCCTGGCTCTGCTCAACGGCTCGGTCGGCATGTACCCGCCGGGCCACCCACACAGCCACGATGGCACCCTGCCCCGGAACACCATGGAGTACGAGCACTCCCACCCTCACCACCATCACAATGTGAGTGGTCCGGTTGTCCATCTCAAGCCTCACGTGTGCAGAACACACTAACACACGTACGCTGTCAGTCAAAGGTTCGGACATGTTTTCCCATGAATGTGAATGGGGGGGGGGGCGTGTCCAGACTGTCGACTGGTGGCGTGTGCGTACCCAGTCTGTCTCTGTGGCCTTTAAAGTGGTGCTGGTGGTTGCTTTGTGTCCAGGGTGGAGGGATGTACACAGCGCTGGCTCAGACAGACTCCTCTGACTGCATGAGCTGCCAGAACTTCTGCAACAATAACAGGTGAGAAGACCGACCCGGGCTTTTATGTGAAAACACACTTCACCCCCCCCCCCCACCCCCTTTCTGCCTTATTACACCCCTATTAGACTTCACAGTCCTTGACCCTACGCTTCAGTCGGCTTTGGGATGATAACCCAACACCTCCCTCCGCCCCCCACCCCCTCCCCGTCCTCTCATCTCCCCTCACATCTCCATTTCCCCTCCCGACAGGCCTGTTTATGTACTTAAATGTCTCCAACATCACAGTTTACTCTGCGTGCACCCAGCCAGTGAACCTAATGAGCCCTCTGTTTATTTACCTCTCTGAGTGGGCTGGGAATAAGGGGAGGGGGGTGTGGGGTGGTTTGGGGGGGGGGGGGGGGGCACCATAAATGAGGAGGCTCCGATGGGAGCTCTGAGTGTGTGCATGTCAGAGAGAGAGGGATAGAAAGAGAGGGGGGGGGTTCCAGTTGCGCCGCCCACCCGGGAGAGTGGCAGCGGAGGGTGACACGGTTAGCCTCGTCAGAGTCAGTGAGACGACGTCTTCCAATCTGCAACTTACCATGTCTGTTATCCCCCTCGTCCTCCTCCCCCTCCTCCTCCCCTCGGATGAAGTAGACAAAGGCCAGCTGTGTTAAACGAGGCCTATTGTATATAAGTGGCTCCTCAGAGACCTGCCATCGCTGGTGTACATTGGACGGAGTTTGCACAAACTTTCTCATGCCTGCCTGAAAGCCCTCCACGTTCTGGAGAGGGAGGCATCTGACCTGTGGTGGGGCGACTGACCATTAACGTCCTGAACGGGTCTTAGCGACCCACAGGAATGTTTTGAGTGGACGCGTCTCTTATTGTTTTTCTGTCTCGGTTCCAGCAGATGTTACACCAAGACCAACGGCACTTTCTCTGGAGGTACCCTGCCCCTAATGCACCGCGTGGCCCCGTGCCAGCAGGACGGGCTGGAGATGGTGCCCCTGGGCCAGGTCTCGTCGCATTGCCAGCCCCCTGACAGCCAGCAGCTGCTCCCTGGGGACACTACCCCCGACCCAGAGGCAGGGGAGCCGCAGGAGGACCGGAACTCGTCCCGCTCCCTGTCTCAGCTCTCCTGCTGTCAGGTCGGAGTGCACGAGACCTGCCTCAGAGAGAACGCAGGTGAGATCCAGGGAGCGAATAGAATCAAAGGGACTAAGATATACCTTTATTCATCCCACAATGGGGACATTTGATTTGTAGAACAGCAGTATGGTGTTGGAAATGGAAATGATGGGCTGCCGTTCGGTCTGTGGTGTGTGAAGTGACTGGGTGTGTGTGTCCCCTGTGTGCAGGGGACGAGGATCCTCAGTGTGTGGACTCGGATGGGCCTGTGGTCTGCTGGGAAAGCCTGGGGCTGAGCCTGCCTGACTCGGACTGTAAGGAGAAGACAGGCTGGATCTCTAGCAGCAGTCTGGCCGGGGATCTCATCCAGCCCAGCCCACAGGAGGCCTGAAAACACACATTACAGATGCACACACACACGTATACACAAAGACGCTCTCTTGCACGCACACACACACACACACATAAACACACACGCACTCCCACGGAGCGGTCGAGATCAAAGGAGACTTAAAGACGTTCTTGGGAAAAGCAAGTTTGGAGCTGGCATGGTCAGAGACACTGTGTGACATGGTGACAAGGACACTAGACTGGCTGTGGACTAAGCTGGGACAAGCAGCATGGAGAGATAGAGAGAAAGAGAGGGAAAGACAGAACGCCACACAGAGAACGAAAAAACAGATGGAGGGAAGCGAGACGTAGAGAGAACAAGACTCACAACCGAAACTTTAACCCAGCGAAGGGAGGACCCTTAAAAAATTGATAAATACAAAAAACAAACTCTTTAGATTACCTATTTATTTTTTTGTAGTAGAAAAATATTATTTCATATGAATGTATCTGTTTTAAGAAGAAAAGTTTGTCTTTTATATTATTTATGCCTTCTGGATGAGAAATGCCTTTTATTTTTGCTGTTGTTCTATTTGTTGTTTCGTGTTCCACACAGTGTGGAGATTAGCAACTCTGTGTAAAGTTTTGTAATAATATAAAGAGAAGATATGGAAGAGTAAAGATCCTACTTTCAATGTCTCTCTGTACTCCTCCTTTTCTTTGTTTTCAGCTGCAGATGAATGAATGTCAGGGGAGTGTTCCCCTGCCACAGTCCCGGCCCAGAGATATTTCTGTTTCTGTCAGCGCTTTGATGCGGTTCTCCGCCGCTCTGTTCCCCTGCACTGACCCCTGAAGGAGCGGGCGGGGAGGGGGCACACACACACCCTGCACTGTTCGCAGGCTTCTCTGCTCCGCTGAGCGCTCCATAGGTCCTGGGTTTTACACAAAACTCACTGTTCCTTTGACTGCACTAATGACACCCCCCCCCACCCCCAATCTGTTGGAAAACTGGATGCAGTTATGTTAAAGCACCGTTTATCACACAAGGCCCAAACAGAGCTTTATCTCATGTTTGTCCAGCCACCATGGGTCTTCTCTCATCCTGTCTGACGTAGCTTGGAAGTTATGCATCAGATACTGTATCTGTTGTGAGTGAAATGATACATCATGCCATGCTTGGTCATACATTATTTCTTGCGGTCGTGCGGGGATCTCCTGGGCTGACTTCCACACAGTTGGCCGACCTTGTGAGACGTCATTGGAGCGTTGAAGCCTTGCTGGAACGCGAGGTGACCGTTGTCAGGTTTGGGCCGTCACAGCACAGCCTCTGATCCGTCAGGATGGACCCTCAGGTTTGAAGAGGCGGTGCCGTTACTAGCAAACTGATGTGAAAGCAGTGAGTAGTTGACAGAGATGGCTGGGCTTCAGTAGAGGCAACTGCAGTGGAGCGCAACAGCTTGATGCCTGGTGCCTGTCTGCCAGGGATGGTACCAGTCCAGGCTGCCAGTCCTCAGGTACGCCCCGGCATTCTTCCCGGCAGTCGTCTGGCTATTCCTGGCAGGTCCGACTTGATTCCCTGGCTGTCGGCTGCGGCACGTGTGATTTCGTATGTTATTTTGGTCGGAAGATTAGCCACTCCGCTGCTAAGACTGCCAACAACAGAGTTGTCTTAAGCTCTGTCTCCCAAGGCAGTGTCTGTCTGTCAGGCTGTCTATGTGTTCCTCCAGGAGATTGGCCCCATGGCTGTCTGGAGAATTAGAGTCGCACTGAGACCGAGGCTCTCAGATGGACTGCATCCAAGTATGGAGCGACTAAAAGCTCCGAGGCTGGAAACTGCTCGACGCTGTCAAACCACTGATCTTAGATCTGGACCGAACATGTTACAGAGATTGCTGGCTACCGAATGTGGTTTTAAGAATCGCTCGAAGATTTATTTATGAATTTTCGAGGTTTCATCCTGGCGTGGTGAGCTATCGCTAGAGGAACAGAGCGAGGAGGACAATAGATAGGAAATGAAGCTTGAAATTGCAGAGGAACTGAATGGCGTCCTCAGGGAAAGATGGTGACAGATGTGGTCTGAGCTCCTGAGATGGAAATAGGAGGAGGGTTTGTCTCCAAACGAACGTCCGCTCCATCTCCCACGTCCATCCTTCGGCACCGTTCCAGGCCCCGCCCCGGACCCTCTGCTGCCCACGCCGCTCCACCCCTTCATTAGAGCCCGCGGGAACAACTGCAGCCATTGTCTGCCCCAGGAATGCCTGCCTCCTTCTGCAGAGCGGACCTGTTCACGCCAAGTCCCTCCCCGCGGGTCTTCCATCTCTGTCCACCCTCCACACTCTCAGCAGAGGGACGCAAGTCTCATGCATTGTTCCTTCTCCACCAACTTAGTAGAACCTCCGAGCCATCGTAGCTCTGAGGTGTCCCAAACCACAAGTTCAACTGCGGTTAGATGAACTCTCACCATCTTTCTTGCAGGATGAAGCTTGCGATGAGGTCATAAGATTGCGATGGAAGGAAATATTTGCTCGTAAAAAAAGATTGCGTCCTCAAAACAGAATTTATCGAACCCAAGTGCACAGTTTTGTTCAAGTTTTTACCCCAATCTTCCATGTTTGCTTGTCCTGCTCAACTGAATATTTCTGTAGAACTGTCTGTTCTATGACAACAACACTCTCAGGAGTCTTATTTTCCATAAGTATGAAACCTCTGGTCCCACGGCTTGTCCTGACAATACCTTTCAGTGTGACATCACTCTGCTCCTGGTTCTATAATAAACTTGTTGATGACAAGCAGGCTGGGGCTGCTAACCTCAGTTGACATTCACATGGTTATGAGACAGCGTGCAAGCCCAGCTTACCTCAGATTTAGAGTCCTTTTGCAAGCCGGACCATAAATCCAGCGTTGTTACGTGTTTTTTTTACTAACTCCTTCAAAAAATCGGCTTCAATCGGTGATGAGTTATGGTGCATTTGTTTTGTGCATGTGAATTGGTTAAGAGACCGTTTGTTTCTCGGGCTCTGCTTTCTGTCACAGCTGTCAGTCATTCAGAGGATCCCGACTGAGAAGTTAGACTGTGGAATGTGTCAAAGAAATGTGGCCGCTAGCAATGTGCGCTTTACAATTTTGGGATGTTTAAACTGTTCTTGTTATGGCCCAGTCAGGTCTTCATTATAGTAGAAGGATAATGATGACTATGAATAAGCAAAAATAACTAGCACAGCTAGAAGCGCTATTGTGGAAATAATTTTAGTTTGACTGTTTTCTATCCAATTTCTTTTAATCGTTAGAGGATACATGGATCCATATGTTTCAAAAGAAATGTGATTTTGTTTAAACTGTCCACATCATTTTTGGTATCAACATCCCTAACATATTAGAGTAATGTTTACACAGGTTAGCTAAGTCACTATGAAGTTCAAAATACTGCATCTGCAGATTATTACAGTTACTGCAAGTATGTCTATCAATCACAAATCAGTGCCATGTAGAACCATCTATCTTGAATGAGATTCTCAGAATACTGGTGAAACCAACAGTGAAACACTAACAAACACGAAGACGTTGAAACACAAATAGAAATCATCTGGAGCAGGATCAAAAAGATCGAAGCTCCCACGTCCACACTGGCCACAGCTCTTATTCTTCCTCCACCTCAACATGAGTGTAGTAGAAGGTGATCTTGGCTCCTTCCTCCGCGTCGTACAGGGCCTGGCAGGTGTAGGTTCCCTCGGCTCTCTGGGAAATCTGCTCGATCAGCAGGGAGGTGGAGTTGGGCGGCACGCTCACCAGGCCCAGGCTGGACGCGAGGGGCTGCAGTTTGGGTCCCTGCCCGTAGTTGTACGCCAGGGCATGGTTGCTCTGGGTGCCGGGCTGGGTGAAGCCCCAGATGAAGATGTTGGGCGTAGTGGAGCCACACTCCAGGGTGACAGAGCCACCTTGCACAACTCGGACCCGCAGGCGGATGTACTCCACCTCCTCAGGATCCATGATCTCCAGACCTGGCAACCCAAGCACAGCCTTGTTACAATTACTTATGAAAGACCCCTGTAGACCATCTTTAGACCACATTGGACCCTCACTAGGCCAAATTAATAGGCAGAATTATTAACAGATACCAGCTACAACACAGCTGATTCATAACAACTGTTAGTAGTTGGAGATTGCATCAGTTGACAGTTATTTATCAGTTGCTAAAAGTTTATCTATAAATAATCTGTACTTGATTCTCCAAGTAAAGTGTTACCCTGATGATTTAAAAGGAAATTATCCTCTTGATCATCTATTTATCTGTGTTAATCTGCTTCCTGTAACACCCAGTGGGCCATTAAAGACATTAAGATGGTGCCTCAGAAACTTGCCAGAGTTCTGCTCTCAGATGGAACAGAGCTGACACATCAAACTCCCCAAGCTCAGATGTTTTAATGTTGATCTCTGGCTGGAACTGTTCCCCAGGCCTATCAAAAAGAATTGACTGAGCCAACGCTCGCAGTTGGGTTTAATCGAATACGTACACTTCATTGTCTCCCCACGACCCGTTTCAATAGACTGATTTATTGCCAATCGTTCTCCAACTGTGATTTTTACAATCCATTTCAAAGTGCAGGAGAGGCAGATTTGGGGGATTTGAAAACAGCCCGATCCGCTTCGCTCTGTTCATCTGTCAGAAAGATCCCCCCTCCCTGTAAGATCTCAAACTCCTCCCTTACCTTGCACAGGACGAGCCAGTAAGCCAAGGAGCAGGCAGATGTAGGGGATCCTGGTCAGAGTCCCCATGGTCCTGCAAACCTCTGACATATGTGAGTGGATATCTGGAGACAGCAGTTATTTAAAGCATATTTTCAGTGGTGAAGCGCCTTTTCCTCTCCACGCTGGCATTCACACTCAGAATGACTGAGAGAGCCAGGGGAACTGACAGGGGATTCTTTGGAAGTACATCTGATTCAGTTTGAATTATTCATCACTGCCTTTGCAGGCTGGTCTCTCCGTTCTGTACGCCTTTACCCAGCTCCCCACTCATGACCGGGCTAATGGTTATAGCTGAGAGAGGCGAGGGTAGGATGTCGAACTGATGCCACTGCATCATCTATTATTGACTATACTGAAAGGGATAGGCTCTTAGAAATTCCATCATCCTGACCATGGAATGAATACCTGCTTGCTGTGAGATCACTCAGCACACACACTCTGCCACGCACACGTAAATAACACGCAAAGTTTTCCTTCAGTAAAATCAGTCAGACAGCTGTTTATGGTCTGCTAAACCTGTCCCAAACCATTAGCAGGATGGGAAAGGAGCAGAAGCTTTGACATATTCTTTAAAAAAGGCGCAGCAAGTTAATGTTTCTGATGTGCCTCTTATAAATGTAAGCATAGATTTGGGTGACTGAGTGCCCATGCATCTTAAAATATTCACATGTGCCTGGTATCATATTCATACATTGGACACACATTCGTTACACTGCAGCACATTGAATTCAGGTAGCAAAAAGCTGGCTAAATGAAAGAAGCAGGGTCCAAAACATCTCCATTGGCCTGCAATCCGAGCAGAAAAATACATAAATTGTATTGCTTATGTACTTCCAACACCCAATCAACAGTTAGCTTTCGACTGCCTGCATGTAGTTGTACTGTCTGGCTTGCTGGCTGGTTCCTCAGCCTGCATGTTGCTTTGTGGAGTGCAGGCTTACAAAAGCCCATAAATCTGAAGCCACTGGCAGCTATTCAGAAGAGGGCTCTAATTAGCAAGGACTTAGTTAGCGCTCTGTTTTTTTATTATTATATCTTTTTTGGGGTGGGGAGGGGGGGCTGGTGGGAGGTTAGGGGGTGGGGGAGAGGCCTATATTTAGAAGACTGCTGTTGGACAGACAGATGTAATAAAACTGCAATATAAAACAACATGGTTTCTGAGGGCAGGATAGGAATGGGTGATGAAAGTTCAGAGATGTGTCGGAGAAATCTTGAAAGGAGGTTGTAAACACATAGTTTAAGCTGACATTTTCCCCCAAATGTTTGCCACCACAGACTTGTTTACCATTTTTCAGATGCTTGACCTTTTCAACAATAATACATGAGGTGCTCACCTGTAAAACATAAAACTGAACTGAAAAGCTGTTTCTGTCAGACCTAGTTTTATTCAAATTAGATCCAAACTTCACTCATGAACTAATGCAAATGACTATATATTATAGGAATTAAACACAAGGATAGTCTATAAATATGTAAAGTAAACTTTTTACCAACTTTCTCACAGCAAGATTGTCAACTGGTCTCTCACTGGCGATACTAGTTACGCTCACAAGTAAAAGAAAAATGAAACCTGATTTGTAATGAATGGGATTGGTAGGCCTGTTGAAGCCACAGCAGACAGACTGACCGAATTCCTTCTGGGTGAAACACATCCCCCCTATTAGAGCTGCTTCACATGGTACTACCCTTGAAGCTTGCAAGGACCCAACCACATCTGCTGCTGCTGCCTGCACCAAACTGGGAGGCAGAAAGGGGAGGAGCAGGAGACTGGAAAATGTGAGTCGCTGAAAAACAAAACAGTTTGGGATGAGAAGAAAAGAGACGGGGATGGGGGGTGGGGGGAGAGAAGGTGCCTGTGTGAGTCTAATCTGAACCCTCTTAGCCCTGTGAAAGCTTTCAGGTGCGGAGCCCCAGAGAGCAGACACGACCCATCCCAGACTGAGCTGTGTTCTTGGCAACAGATGAGAGTATAATCATACCCAGATAGCATGGCGGTGTTTGGCTTTGATGGATCAGTTAGACACAGAACTGCCTCCCTCCTTTACTCTCTGCCCATGTGCCACCCTGCCTGCCTGCCTGCAGGTCAGTCTAGGGGTTCGGGCAGCTGAGTAGTGCATAAGACAGCGATGCCACAGGTGGGCCACGGAAGCGAGCGCTGTGATTAGGTGATTCATCATTATTGTTTGCACGACTCACAGCAGACGTAAGTCTCTTTGTACCAGACCACCTATGCAGTCTCGGTACAGTGTATTACCCAGCCTAAATGAGAGGCTGGAATCTATAGATGAAATCACTGGACCCATGTTGACCTAACAGTGATTTGGCGCTACGTTTCCATTTACCGTCACATGACTAGTGTTTTCCTTTTCCTGCTCAGTTTGTTCAAGGACGCACTGTACTGTGTGGCCCCCGTGTATGTTTTCATTTGCATGTGTGGTAATACACTGGGCTGTTCAGTGTCCCGCCATGTTGACTTCCTTCTCCTGCGTGAATACTTCTGTGTGTGTGCGTATGTGTGTGCAGAGCTCCATTTGCACAGGCCCTGGTTAAATCTCTTGCAAGCTGCAGCTGTAAGTCTCCCTGCTAGGCCCCACCAGCTCTTGGTTTCTTGTCAGCTGATGGTAGTGTGTGTCGGAGACCACACAGCGAGGAGGTGGAGTGGAGGGAGGGAGAGGAGGGGCTTGCAGGACTGTAGTAACGTCTGGAGACTGGTTAACATATATTTTTGCTCTATCATCACTTATCTGCCAGGCACGCAGAGCCGAGCCACGCAGAGCAAAACAGACAGAGCGGTCTGGGCTTTTGTTTTCTCCGCAGCACACCGGTCCACCTTTCCAACCTCCATTTCCCTCCTGGCTCACTCCTCATCTCACAGCCTGGATCTTCTGGATGTAGGGCCTTGCTCAAGCAGACTCCCTGCTGAGGCCCCCATCTGACTCACTTCCCAGACCACAACCTCCACCGTTGACTGGCCTTGGACGGGGACAGGAGAAAGGGGCCCAGCAGTGAATTTCCCTTAGAGTTGGGGGCAGTAAATATTTCCGAGCCAGCAAGTTTCAAGTTAGATGTCTCAGTCTTGATTTATTAATAAGAAACAACAACACACACGTTTAGTTTTGATGTTCAAGTAAAAACAAATCTTTAAAACTACCAATCGACCTGTAAGAATTCAAATGTTCCCCTTGCAGACAAACACACTTTAAACAGACAGCAAATAGAACTTCTTCATCCAAAGCCAATACCTAAAGACATTAAGTCAGCCATGTTGCTGTTACTTTAGTCAGAAATGTTAAAATCTGAGTTAAAGTCTCACTCTGAGTTTTCCTAACAGCACCACTCAGTTTAGTAATGATTGAGAGGACTTGTGGCCTGTCAGCAGAGGGCTGCAGGTTCTGAATGGATGAGCTTAACTGACTTTCAAAGGGCCATACAGTAGATGTGTTCCTTAGCCTGCCAAGTCAAGGCCACAGTAGAGTGAGTTTTATAGACAAGCTGACCTGCCGGTGGGAGAGAGGAGGAAAGCTTGTGACGCTCTGTGTCTTGTGCGTTTGACTGGACGTGTGAACCAGGAAATCCAGGGAGGGCGGAGCAGAAGCGTCCCCTCTCTTGTGAAGTGGAAAGCAGGTTCATGTAAGGGAACGTGTGTGAAGTGCTGGACAAGCTGACCTGAAAAGGGCCAGATGGGGATTGGGCTTTAAGCACCGCAGAGGCCTTCTGCAAACAACATGTGGAAAGGCTTTGGCGTCTAATGTAGCGTGGAGCGTTTATGTAGTGCGCGCATACTCGACCACTGTCCGTCAGGATAACCGGGAGCCACTCGACCATGTACAGTCAGGACAGCGACCACCGCTAGCAAGGAGCACCGCAACTTTCCGTTGGTGCCCCTCCCCCTCCTGTCTCTCCGGAGACACTCCCACTGCTCCCGGTTCAGCTGTTTAGTGTACTGTAGCTCATACCCACAATCCTCTCTGAGCAGATGGTGCCTCACAAGACTCTTTGTTTTTTACTGTCCACCACAGCAGCTGAGGTTGCAAACCAAAAGGACCAGCGAGAGGGAGAGCAGAGATAAAGACCAGTGAGACCAGAAAAAGTAGAAAAAGACCAGAGAGAGAGATGGGTATATATTTTAGATATATGATGTTCTTCTCTGTATCTCCCTTCCTTTGTTGTTCTACACTGTTTATTTCTATAAAGCAGCAATGCCGAGAAAATATATACAGATATGTATTAAAAAGTCCACAAAGTTCAAGGATGTACATACCTAGACAGACATTTCTTTATCTGAGGAAATATGTACCGGTACAAGCAAATACTGGAACTATTAGTCATCATTGAGGAGGATGCAGGAGACATTATGCCTCAAGGACATGAGCCCAAGATATTATAGGGGTTAATGATTGCTACTTTATCATGTCTAGAAAAAGACAGATACTCCTCTTTTAACTGCCTCCAAATCGAATCACTCCCCTCGGAGTTGAGCTCCTTTGGAAACACTGATTACGGCTCTTTCTCTGATCTAGGATACTGTAGTTCCAGTTTCATAGCTTGCTGGCCATTACGCACAATTAGGCCTCCAACCCCACTCTTGCTTCTGGTGATTCAATGGATAAGCGCCATGGTGTGTGTCTAATCTGTCAGAGATCTAGAAGGCTCTCAGAGAGAGAGAGAGAGAGAGAGAGAGAGAGAGAGAGAGAGAGAGAGAGGAGAGAGAGAGAGAGAGAGAGAGAGAGAGAGAGAGAGAGAGAGAGAGAGAGAGAGAGAGAGAGAGAGAGAGAGAGAGAGAGAGAGAGGGGGGAACTCTCCTTTCCTCTATTCAAGTGCTGAGCCATTCAACTACAGTGGTCATCGCCTGCACCTCATGAATGAGAAATAATTAATTTCATACAAAGAAAAATTACCTTGACTTTTTGTAACCAATGTATGTATTGACACCATAGGCTTACAGGCCTTTATCATAGCTAATGCTAGTTCCAAGTTACATCTGAAAGCTGTGGACGATGGCTAGTCTTCTTTCATGAGTTTCTAGTTTTCAGAGACTTTGTGCACACCAAGACTGTTCATTTTATTTAAGTGCACTCATAAGATGGACCTAGGAAAATGTACTACTGGTGCACTCTTTGAAATTTGCTCTGTGACTATAATTTAGGTAGTTTCCTCTCCATTCATTGACAATGAGTGGTTGAATTGTACACAAACAGCCATGAAAACTGGAAGCATTTTATCGTGAACCCATCATTCCACAGTTTGTATTACTCTCAATGGTAACCAGACCACATGTCTAACCATGACAGGACCTAAAATGTACAACGACAATATGCTCCTCCTTAGGAGCGTAAACACACATGCATTCACCCATACGGGAGGGGAAAGTCAACAAATCTATGAAGACTGGCACAAGGAATTCATTCCAACAGAGACTTGCTCTTTAAGCAAAGACAAGATGCTTTTCCTGATGCAGCTTTTTCAGATAAAGATGTATTGGAGGGAAGGTAAAGACATTAAAGCATTATATTTTTTTCGGAAAACAAACTTGAACCCATGGTGTGCCTCCCCCATCTGGAAGCGGTAGAGGGCTTGTCTGAGAGATAAAAACGATATGAATCCCTCCTGGCAATTCAAATGTCCAATCTGGAGTCAATTACAGAGAGCAATGCGGGAAGCTGGTGGAAGACACAAGAAACAATATGCTGTGGCCTGGTCCAGAGAACGCCTACAATCAACGAACACAACCTACAACTCACGCACACTCCCTCTCTGTGATCCCTGACCTCCGGCATGTGCATAGTCCCGGTGTCTGATCGTGGATTGGTTGAGACCACATGCTGCAGTGTTCCTACACCACTCACAAACGCTCTTTAATGAGCAACTGATGGGAGTTCCAGGCGAAGCCTCTCTTGGCCAGTGGCTCTGTCATGTGGGTAGGGACAAGGATATCTATGCTATGATCAATAGCCCAGGTTTCCTCCCCAGTTCTTCACAGACGTAAAAGCTATTGACAATGGATCATATAGTCTCCCTAAAGGAACATTTACTTCAAATCTTATGAAATGCAACTTTCTGTTGAAATCTAGATTAGTCTATTTCCCGTCACATTCAAATATTCTTATGCCCCAAGAAAACATCTGCCTTGCAGCCTCAACCCATTGCATTGTGGGACATGTGAGAAGGGTAAATGGAATTAATCTGAATAGCACAAAGTAAAAACAGAGCCAAACCAGGAGGAGAGAATGGAAGAGAGACAAAGGACGTTAATGGGTTCCAGATTGTTTTGAATCTCACATTGTTTCAGAGGAGAACACAGACGTATGTGTGTTCACTGCATTTGTTTGAGACTTGAGCGAGCATTTACGGTTCTACTAACTGAAGGTTGTAACTTCAGCAACACCTCAAGACCTCTTAACCTTTTTAGGGTCAAGCTTTTATTCACAAATGGTGCAAAAGACCTCACTGTGTAGCTCCATAAAACTTCACAGACACCCCTTACACCCCCCCCTCCCCACCCTGCACCCGCCCCCCCCAGCCAGACATGCACGCACATACAAACACATATGCAACTATAGACATAAAACCTTTCTTAAGTAACATACTACTGATTCAGTGCCTGCATTTTATTTCCAATTTCCCAATATGATTTATTTTCTTCTGTGAACTGCAACTGAACAAAAACGTTTGTGCTGTCATTTGTGAAAATGATGGTCCTGAAAACATGTGAACTAATAAACAACAATGGCAGCTGCGGCAGAGAGAGGTAGATCACCTCACAAGAACTGAAAACATATTCATGACGGAGTCCATCTAATTAGGACGGGGGAGAAAAGAGTGGTGGGTTTAGAGTGGGCGTGCAGCGCGTACTCTATCAGAGCTGGTTCTCCAGAGAGATGCCTTTTTTGTCTTTAACAAGTGGAATGAAACTTGTCAGTGCTGGGGACGGCTCACGAGACAACATAAGGCCCTTAGAACCAAATTTGTTTTTAAATAAGAAACTAATGAAAGGACTGGGCAGGATATCAAGTTAAAGTGTGTCATTTGAACCACAGTAAATAGCTCCAATCTAATCATAATCACCTTGATCTTGTCTGTAAATGTGGGTACTTGGATCGTGATTGCGTAGAGTGAGTGTATGAAGGATTTCATTTTATATCAAGTAAAGTTTTGATGGATTTGATTCCGCTAAAGAATTGCACCTTCACCTCCTGAAGAATATCTTCATAGGCATTAGCAATGTAAACATATAGAACATACACATGTAAATACAGAAATGCATTCATATCTGCAAATGGCTCATGAGATAACATTACCATTTTCTAGATAGATAAACCTTTATTTGTCCTCCAGGGGGTGGAAATTGCATCTATGATTAGATTAGAAAAAAGACTTGTATGTAATTATATTCAGACTCTTATTTAATTTTGGGTGATGAGATTATTACCATGATGTCTTTGTGGCAAGCAAAAATGCCATACACACATTAGTGAACAAGCTGGAAATCCAAATCCCAAACACAGCAGTAAGGATTGCCTTCATGCATGGATGTCGTCTTTAGAGCACTTCTGCCATCTGCTGTCTAGTTTCTGAACTGCTATTTGCTGCAACAGGAAAACATACAAACGATGGAGGCAATTAAAATCCACTCTAACCCAAGCTAAAAAGAATACATGAATTTCAAACCTAAAAACACGAATCCATGTTGCTGTGCATGAGAGACTGTTTGATGGCAAGGTAATCCTCAGCCGCCCGTTAACAGAATTGTTTGCAGAATGGTGGTGATTGACCACCAGAGAGTGTGTTGAGCTGCCTTCTTTACTACAACCACAATGGTAGGGGTATTGTTGTCACCACAGAAACCATTAGTTGCCTGGCAACACACATATCATCTGTGGCAGGCTCTTAAATCGCATCTAATGATAGGAGAGGCCAACATTGGCTTAAGCCACATTGAGCTCTAATATGAGCCCTAATGTCAAGTCATTCTCAGCATGAAGACAGCAGAAGCAGAAGACTAGATGGACACCTGATATTCATCCAAGAAAAATCCAGATTGTAGGCATAATGCATGAATGATTGAATATGTTATCAATCCATGTTTTGTTAGACTTGATTTAACTGAGCAGTTTTTGAACCTTTTGAGCCATGACATACTGGCTACTTGTTTGATGCCAACTCAATGCACATTTGTTAATTTCACTTTCTGTATACCCTCATTCACATGAAATATTGTTCTGTCTCTATGAGCTTCCTTCCCATTTCACCTTGGTATTATTTTCGTATTTCTATAAACATTACAGCTAAGGGGGCCCTCCCCAGCACTAACAAGCTTAATCCAACTTGTTAAAGACAAACAAGCCATCACTCTGGAGCGCCAACTCTGATACAGTACGTGCTGCACGCCCACCCTAAACCCACCACTGTTCCCTCCCTATCCTAATTAGATGGTCTCCATAATGAATCTGTTTTGATTTCTTGTGTGGTGATCTCCTTTTCTCTGTCTCAGCTAACATTATTGTTCATTCCATTCCAGGGGCGTCGTTAGCCCTGTTTTAGGGGGGCTGAAACGAACATTACACATCCGTATGGGCTAAGCCCCCCCCCCCCCTTTTTTTTTCAAGCCTAGAAACGTCCCTGGTTCGTTCATTCAATCACATATTTGTAGGGTCATCGTCGTCATATCTGGCAGTACGGTCTTCTCATCTCACCTATATAGCATCAAGAGATAAGACTAATTTCAGATAGTTTTCCTTTGATCGCATCATTTGCACTACCTGTACATACATGCTACCCGGTAATTTCTGCTTGTATAATTTGTATCTGTACATACCCGGATTGAATCTGTACATACCCTGTATATTCTGTCTATACTGTTCATAATATGTATATTCTGAGTATATCCATATTATTATATTCTGTTGTTAATAACTGTTTTGCACTTCTGGTTGGATGCTAACTGTATTTCGTTGCCCTGGACTTGTACCTGTGTAATGACAATAAAGTTGAATCTAATCTAATCTAATCTAATCTAATCTTTGATACTATGAGTCATAAGTTTTAGCAACCTTTCTGAAAGAGCAGATTCACAATACTCTATTACTCTATTCTATTTCTTTTTTCTCCAGTTCCGTCACTCTTTCTCTCTCTCTCCCTCTCTCCGAGGGTAAACCAATTTACATTCTTGTTTTGCTCTTCAGATCGGTGCCAGTTTCCATGACAACATAGCCTTCACTTTTTCTCTCTCTCGCTGTCTCTCTCTCGCTGTCTCTCTCCCTCTCTCTACTGTTGGATCTCTCATTCCCCACTGTTTTCTACTTCTGTTCTCTTGACCTTCCTCCTATGTCTCATTTTCTTTCTCTTCATGTCTCATTGCTCCATCCTTCCATCCTTCGGCTCTCATTTCCTCACCTAATTCATCTCCTCTGTTTGCCACTCGCATAGCTGCAGAATGGAGACATACTGTAGAATGTACATAAATGAGTAATACAGTCAACCCAAAGCAGATTCCTGTACACTGGAAAGTTGGATTAATGTCTACATATTATTTGCCATATGTTGTGCCAAAGATGAATAAACGTACAGGGTAGAATGTGCTGCTTACATGAATACAGACAAAAGAAGATTATTGTCCTCTCTGTGACGCTTTAGATGCAGTCCTTTCTCTCTTGCACCTTTCTCACCAATATTCTTCTCACAAAGTTTTTCTTTTCCAACCCCAAATACTTATACGCACATGAATTCACCTCCCCCTGCTCTCTCCTCAGGACTTGGCACTGGGAAGTGTAACACTACACCAGATATGTGAGATAAAAAGAATGGAATTGGTTAGAGGATGGATTGTCTCTTCTCTCTGCAAAATGGGCTTTTCTCCAATGACTGAAGTCATTCTCTTTCATTTACACACGACTAATCTCCTTTTACTCTGCTGTACCAATTACATCATGTGAGGATTGTAATGTGTATTTCAACAAATCTAGATGAAATACATTGTGAATTATCAAGAGCTCTACGTAACCATTGACTAAAGCAAATGCCCTTCGTTTGACTGTATTGGTCGCTTTTTAGCAAGATTTGTGAGCAAGATCTGTGCTCTTCATGTGGACCACGTGTTTTGCGAGGTGGCCATCTCCATCTATACACATTATGAAAATATTGACGCACCGCTGCTTTCTGGTAGTGATGGTTTTGACAGATTGGTATGGGGATCTTATGGTGGGCCTTATGGAGCCCCCTCCACCAGAGGGAGTCCTCATCTGACAAATCTGGCAAAATGCTATCTTCAACCTAACTAACCCCGGTGAAAAACTGGACTCAGTCAACTAGTTGTTTAGATCCCAGTGAAGATTCATGGGGGTCAGTATGTTTTTTCCATATCTAAACTGAGATTCATTTAGTCGGACAAATACAATTAATTACGTGTTCAATTAAATGTGTTGATTACTGCCAAGTTTTGTTGAAATTGTATGGCTTGCCATCATCATGCTTCTAAAAGATCTCAGACTAAAGAGGGAATTCTGCTGAATGTGTCTTTGACCATTAGTGTTTTCGTGCATTTGTTTATGAGTGTGTGTGTATAAGTGTGTATGTGTATAAGTGTGTATGTGTGTGTATATGCGTGTATGTATGTGTGTATAAGTGTGTATGTGTGTGTGTATACGTGTGCATGTGTATGTGTGTGTGTGTGTATAAGTGTGCATGTGTGTGTGTGTGTGTGTGTATAAGTGTATGTGTGTGTGTATACTAGTGGCAGCCTTGGATAATCATCAGCACAATGATACACGGATGCCTCTGTGGCCACATCAGTGATTGTCAGTGTCTGGCAGCAGTGTGCTATAGACTCTCTCCATTAAATGCACCGTCCTCCAGCCTCCTTCCACATCTTCAACCGGGAGAGTCATGAACCCCAGTCTGCTCGAGGACAAGTCCGCAGGTTCCAGCGCTCCAAACCATAGACATTATAAAGGATTTATAAAGGGTTTATAATGTCTATTCTCCAAACCACATCTTGTTGATCATCGTTCACCCGACCACCACCGTTGGAATTCGCACCAGCTCCCTCTCGGTCGCTGAAAATCGGGAGGATCTTGGCGCAGTGGTTAAGGGAGCAAAGCGGTGGCTGGACACTTCGGGGGGGAATGTCGGCTGGCCGTCTCTCTGACATCGGCCTCCTCCTCATATTGGGGTAGGTAGAGAACAACTCCTCTTCCTTACAATGTCAACGGCTGCGGGTCAGTAAAGCGTTAAGCTGATCGTCAGAATGAGTTGACTTTTTAGTTGCCTATTATTCTTTGTAGTTGCCATCATTTGCTAGACTTGCAAAGCTACATGGAAACTAAGTTCCGACCCAGTAGGTTTCCCTTGCAGATGTGTCGTTAGCTAGCTAGTGCTAATTGCTAGCTAGCTAGTGTGCTAGCTGTTAGCCTCTTAGTCCCCAATGTTTTAGTAGTGTGGCTGATGTGATCAGGGCCCTTTCCGTGTGATGATCACCGTTTTCGCCCAAAACAATCTGCTGAATTTCTGAAGTGCATTTCTACCTGGACAGGTCAATGTAACGGAGCTAAGTTGGTTGCTAGCAGGCTAGTTGTCTACATAGCATGTCTGGCTACATTTCCTGCAGGTATGTTGGGACTGGTTAGTGTCAAGGTAGCGGAGATCTCGCCATGCCATAAGGCATGTGATAGATCCTTTGGTCAACTTCATGCGCTTTATTCCAACATTAATAAGGCGCCTTGCAGTTCACATGTCATTCAGTGTGTGCTGTACAGGGAGTCTGTGATGTCTTGCATTCATCTCCCCCTGTGAAAGGACTGTGGGCATACGACCCAAAAGACTGCAGATGTATGCCAGGTCAATTGAAAACACATTAAAACCCCATGGTATAGAGCCAATACCTATTGAGACCTGGTCACTGGTGGCCTGATTCAAGTATAGATGTGACCACATTCATGTTGATTTGGCATGTCCAACGTTTCAGAGTGTCTGCAGCTCATAATTAGGACCACTGCCAGTTTACTATTTCAAACCAAATAATGTGGATCAATATTGTGTGATAGGTTGCACTTGGGCGCACTGGTAAGACTGCATAATTTTCCGTCAGTCATTCAGCAGTTTGTGTGAGCTATCCTACTGAGCTATATATAGTGCCGAACAGAGTTCGAAACTTGATCCGGATTGTCTTTTTCGAGCTGCCTACAGCCCACTGTGTGTTACTGCTGGGTTAGCCTGCAAACTCAACACCTCAGACCTTATTGTTTTCAACTTTAGCAGTTTAGATCTTCATGCTCTGTCTCTATTGCATTCAGTTTGGCCATTGATGCTTCCACAGCCAATAGAACAGTTGCCTGTGCAACAACCCAGGCTGTTCTTGTACCAGTTTTGTATTGATTCAGTCAAAACTTCACCCAATGCATTTCTTTTCCTTTTCCGGTAAGCTTCTGTTCATGTTGAGGGATTTTTGTGAACGTGGGCATCTTGCCATAGTGTAATACTATAGTTTTTCAGAGGTGACTTAATTTTATTATGTGCTGTCTGTGCCTCAAGTACAGTGTAGTTCAAAGGTTACTGGTTGATTGGCCAGTAGGCTCATACAGGGGTGGTACTGGACGCTCTGAGCAGTATTAGCAGTGAGCAGTTCTGAAATTCAAGCTGTCCAAACGCAAAAAAAAAAGAACCAAGACAAGGCAGGACAATTGGATGCCCCTCGAATGAAACGCCATTTGAATAAATAACCCAAGTGCATTTGACTGTCAATGACGGCCACTACTTGCCTGAGCCATAGCGACAGCTCCGGTGCAGATTTGGTGCGATGCCGACAGGGTTTCTTATCTGGTTAGGTGATCTGAGAGCGCCGGGGTAAGTTACAAGCAGCATTGCTTAGCTGAGCTATGAAAGAATAATGTGATATTGAGAAGGTTTCCACCAAGCAGAGGAGACGAGGCACTGGTGCAGAGACACTTGAGGAAGTGTAAACGTTGGGCCTATAGTTTGGTTTGGTAGAGAAGATCGCATGCAGCGTGGTTTACTGACACGTACCAACACATCCTAGAAGAATGTACAGTCCTCCTGCCTCGCCGTTCATTTTCTGTCCCCAACTTTGCACTGCAATGTCTCTCCATCCCAGTTTTTTTTTTTGTACAAATATCCCCCCTGTTCAATTCCTCTCACACACAGAATGGCCTCTATACATCAGTACTCTCCCCTCCCCCCCCCCCCCCCCCCCCACACACACACACACTCCTTCTGTGTCAAACTGTCTCCCTTCTGTCTGTACTGCGGCTGCATTTGGGGCTTTTTCCTTGCTCCACTTGGCTCCCTTCCCAGAATGTGTTGGAAAAGATACAACCCTTGACCCTCAGTGCAAACCGAGCTCAGCGCTTCCCGGTCCCTGCGCTGAGAAGAAGCCTGGGAGTGGATGACTGCCGTCTTTTATGCTTCGCTCTCAGTCTGTTAGCCCCTCTTCGGTTCGCTCCCTCTTCCTCTACCGGGGTCACCTGAAGACCCCCCAGCAAGAACGAGAGAGTCCGCCTGTGAGCGGAGCCTCCATGCCTGTCCTCTCTGTACCTTCTCAGAAATACGCAACCGTCGCGCAGACTCCGTTCCTTCACTCGCGGCACCTTTATGTTGGTATGTTACTAATGTGACTCTGGCGCAGCGTTCATTATGGGATGCCTCCCTCAAACCTGTGACTACAGGCTGGTTGTCTTTGCTTACACAACTCCATTCTGTTCGTTTCTCTCTTGGATCTGCAGCCTCCTTCATGCTCGGAAACATCAATCTTGTTCCTCTGTTCCCACAGCTGTTTGATTTGAGCGTACCCTCAACAAGTGTGCTAGAGTCTCCTTCTGACATTAATCATTTCCATGTCCTCATCTCCTACAGCTTAGCTTATATTGACATAGACCCATGTCATGTTTTGTTGCCACAGCAACCTGCTCCAACACCCCCATTGGGTTGATTTTCTGGCTATCACCTGTGTACTCTCCCACAATGCAACACCCCCCCCCCCCCCCAGAACTTAAATATGGCACGCACACGCAGAGTTGAGGCCACACTCTTTCTGTGCTAGCGCTCCAGCTGCAGAAAACCAGTGTTGGTCAGGCGGCGTCCTCAAACTGAGTGAGAATAAAAGAGAGCCGAGCTGTTCATCTTGTTCATCCAGCATCCAGTGGCAGAGAGAGAGAGAGCTCAGGGTTTGCACATACGAGTGCTGACCTGCAGTAACCCAGCTTGCAGCCCCTCACACTCCCACGACAACAAGCTGCTGGAAAACAAACAGCATGTTATAAGGCTAGAACAAGAGTATGATTGAGAAGGGGAGGGGGGGAGAATTTGAAGGAGCAGGGCTGTGTTGGAGCTGAGCGAACCAGATTGATCACAGTTCAGCACTATATGAGTAGCGTGAACGTTGAGTGAATGGGTGAATGAAGCGCTATACAGAACAAGGAGATGCACTCTTCCATTCTCAGGTGTCGGGTTGAGTTACATGCGGCTGCGTTTCCTACGCACTGTCACGTTCGTTATCAGGACACTAAGAAGTGTTTTTAAGGTACGGTGCTGGCTCACCTTGGGGTTAACAGCCAAAACAGGAGGTGACAATGAGGTATCACTTCCTGGGTCCAGAGGTGCTGACTCTCACGCATTTAATTGGTTCTACAGCGTGTGTAGCTTACCCAACTCACAATGTCTTCCTTTTTGTCACTTGAAAGGAAAGTTCAAAGGTGTCCCTGTCAGGTGATACTCTGAAAAGTATGTTGAAAAGTATGGCTTGTGTGCGAAAGTCCAATCATTTCCATTGTTGTTGCACTTAAGGAACACTACTAGCCTACTTACCTGTGACCCGCCCTTAACTCAAAGTTGAGTGGAACTTGGAAGAAGGTAGGTCAGACAAGGTGCAACATGTTTTGCTCCATCATACTTCGTGAGCCGTCGTTCAGTGAGCACAACCGCCTCGCTTTTGAATTCACCAAAAGTTCAGGGCCACCTCCACAAGGTTACATGTCAGCGCAGCCTTGCTGAAGATCTTGTTTTGGAAACAAACAGGCAGTATTGAGCTGGACCAGGGCCTTGTCTAGCCCCGGCCCAGAGGGGACACACTGGCCCTGCATGTTCATCCCACCCCCAACCCCACCAGTCCACATTACAGGTGGCGCCAATCTCAAATGCAGTTTGTTAAGCCCGCCAATGTCATCAAGTACCAACTGTGCATGTCTGTGTTTGTGTGCACGCTACTGCGTCATAAACCTTCTGCTCCCATTCATTGCAATTAAAGTACTCTGGCCTCAGTGTTCACCCTGCCCGGCCACAAAGCAGCTCTGTGGCCCCGTGTCTTCCCTGCTGGACTCGGCCCTGCGCTCTCCTCCCTCTTCTCCTGCTGCTTGGCTTCCCAGGGGACTGCTGGCCTATAAATACCCCTGTGCTCTCTAAAAATACTGAGCACTACTGTGTGATCCACTGTGGGACTAAACAGGGGCTCTCTCCCCTTCTCTCTCTCTCCCTTTCTCCCTCTCTCAGTCTCTCTCTCTCTCTCTCTCTCTCTCTCTCTCTCTCTCTCCACATACAGACATAGACACCATTCCCATGTTCTGATGTGTCTACATCCTGCTGTTGCCCCAGGGAGCAACATAGAAAGTGGACACCCAGGTTTCCTTTGAGTCTCCGTACTGTACATGTTCAAAGACGGCATATCAGCTTTTCCCACAGCAAGGAGAAATGCCTGAGCAATTTCGACCGAGCCATTAGTCAAAGAGGCAACGCAATTATTTTAATCCTCACAAATAAACCATGTTCAAACTTCAGGGTGAATATTTCTCACCGCAATGTTGAGTCGAATGTTGAGTGATACTGTGATTGCTGTCGTTTAAAAAAAAAATGTAATTTCATATACTGACTTGACAGTAGTCCAATTTTGTTTTCGTCTCCACAACAGTGCATATTTTGTAAGTGGTGCAATTTAGCCAGGAAAACAACTTTCGAGTGGTATTCACTTCAAACTGTTGTATTTCAGTATTTTGCATTTTATATATGATAGTCAGGTGGCTGAGCGTGAGGGAATCAGACTACTAATCAGAAGGTCAGATCTCTCTTTCTATAGGCATATAGCCTCTTTATAGAAAGTGTCAAAGTTTAGAGAATCTCTTCGGAACGTGGGAAACAAAAAGGTTCCATATGTTCAAACTCAGTCAGTTCTCCTCTTTTCTTTCGTTCCAATTCCATTTATTCTCAAACCTTCCAAAATGGCCACACAGTAAAGGAGCGAACCTTTTCTGGAGTTCCTTCCTAAAATCACAGCCCTGTATATGACACAGTCATTGTATCTGTGGACTCAACAGCAGTCATATGGTTTTTTATCTCATAGTAATAATTTTCTCCCCTTCGTGAATTGCCGGATTAACTTTCTGACAAAACCAATATGACTTCACAATCAAACCTAAGGGGAGGTAGGCCTTCTGAGTACTGTATTGTCCTTTTTCAGGTGAGTCAGTCAGAAGACTGACGTGATCTATCTTCTGTCCTCATCTGGTTAATGACTGATGGAGTCCTCAGTCTGGGAACAAAACGCACCTCTTTGTTGACGTTGACCGAGCCGATGTTGGTTAATGACTAATTGTGGGTGTGTGTTTACCATCGCTGTTAAGGTGAGTGGGACGAACAGGCTTTGGGAACGCCAGCGGCCCTCTTTGGTTCTGTGGTTGGAGCTTGAGCCAACAGTCGAAAATGGTCCAGAACAAAGCAGGAAGGTTGGAAGGTTGTGGTTTTCTACCTGGGTTTATACACCAGGAGAGGACAGCAGGTCCTGGTTGTTTTGGTTGACCGTTGATGCAAGCTGGTACTGAGAATGTGGACTAAGGTGGTGTGTTTGTGTGTGTGTGTGTGTGTGTGTGTGTATGCGTACATGTTGTCTGCTTCTCTTGCAGGCTACTTATCCAACAGGTTTGTGATGTCTTGTTGAAACCTATGTACACGGTGATTAAATACACAGGATTTTTTCTCAGCATGTAAGCCTGTAATAGATGGACAACATGGGAAGTCCTCTGAATAAATCCAACCTGCACCTTTGGAGATCCTTTGTGCAAACTCACAAGGAGGTCACAACCTCAGGGTTAGGTGTTAGAAGGTCATGAGCTTGCTGTCATGGACTTGAACCCAGATTGTAGGTCCTGTGGTGAGTGTGTCCGGCTGTCTGGGTCCCCTCCTTCCTGTTTTGTGGAAGTGGTAACTAAACCCAGCAGGGTGGGTTCACAGTGTCCCTGGCAGGGTCTCTGGAGCCTGGCTAGACACATCGCTGAGGTGTGGGCCTCCTGGTGCTGGTCGACTGCAGGCCTATCAGGTCACACTTATCCAGGTCATATCATTTAGGGTTATTACAGTTTATCCTGTAAGAACATATTGGTCGCTGTTGAAATAACCACGTTATGATGTATTTGGTATCAAGGGTATGCTAGGTTAACGTCTGTCTGTATTGAGTGGGTCAACAGTGTAGCCCTAGTATAGCCTTTCCTAGTGTCGGATGACCTAGCGTAGCAATAACTACCTAAGCTACCTGTGTGTCTTGGCCATTTTGGAAAAAGTGAGAGACGGACGCGGGCAAGGGAAAGGTAGGCCAGTGTGAGATAATGTTGTGGAATGTGCGGTGGAGTGTTTGTGGTTTGCGAGCTGCTTGGGAGCGGAGATCTAGAGAAAAAGGCCCCTCCCCCTTGCTCAACATCTCTTATTTCACTGTCTTTCTCTTAAAGGGACCGTCGCAGTTAGACGGCACGGTTCCCGTTTGACTTCTTCCTCCCCACCAACCTCTTCCTCCATTCACCTCTCCCCCCTCCCCCCCCCGCGCTCCACAGTCTGTCTTCCTTTCTCACTCAGGAAGTGAAAACTGACCCAGAGGTCGTGAGTCCTGTCTGGGTCAGCCATGACACCCAGAACAGACTGTGTTCACTTTTTGATACGCTCTCAGACTGCCAGTTTTCCTCCTGACTCTCTCTCTCTCCCCTCCCCTCTCTTCCTCTCCTGCCTGTGTCCCAGGTCAGTGGGTGTTCAGTGAAGAGTCCTGGAGAACAGCACAGCAGAATGTCCCAGCGTGTCAGCAAAGTGTTTGGCTGAGGTAAGTGAACCAGGCTCAGCCATACTGATGGCCATCATCATCATCATCATCACAGCGTTTAAAGAGCTGAGGACGACTCGTTTCTTCGCTCCCCGTCACACTGTCTAGGTCTCTTCAGTTTCCCCTAATTGCCTACCCAGCTCAGCTAAATAATGAGATGTAGCAATCAGTCAGACAAACGATGGCAGCTGGGATAAATGAACCGAGCCACACCTTGTGCATGCCGATGATTTGTATCCGTGATGTCAGAGACTCTGTTTGTTGTCTGTCTGCTGTCAGCAGCGTGGGTGAGGAGTGGGAGTTCCACAGACAGATACCGTCCCCGCCCCAGCCTGAGACCTCCACTTCTACCATCAGTAAACCAAATGCACACCGACAATAAACTGTCCAATCATGGCAAGCAAGCAACCAGCGATGGCCAATCCAAGATCCCAAATGTAACTCAGCAGCAGGGAGCTTCCAGCAACCTGGGGTCCAAGGGCTTGGGGGCAGGGAACCATGGAGTGAAAACCAATCAGATTCCTCCTGGCAACCCCGTGCTGAAGAGCATCAGCCAATCGGTGAGCGGCGTGGGCGGGATGCTGAAAGCCAAGACCAAGCGGGAGAGGAGCGTGTCCATTGACTCTGGAGAGCAGAGAGATGCGATCACCCCTGTCATGGAGCCTGACTCCAAAGGTAGACACACACACACACACACAAAGAAGCCTGTATGTATGCTCGCACAGAGGCATGTCAGGGCCAGAGAAGCAGCTAGCTACATTCCATCTCAAGCGTGCGCCGTGATACTTCCTGTAGCTTCCTATCACTCTGATCTTTACCAGAAATACCTAAATGACATATCTGCACACGCCACCCCCAGCAGGAAGCCAGTGGACTCGGGGAGGACTGAATAACTTGTTTTTATACTCGCTCTGAAATGCCCTGACCTTTTGTTTGAGGCGTCAGAAAATCCCCCCCCCCCCTCCCCAACGTGTTGGTGTGGGATGTAGCTGCAGCGATGCGAGGGAGGGGAAAAGAGCGTCCGGGGTTTTCTGCAAAGGTGAGAGGGCGGGACAGGCAGAGGAGAGCAGAGCCCATCTGATGCCACTGCATAGAGTTCCTCAGAGTTTGAGTCAGCGTGGGTGAATTTCTATCGGAGGCAGCTCATGTGAAATAGTAAGTTAGGATGATCTTTGACTGGAAGGTCTAAACTGGACTTCCATTTGCATCTTTGTTTTGGGTATACGCTGTTCTTACTTGCATGATGCTTTCTATACGGTACGTTCAAAGGCCTGACTGGCGGAGGTAGTGGGCAAATCATGAGCGGTAATAGGATTTTGTGAAACTGCGTCATTGGGGTTTCCTGTAACAATGCTGAAACCCACTCCAAACGTAAACACACACACAAACAGAACCCCTCCCCCCCCCACACACACACACAAGCACCTTGAGTTGCTGAGGGGGGTGGGCGTGGTTACTGCACAAAGCATTACAGAAGCTGCGAGGTGGGAGAGAATGAATGCTGGGGTGGGTCCTTTTGATGGGAGACCTCCGGCTTCGCTCTCTCTCCCCCCCGTCCCGTCTCACTCCCCCTCTCTCCTTCTGATCTCATGTCTGTTCAGAGGAGAGAGAGAGAGAGGGGGGGGGTGTGTAAGGGGAGAAATACATTCAAATGAAATGCAAGTCATCCTCCCACTACCTAACCACTCCAATTGCACACCTGGAGAGGGACAATGAAGAAAGTGAATGGGAGGGGAGGGGGAGATGAGGGTGAATGAGCGAGAGCATGAAAGGGGAGTGAGCAAGGGCGAGCGACAGAACGGGTCATCTCTTCACGTGAACCAGCGTCTGCTGGGATCAAAGGGGGAGACGCAGCAGAAGTTGGCGGTTGGCCGCGGCACGGAGATTGCGCGTACCAAAGACGGGACCCTTCTGCCCCCTCCGCCCTCACCATGTCTTGTCTGCTTGCCAAGGTTAAACGATAGTAGACAGCCGACGAGGCTGTGTTCTTTTAACAGCGTTCCATACGGTACTGGAAGAATGGCTGCTGAATTGGTGTTGTGCATTGGCATTCACGACTGCTTTCAACCGACTTCTATTAGTCACATCCTGTGTGTTTGTGTGTGCGTGTCCTCGTCTGTGTCCTCTCCAGCGGAGGGTGTCATGCGCAGCAAGCGGCGCTGCGTCCTGGAGAAGAAGCAGCCGTACAGCGGGGATGAGTGGTGCTCAGGGCCCGACACGGAGGAGGACGAGGACAAACCACACCCCGCCATCATCCGTGAGTCCTCCGCACGCCGAGCAGCGCCGCACTCATGCTGGTCTCCAGGCCCTCACACTGTCAGCGGGGCTCTTTAGAAACAGTTGATGAATCGATGGACTAGGGTTTAAAGCTGATTTCTCTGAACTGCTGGGGCGAGCTTCATGCGATCTGGACTGAGCACTGCAGCCACTTGTAGCACTCTCAGTTACCAGAGCCCTCCAATCAGTTCTCCTATTGGAAACTGGCGGCACACTGGTCACATGTATCAGTGTGGTTTTAGGATGGAATAGATTTCCAGTTGAACCCAGTAACAGCTACCTGTTGCATTCAGAGAAGGAATCAGATGACGTGATGTCAGCTAGATCGGTCAGGAACCTTGACAGAACCATTTCACAAGCGTCAGCTCCCTCTAGTGTTTGTCGAAGGGTAGGACATATTGTTTTTTGCGCTCTTCGTCCAGTCAACACCAGCTGAGACGTGTGTGCCGGTGCTGTTTTTCCTCCCAGGGGAGCGAGGAATGGTCGGGCCTATTCAGAGCCTCTCAGGTCCCTCCACAGCAGGGCCCATGGCGGACCCCGGGGGCCCAGCCTTAGGACGGGGTCAGGGGCCAGGCGCGCGCTCGGAGCTGCCCCGACCCTCCCAGCAGGTGGTGTACGTCTTCACCACCAGCCTTGCCAACAGGTGAGAAACTCCCCACCCCTACTCCCCCACACAACAATTTCACTTGTCAACAAGGTCACACAATACATTTTTGGTACTTCATGCCAGACATGGCTTCTGCGTCAAGGTTGTTATATTATTGTTATTAATGTCCTCAGAATATGATCGTCTTTGGCTTATTTCTATGTTGTGGGTCATGGGTGAGTTTGTTGCTTGGGACACAGCGCTGTGTTAACCCCCCTGTGCTCTGCCCTTGTCTTCCCAGCGCTGCCGAGGCGGTGATGCACGGCCACTCAGACTCAATCCTCCTGTTCCACCAGCAGAACGTCCCCCGTGCCAAGCTAGAGCAGGTCAGACTACGTAACGCCTGCGAGCGTGCGCGCAGACCAGGGGTGTCCAATCCTGGTCCTCAGGGGGCACTGTCCTGAAGGTTTTAGATGTTTCTCTGCTCCAGCACACCCGATTCTAATTAAGGGTCATTCCACAGAGTTTGAAAACAACCCATCCATTTGAATCAGGTGTGCTACAGCAGGGGAACATCTAAAACTTTAAGGACAGTGGCTCCTGAGGACCAGGATTGCCCACCCCTAACATAGACAAACACTACTCAGCCTGCAGTGTATACTATACATAACACCCTTATGACTAGGGCAGGGGACTGAAAGTGCGTTCTCACTCAAGGCCCAGCTGCAGAAATTTGTGGGAATGTGTCACCATATTTGGTTTGATGATGTAACTATTTTAGTACTTTGTCTATCTTCCAGTTTTTTTTTACACACAGTTGTTAAGAGAACCATGTGTTGCCTCAAACAGGTGTTGTTCTCCTGTTTGATAACTTCTCCTCATGGTTGCATCTCCATCTTGTCTATCAGGGTCCTCCGTCAGCAAAACTGCCCAGCCTGTCCGAGCAAATGAGCTCCAGCAGCACCCCTCCGATGGGCACCCCCAAATCCCAGAGCGGGACCCCGAGGCCTGCTTCTGTGGGAGGGGGTGTGGGGGGCCACCTGCAGCCGGCAGGGACCCCATCATCAACAGGCCACCCCGATGGGGAGGTTTCACAAACCAGACCTAGTGGAGCCTCGAGCAATAACTCCAGTGCCAATCTCCACAAGCCCTCCTGCAGCACTGCCACCCCTTCAGGCCCGGCCCAAGAGGGGCCAGGGGGGCTGCCCAACCCCGGGGAAGGTATCTCCCCCTCGGGTAGTCCGTCTATCCTCTCAGCCCACCTGCAGGGAGACCCAGGACAGAGAGGGGGCCCCGGGAACACAGATGGCCTGTCTAAAGAGCAGCTGGAGCACAGGGAGCGCTCTTTGCAGACCCTGAGGGACATCGAGAGGCTGCTGCTCCGCAGTGGGCCTGGAGGAGCCCCTGGAGAACCAGGTGGCCCCAACAACAATGCCAACCTGAACAATAACTCAGATGGCAGTGGTGCTATAGAGGAAGGGGACACTGGCAACAATAATGCTGGCAACTGCAACAGCAGCAATATCCTGCCTTCAGGCATGCCCCCTATGGGAGGGATGAAGAAGTACGAGGAGCCCCTGCAGTCCATTATCTCTCAGACCCAGAACCTGGGAGGGCCCGGCATGGATGAGTCCCAGATGGGCCAACACCAGGGGATGCCACCTCACCCCCACCACCATCTCTCCTCCCCGGGTCTGGACATGGGCCCCTTGCTTGGGCCCGATGGCCTGACCCCGGAGCAGATGGCCTGGAGGAAGCTCCAGGAAGAGTACTATCAGGAGAAGAGACGCCAGCAGGAGATCCAACCGCACAGCCATCCACAGCATTTCAGGATGATGTCTGAGATGGGGATGCAGGGAGGACCCCCTATGATGATGAGGGGACCCCCTCCTCCTTACCATAGCAAGCCTGGAGAGCAACAGTGGGGGCCCGGACCTATGATGGGAGGTGGAATGGGGGGCAACGGTCGCATGATAGACATGCACCAAGAAGGGCCCCGGGGCCCCAGGTTCCTGGCCCAAATGCAGAGAGGGCCGCCTGGAGGAGGGGGATTCCCTGGTAGCCCTGGAGGTGTTTTGTCAATGGAGGGTTTGGGCCCTCAGAGGCCCCCCAGACCAGGAATGGTCTGGATAGAGGACATGCCCCCTAATATGGGTGGTGGGGGTCCGTTTCACGGCTGCTATCCTCCTGGTGGGCCGGGTGGAAATCCTCAACACATGCAGGGCGACCCTGAGCGCCTTCTCACCCGGGAAGAGATGTTCCGCATCATGGAGAAGCGGCAGCTGCAGGGCCTCCACAGGCTGGAGCTGGACCGGCTGGCCAAGCAGCAGCAGCAGCAACATCAGCAGCATCATCATCAGCAGGGAGGGCTGGGTCCCAGGCTGATGGACCCAGGGTTCCCCAACCTGGGCATGGGCAGAGGTCCTCCCTCCAGGGGTGAACCCATGGACTTCCCAGGCTCAAGAGAGATGGTGGGCTCCCCCGGAGGGGGCGGCGGGCCTCAGATGAGGGACCTAGTCGACTCCCCTCTCGGGAACCAGCTGAATATGAACATGAATGTTAATATTAACATGAACCCTCAGATGAGTTCTCAGCAGCAGATGATGCTGGTTCAGAGGCTCCGTGGAGGGTCTTTAGGGGAGATGTTGAGCCATGAGGACATTTCACGAATCAGGGCTTCACAGAATGGGAGGGGAGGGAATAAAGGAATGATCCAAGGACCTGATGGGCCCCTTCAGTTCCCAAACCAGGGCTCCTTCTCTGGGGGCCAGGTGGAGGGGGGCTACCTTCAGCAGCCAGGGCCAGAGATGTTTGGGCCCGACCAGCAGGGGCCCAATCAGATGGGGGGGACGTCACGGCTCAGTCACATGCCAATGGGTGGAGGCCCCAGGGGGGCAGACCTGGGCTCTCGCCATCCCTCGGACCTTTCCATCAATGTCAACCCCATGGTATCCCCAGCCATGCCCCCTCCCCACCAGCTCAAGTCTCCGTCCCTGAGCCAGGAGCCTTCGCCTCTCCTTCCCTCCCCCTCTGCCCCAGGCCTCAAGTCCCCCTCTCAGATCTCCTCCGCCGGGACTCACCCTCCACTGCCAGCCGTCTCTGGTGGAGGGACTCCATCATCCTCCTCCATGAAGTCCCCTCAGGTGATGGGGGGAGGCTCCTCTCTGGGGCTGCGCTCCCCAGTGGGCTCCCCCAGACAGCTCAAATCCCCTGCCATGCCTGTGGCCTCTCCTGGTTGGACGTCCTCTCCCAAAACGACCCTTCCAAGTCCAGGTGGACCGACCAGTGGAAAGGGTAATGGAGGAAGCAGCTCCACAGAGACAGGTAGGCTTTCAAGAGGGGTATGGTAATCTTTGTTTAGTCTAGTACCTAATACCTACAAACAGGATGCCTTCACTCACCAAATTTCTGTGTAGTATTGCCCAAGGCTTACAATGTCTTCCTGTGCATGTTTATGTGACTGATATTTGTTCTCCACAGGCCCCTCACTGCCCCCTAGGAGTTCTAACTCCACCCCTATCAGCCAGCCAGGCTCCATGAATCCCAGCATGCCGTTCACTTCTTCTTCCGACAACCCTCCCTCCCAGAATCCTCTGTCCCTGATCATGTCTCAGATGTCCAAGTACGCCATGCCCAGCTCCACCCCTCTTTACCACGACGCAATCAAAACCATAGCCACGTCCGACGACGAGATGCTTCCAGATCGCCCTCTTCTGTCAGGCGTCAACATTGGCGGTATGGTGAACGCCTCGTTCATAAAGTAGATTTTTTACAAGAGAGTGGTGAAACGTTGATCTGTCATAGTAGTATACTATAATAGCTTTACATCTAAAACTTCCCTATGTCCTCCCCCAGGTAACATGGGAAACCACCAGGCTCAGATGCTCCTCTCCCAGGGTTCAATGGGGCCACACAGTGGCCCTCAAAGTCCCATGGGAATGGTGCTCCAGCCCCAGCTCAGCCACGACCCCTCCGGACCGATGCTGGGCTCCCCCAACTCCATGGGGATGTCTGGCATGAACCCTGCCATGATGGGTGGAGGACCCCCAGACGGAATGGGGCCCTGCAATATCTCCCCCATGCACCCTCAGAACCAGATGGGCGGCTTCCCCCGCATGCAGCATCCCTCCCACGGACCAATGCACTCCCCCATCGGTGGTATGCCACCGCAGTTTTCTCAGCCCAACGAAGACATTCTTCCACCCCAGCAGCTCCATTTGCTCAGCAAGGGGATGTCCCACCAGCGCCAGCCTCACCCCTCGGACTCTTTCGCGCCCATGTCCATCGGGGATGGGCCGGATCTGAGTGAGGTTATCCGGCCGAGCCACACCGGCATCCCCGAGTTCGATCTGTCCCGTATCATTCCTTCCGACAAGCCCAGCAGCACCCTGCAGTACTTCCCGAAAAGTGAACCCCAGCAGAACCCCCACCAGGGGCCCCCGTCCCAGCAGCCTCCCCCACAGCAGCTTCTGAAGCAGCTCTCCGGCCCTCCGCACAGCAGCGCACCCTCCTCCAACCCACACATCGCTAATCTCCAGAACATGATGGCAGAGCAGCAGCTACCCCCCCACCCCTCTCACTGTGGGATGCGCCAGGGCATGGGCATGGGCATGCCTCAGGGAGGCTCCAGAGGCATGGTGTCAGGCGGGGGCATGGGCCCCATGTGCCCCCCGGGACATATGATGGGTAGGACAGGCATGGGGCCCCAGCAGCAGCTACAGCAGCAGCACCATCAGCAGCAGCCACAGGCCATGATGGCTAACAGTCTTCTTCACCACCCCTCCCACCCACATCCAGCTATGATGGCCCCACAACAGCACCCACACAACCTGATGGCGCAGCAAAACCTGATGATGATGCAGGCCAAGCAGAGAGGTATGTCCCTACCAGGAGATCCCTTTGGTCCTCAGGGGCCTCTTATGTCTCCCCAGGGCCCCATGATGGGCCCCCCACACCCACAGTCTGGTATGATGGGCCCCCAATCACTTAGACAAAGGGGTATGTCCCTGGACAGTCCCATAGGTTATGGCCCTGGCAGTATGGCAAACATGCCTTTCTGATTCAACTCTGAAGCTGTAAAAACCTTCTTTTCAATAGGTAGTTTTTTCCATTATGTTTTCATTAATGTTGTTATTCCTGCAATTGTCCCCCCAAAAATATCGGTAATAGTCTTCCCATTTTGGAGAATGACTGATAAAAAGAATATTAAAGACACCGGCACGCGGTTCAATAACAAATCTGAAGCCATTTTCTAAAATGTCTGTAAAATATGTATATTTCACAGATGCGTGTATTTCTTTTGGCAGAGGTGAGGGGGAGAGTGGAGTGCCTCTTGAATTTCTATTTGTTTTAATATCATGGAATATTCTCTCGACTACCAAACTGTTGTGCAAAGAAAAAAAATATATATATAATATATAGTTGCTGTATATAAGTTGCAATTTGTGATTGTTTGCAATTGTTCTGTATAACTGTTTTAATATAAGTCTAAAAAAAGAATAATACTTCAAAGTCTATCCATATCATAGCGTTGGTCTCATTTATTATATATATTTTTTACTGTTTATTACAACAGTCATGTGCCACAACACTGGTCTGTGAGAGAATCAGAACAAGGTAATAAAGATGGGTTGACATGGTGAACATTTATTTTATACTTACATTGAGCACAAGCAATATTGGGGGAAATATTTATCAGACAAACTGTACTGTGCCTGAACACTTCGGATTTGATTTAACGTCACACATCCTATTTGAATTACAGCAGTCAGAAAGCATAATTCATGCCTACAAGCATAAGCTGCTCTAAAACAATGTCTGCCAGAAATGCAAATTCAGACAGATAGAGCTGAGATGGTACTTTTCAGATGAGCGTGCTATTGATAGTGGATGTCCCTCCCTCGGAGCTTGATGACCTGGTGGGGCTGCGATGCTCCGAGGAGAGTCATCGAACCAGTAACCTGAGAAGGTCACGGCGGAAGCGCACTTCCGTGTGTGAGGCCTAGGCAATTGGTCATCACCGGAGCCTGCTTCAGTCGGACCCGGCCCTCGCAGCTCTGGTTGGAAAAGACCCCCAGCTCCACCAGGGTATCCACCAGCGTGGTGATGTTGCAGGGCAGCCAGCAGAGACAAAACAGTGCAGTGACCAGTAAGGCCAGGCAAATAGCCCCCAGGCTCCTCTGGCTGTGGCACAGGGTCAACACCACAGCTGCGCAGCAGTAACTCATGACAGCCAGTGAAAAGACAATACACAGGAGGTGGGTCAGGAAACGGTTAGTCAGATGCCAGTTGTTGACTTGGATGCCGTGACTGTGGAAAAGGCACGTTCGGCTAGTCTGAACCTCAGCTACAGAGAGGAATGCAGCGCTGGTGGCAGTCAAGCTTAGACAGGCTCATCTTGAACGAACAGGTGAGGTGCAGGTTTCTGGGACGATGGCTCTGTAGGCTTGGAACCGGGTGAACGATAGTAGCGGATCAAGTAGCAGGTCACAACCGATACAGGCCAGAAGCAGACCGCTACATAGAATGTTATGGCGATTCAACAGACCCACTGTTATACAAAACTCCCTAAACACCAAGCCTGTGACCATCTGAGCCAAAACAAAGGGCAAAGTAAAGAGGAACAGTACGTCAGCTACCAACAGATGGACCAGGTTAGATTTCAGTGACACGCAGAAGGCTTCTGCGATTCAGGAACACGGTCGGCATGAGCACATTCCCTGCCAGACTAAGCAGCAGCATCAAGCTGTATACCAAGGGCTAAAACACAGTATCAAACAGCAGCAGACTCGTCCTAGAACAGGTGAACTCGATGTCAGAGTATGAAATATCTGCTTTGTGTGTGGGGTCTTACATACGTGTATGAGAAGTATACACTGTAATGCGCAGGAAACTAAGTATATGCTGTAATGCACAGGAAACGCAACTGCCTGGACTCCTGCTGCTACCAGATGTTGAGAATCTCATGACCAAGTGATCATGACCAACTGGAAATAATCAGTCAGTCATGCAACATCAAATCATTTTGTAATGGAAATCACTTAATACCAAAACATTTCAACAGAGAAAGACGAAAGAAATTGAGCATCAGTAAACTGAAGTAGATAGTTATATCACTTTAAGTTAAACTACTAGATATATTTGAGCACATTTTTGCTTTTGTTGCAGATAAATATGCATACTATATTGTTTGTAGTAGCATCCCATTTGTGTACCTGAATCAATTCAGAGTATACTGTATTCATTGAATACTACAGTAAAAGGTCTTATGAGCATCGACCCACCATGCAGACAGTTTTTGGTATGGGCCTACTGCAGTTTTTTTCTTTCTTCTTTTTTTTTTCTTTACATTTGCATATATTTTGTTTGACAAAAGGATGCATTATTGAACAATCAACCCTTTGAACTGAAAACACACGTAACAATATACTGGATTAGTATTGCTTAACGCAGTGCACAAAAACAGTTTGCCATTGACTAGCAGAATGAAAAGCAAAATCAGAACTCTGCCATGTGCGTGTGATGAATTGCACCCCACCGACCACATCAATTCATCACTGTTTCAATTCGTCATTTCACAGAGAAAATTAATGTATTTCATTTTAGATAAATCAATAAAATGATATCCACCTAGTTTACATACCCTCGTGGAACAGTCATGATACTTGGCTGTTTTGTTTGATTAATTAATTAACTGTCAAAATCAGGTGACGAAATGTGGGAGGGTTCATAAAGAAGGGGAAGCCATCTTGGAAATTCTGTTGAGACCAAAATGATTAAACCAACTAGGTAGAGAACTTCGCTGCACGATATTAGAGCTCTAAAACATCATACACCGGACAGTTTAACTCAGCCATCCGAGGTAACTCCTCAGAATATGTCTTTTAAAAACGTCTTAATTCAACCGAGATGCACATATCGATGGTTATATGATCAATTGGTTGATATGCGCTATATAGAGAGGCTTTATATATATATATATATTTAACTTGCTGTCTGCTTTCTTAACCTTGGCTACCAGGGATCTGGCTATTTGTTGGAGACGAACATTGCCACCATTTCTACTGTTAGTCACACATTATACTGATTAGCACAAGCTAACAAATGGAGGAGTTTATAAACCAGTTATTTTTTTCAATGATGGCATGTAATTAGTTTTTTTTGTTTGTTGTAATTTGTTAATAACGTATTTTGCATGACACTGTCGTTTTTTGAATGTTTGAAAGGTATGTCGGTCAAAATAGTCTCTGACGACGCAACTAATCATACGCCAGATACTGTTAAGCTAGGCTACTGCTGCTAAACTACAAGGATTAGCCATCAAATACATGTATTATGTTCTAGATGACGACGGACAGTTTACTGTTCTCACAGCAACACTCATCGCAAATTGTATTTTATAATATGTTGACATTTATTCCGAACAAACAGTAAATGCTAGCAAGGATTTCCCTCCTGACACCGCTAGGCTAGGTTAGCTCTAATGCTAGCTAGCCGTCCTTAACAGACATCTAAATGGTCAAGCCAGGTTCAGTGTAATAAAAAAAAAGACAGGTTCAGTGTAATGAGAGGATCATGGATTATTCTAAAACGGCAGCTAATGTCACTAGTTTCTAATGGAAGGTACTTGTGGAGGTCACAGTGTAGAACTGCTTTAGAACCTGCATTTATATTAAATGTTGTCAGATGATATGTGTGTAAACATTGAATGTTGAATTGAATCTAACTTGATATCTATCCAACTAGTTAGAAAGTCAAGTAATTGAGTGTTGTTAGCCAGGGAACGCTACTCTTGAAAGGATACATTTTAAAGATTACTGTAACACACTAACTTATCTTTTCCCTGTTGTCTAGGATAACATCTGAGGAGAATACACATATTGGAAACAAAGTGAAATGGCCTGCTAGCTTACAAATACTTTGGCAGTTAGCTGCTAGCTAAGCTTTGCTGCTTCTGACAAGACCCAAGTGAGTCACAGGAGTGTCTTGAGCCAGAGCCTTGTTTTTATTGCAGTACTAGTACCAATGACTCATGTTTATTGACATTTTTGATGAGCTGCTCTGCAAATAAAAAAATATATTACGGAAACTGAAGACAAGAAACGAGACAGTTGACTGAGTACATCAGATCATCGAGGAGGTTGCGGGGACCCTGGACTGATCCCTCAAACTCCAGGAGAGTGGGACTGCATCTCCCACATACAAACTAAAGACAACTTTCACTCATTTGGAAGTACATCTAAGGAATCATGAGTGCCACAAGAACAGAGAACCCAGTGATCTTGGGACTGTCAAACCAGAATGGCCAACTTCGAGGCTCACTGAAGTCTGCTGGAGGACCAGGCGGAGGAGGAGGAAGTCCTCAAATGCAGCAAAGTCAGACGAAGATGGGAAGCACAATCAACAACGGCAGTTCCCAATCTGCCCCTACGGCCAACACTATCATAAAGTGAGTTCTGGGTACCTTTGTGTGATACTTGTAAAACCAAATTATGCTTTTGCTTTAAGGGTAAGTAATCAAGCTTTAGATGTAATTCTAATGTGTGTGTGTTACAGGGCTGGAGATGACTGGAAGAAACATTTGAAACTCCCCCCAAAAGATATGAGGATGAGGACTTCAGTATGTCATGTTTCTGATCACCTTGCCTTACGGACGTTGTATTCATATCGTCAGCGTTTGTGTTTGGGAACGCCCATTCCATATTTTGTTGATTAAGCCCTGATCCTTTCTTACAGGATGTAACCGCAACTAAAGGCAATGAATTTGAAGATTACTGCCTCAAGAGAGAACTATTAATGGGAATCTTTGAGATGGGCTGGGAGAAACCTTCTCCTATTCAGGTTGGTTTTCAGTGATACACCTTTAGATTTGCACTCTTTTGTTTGAACATCCTTGTATTTATTTTTAAAGGGACCTATAGGGGTGTTTTATATGTTATATTGATACAATAGGAAGTCACATATTGAGGTTTGAGAAACATCAAGCAGAAACCTTGTGCAGCAACTTGGGTCTCCCAGCCTACAAAGCCTTAACAAAACTGTTCAGGCTAAATCAATGACTGTTTTTGAACTCATCAGGAGGAGAGCATTCCCATTGCACTGTCAGGCAGAGACATCTTGGCCAGAGCGAAGAATGGCACAGGAAAGAGCGGAGCCTACCTCATTCCCTTACTTGAACGCATTGACCTGAAGAAGGACTGCATACAAGGTGAGATGAGAAACCATGCTGCAGTTTTTTGGGGGGATGCCTGGACTGACTCCACCCTCAGCGGCATGTCTTACCTGCTGCTCACCCTATGTTCTCCTGTCCTGCAGCTTTGGGCATCGTGCCCACCAGAGAACTGGCCCTGCAGGTCAGCCAGATATGCATCCAGGTCAGCAAACACATGGGCGGGGTCAAGGTCATGGCAACCACAGGTGGGACCAACCTGCGTGATGACATCATGAGGCTTGATGAGACGGGTACGGTGCAGATCTTTACTCAAGGTCTTTTACAGAATGGTTAATTTTTATTTTTTGGTTTAGGATGTTGACAGCATTCATTTAATTTATTCTGCAGTGCATGTGGTGATTGCTACCCCTGGACGAATCTTGGATCTGATCAAGAAGGGGGTCGCTAAAGTTGATAAAGTGCAGATGATCGTTTTGGATGAAGTGAGTAAATGCAGATGGTTCAGAAGTCTGTACATTGTAATTAAAGTCTTTATTTTTATAACATTAGAGAATTTGTGATTTCAGAAGATGCATCTTCTTTGCTAGTTTTGAAGTGTTGCAGTTTATTGATAAGTGTTTTGGTTTGCTGCTGAGCAGGCTGATAAGCTCCTGTCTCAGGACTTTGTGGTGATGATGGAGGAGATCCTGGGCTACATGGCCAAACAGAGACAGATCCTACTCTACTCTGCTACCTTCCCACTCAGTGTGCAGAAGTTTATGGTATTGATTACTTTACACTTTCCTCTGCCAGACTTGGATCTTTTGCTTGTCCAGCTTTTTATAAATGTTTGCATCTTACTTGATGTATTTTGAAACATGAAAATAATTGATCTTCTACTGTACTTGATATATGTTTGTTACTTCGGATAAGAGTATCTGCTAGTTGAATTGAATAAGTAGCTGCTTATCTGGCTGTGCCGCAGATCCTTTGTCTGCTGTACATTCACTAGTTGCACCATAGTATATGTAATATATAGGCCTTGCCTGTCTGCTAAATGAATACATAAAAAATTGATTACATTTGCGGTGCTCTTTAATTTTTTTAAACTGGCTAATTTGGTATTGATTGAGCACAATCTTACCCTGGCTTTGCTCTCTGCAGAACTCTCATCTGCAAAAGCCCTATGAGATCAACCTAATGGAGGAGCTGACCCTGAAAGGAGTGACCCAGTATTATGCCTATGTTACTGAGAGGCAGAAGGTGCATTGCCTTAACACACTGTTCTCAAGGGTAAGTCCTGGTTCGCTGTACAGAGTTCAATCCAAGCTCAACCCTTCACTGCTATAAATGGGCTCTGTAGAAAGGGACTGTAGATGATTGTCTTGAAATCACATTCTGTTACACATTTTGAAAAGTGGTCGTAAACTCCCAATGAGGGATCAAATTGAATCTGTCAAAGGAACCAGGTTGTGCGCAAAGAAAAACATGTCTCATTCATTTACGGAGTCGAATGATAGCACTTCCTACAGTCGAATGGTTGTTTTTAAACCGTACGATGGAACTTGAGAATTGAACATGCCATCTTGCGAATACTTCTCTTATGTGCGGTCGTCTTCCTTCAGCTCCAGATCAATCAGTCCATAATCTTCTGCAACTCGTCTCAGAGAGTGGAGCTTCTGGCCAAGAAGATCTCCCAGCTTGGCTACTCATGTTTCTACATCCACGCCAAGATGAGACAGGTCAGGGGAAAGTGCTGCCTCAGTCACAGCAGTCTGCCAACAACATGTTTATGAGTGTCAAGTGTACAGGCCGTTCCACAAAGCAAGCCATAAGCTTCATGTTAGGTCATTGTGACAGATTTTAGTGTTGTAAGGAACATGCTCGAAGGTCCCTCTAATATGCGTTGATTTAAATGTTCTCTTCGGATTCTCTAGGAGCACCGCAACCGCGTGTTCCACGATTTTAGAAACGGCCTGTGCCGAAACCTCGTCTGCACTGGTACGTGTCATCAGACTCTTAAAGAGCCTCCTGTTCTCTCTGCACTCCCAAGAGCTGCATTGTAGAACGTCTTTGACATCATTCTGCGTGATCTTTGTCCTCAGATCTCTTCACCAGAGGCATTGACATTCAAGCAGTGAATGTTGTGATCAACTTTGACTTCCCCAAGCTTGGAGAGACGTATCTTCACCGCATCGGCAGATCCGGTACAAATCCCTGCTGAAGGATGACCATTATAACATTACAAATGTCTAAATGCGAATCAGTTCCAGTTGCCATTAGGACTTCAGGCCTGGTAATGACAGTGGGTTGTGATTTAACGTCATGAACTTGAACCTGTGTTCTTGTTATCTATTGTCACTCACTAAACAGGCCGTTTTGGACACCTGGGACTGGCCATCAACCTGATCACCTACGACGACCGCTTCAACCTGAAGGGCATCGAAGAGCAGCTGGGGACTGAGATTAAGCCCATCCCTGGCAGCATTGATAAGAGCCTGTACGTGGCAGAGTACCACAGTGAGAGCGGGGAGGACGGCAAACTGTGAGCAGGAGAGGTGAGGATGGCACCAACACAGGCCACTTTAGAAGAGAACAAGGGATGTGCTGGCTGTGGTGTTTTTGAAACAGTGAATTATTGTAATAGGTTTGTTGTATCAAAGTAGTGTCTCCCTCCATCAGGATCTTTTTGGTAAACATCTGATTCAGAGGTTTGTGTGACACACCTTTTTCTTCTCTCCACAGATCAGTCGCACCCCACCCACCCCATCGCTCCTCCCCTTTTTGTTTCCCTTTCCCTTATGTGTCTTGGACCTTTTTTCAATACCTAGCTTCTGTCTGTCTTCCTTTTTGGGGGCCACCACAAGGAACGTGTTTTGCGACGGACAAATGTTGAAAGAACTAGTTTCCCTTTTGGTAGGGCTCTTTGCTGTACCACTACATAAATACTGAAGACATCAAAAGCACTTTGGAGGAAAGGAGGGACCAAGTAGAACATTTATCAATGGAACTAGAGTGAGGATTCATAGCCACAAATCTCTGCAATGCCAGCACACCAAGACCCACATGTCATACCTCCACACTCACCGTTTTTCATTTGTTTCCTAGTTTTAAGATATTTGAATCAAGTGCCTTAACAAGCAGCTGAACTTGTTCTAAAGTAATAACCCTTTCTCCTGATGCTCATCGAGCTCGAAAAGCATCCCACACTGCACTTTCATCCAAGTCCCTCATTTTGTTTCACTTATCAGTATCCTTCCAATAAAGGACAAACCACTTCGGTCAGGCCATACACATTTGGATGGTGATAATCTGGAGTGGGTGGAATTATTGCCTGCTGGCGTGGCTGCATATGAGTCTGGGCTTTGTGAAGAAGACAAACGTGGATTTTCTTCGAAGATACTGGATTAGAATGAGCTACTTTTTTTTCTTTTTTTTTCCCCTCCTTTCTTTCTTTCATGGTTCCAAGAGTCAGACTGACCACTTGTTGAAGAAGCACGAGCTTCTAAAGACCCAAACGCTTTCCTCCTCGTCTTTCAGTGTCGGAACAATATGAGCTGGTCAGAACTCCTGAGCAGCCCCTCCATACAGAGTCTTGAGGATTCCTCTTCCTGAGGGGGGAAAAGTGGATTCAGAAGTCCTTTTGTCCTACTCAGCTTCACCTTCCTTACCGGGTGGCCACACTTTAACCTCCCAAAATGTGCTGCAAACACGTGGGGCGCACTGTACACTCTGTATATACTTTGGTTGATTTTTAAAAGGTTTAAAAGACATGTTTTGAAAGGCTGGTTGATGATCGTGTGAGATTGTAGTTTTCCCAATCAGCACTGGCGCTTTGTTTCCTTAACTGCCATCCTCCTAACTGAAGAATATCGCAACCTTGCCCCATGAATTCATTTCTAATTCTCAAACGTGCCGAATTCAATTTGGATGTGAAACGGTTCCATTTTGTTGTAGCTGGAATGCGTCACTGACGCTGATTTAAGACAGCTTTAAGGCCCTTACAAATTCAGCAGTGGGTGCAGTTACAGAAACGTGCACTTGTGTCTAGATAGTTTAAATTATTACCCTGCGCCCCCCCCATCCCCTTCCCCTTCTTTGGGCAAGGGTAGTTGAACACTATGATGGTATTGTTTTATTTCTGCACATCACCAGCCTTGGCTAGTTACTGACTTTGAGACACCCACCAGGATCCCTGGTCTAAGTGAGTGTAATTTATAAAAAAAAAAAACATTTGTGTTGTATAATGTAGTAGTGCTACTTGCTGCAGTGCAGTTGGTTTGGCAGTAAGATAATTGCTGTTGATCAAGATGTTTATCTGTTATGTTGGTCTGTGTGCTTTTGGCACTGGTACATTACTTTTGGAAGTGTTTAGGGGGGATCTGTTTACTTCTCTCCCTAAAAAGAATAGAGATATAATGTATCAATGAAAACCATCTGACCCTAATGTAGCAGGAAAGAATCTTTGGAGTGGATTGCAAGTCAAGATGGCTTTTAAAAGCCACTTTCCACACAATGGTGCACAAAACAAAACGCAGACCAGGCTGCACTTAAGGATAGACTAGAGACATGGGGGTCAGGGATTTACACTGACTAGCACTGCTCACTCCACCCAGGTCAGCCTAGATGGCAGAGTGGTGTGTTGGAGTGTTGTGCACATGGGTGGGATGGGTGTTAGTGATGTGGGAGGGTGGGTGGGCATGATGGTGGTAGTAATGTGGGAGGGTGAGTTGCCTATAAATGTGTGGTTGGGTGGGCGGGCTGGCTGGCTGGCGGGCGGGCAGCATGGTGGTAGTATGTGGGTGGGTGGGTGGGTGGGTGGGAGGGTTGGTGGGTGGGAGGGTTGGTTGGTGGGTGGGTGGGTGGGTAGGCTGGCGTGGTAGTAGTAATGTGGGTGGGTGGTCATGTCAATTCTGGGGGGGGGGGGGGGGGGGGGTTAGGACATGGTGGTAGTAATGTTGGAGGGTGAGAGGGGTGGGTGGGCATAAAAAGTTTTTACCAAAATGTTTAGTTAAATAACCAACACCAGGGCTCGAGAATGTAAGTATTTGAGGCCACTGTATGTCATTGGCTTATCAAAGTATGCTGGTGTATAATTTTAGCCCTTTGGTGAATGAATGGTATGGGAGTGGGATTGCTAGGTCTATTGGGATATCTTTGATTATGAAACTCCTTTTGAGGTACTGAACTCTTGTGACCATTGTTGGTTCGCTTCTTAGGAGCCCTTTCCACCGGAGACGGTGAGATGCTCTACCTGTTCAGTTCTATGCAATGAGAGCCGTTTCTAATATCCTAGTTTTAGGACAAACCCACTTATTTTTCCACCTGTAGAACATTTGAATAGGGTTGACCTCAGGAATCCTCACCCTCTCATTGTTTAGGACTGGAACCCCTGTTCTCTTCTACTGTGGCCCAACAAAACACATCTCACAGAATGCCAATGTGATGAATAGATTTACTTTAAAGTATATTTTTTATTTTGGGGAAGAAATGGGGTGGGGGGAAGGGCTAAAAGAGATGTGACTTTAGATCAGAGAACAGGGGTTTAAATAAAGTACATTGGCAGCTGTCTTTCATATTTTATTACTTTGGGGTCACTGCATGTAGCCACAGCTCTTCTCGGCAGCACAGTCTTATCTTGTCTTGAGCAGTGTTCTGTGCTGTTTTGATGGGCTGTGGCCCCATTCAATAGTGGAGGGTTTTTGTATCTTGAAGAATGAGACAAGGAGCATCTTGCCACACATTTGGTCTCTTCAGATTGGTTTATAAAGGAAATTGTCTCATTTGTCAAGGTCGTTGTTTTAGGGAGAGGGAGGTTTATGTTTTTTTTTGCTGCCCTGATGCATAATTTCTGGCCCTGGTACAAACTATTGTTACAATTGGCTGGTAACATCAATTGGTAATGATACTGGATCGTTCCTCCAGGAATAATGCATCAGTTCGACTTCAAATGGGAGGGGGCCCTTTGGGCATTTATTGGGAAAAAATATATTTGGAACATCTGAAAAGGTTCTGGGTTAGAAAATCTAATGTCATAAAACTGTGCCCTTAAATTTGGACTTTGTTTCCCACTTTAAAAAAAAGCTGAAGGCAAAAAATAAATTTAAGTTCATAAAACCTTGTTAAGAAAACCAAATTTAAGTGAAATACTGCTAAGAATCGTTTATTCTTTCAAAATCTGGCATATTTAATTGGCAGTTTCTCAGTGAAGCTTGTTTTTAAGTGGGGTTTGTGTTGCGAAAATGTAATGGTTGATATCAGAAATGAAGGAACGTTTTTGTTTGAAAAATAAAGCTCACTGAAATCCCTTTTGCCTTTGTCAGATTTCTAATCTGCAAAACCTCAACCAGACCACTGCTCACTAGATGGCAGTGTGTTGCCATTGATCATGCAGCGAGCTGGCTTTTGATACATTCGTAGCAGTTCTCAGAGTAAATTGTCTTCACAACCCATGGTATGTAAAAATAGATCTAGTTTTAACAAAAAGTCTTATTTGTCATAGATGCTTTAATTTACCTGTTGCATAAAAATTAATTCACTTGTTGCATGAAGCTTAATTGAGTGACTAACGTTGCTGTGTTCGCACCAGATGCTTTAGTCGTATTTGCTTTACGTTTATGCGTTTGGCACCTTAAAATTGTCTTGGCTTAGACTAGACACAGGAGATGTACTGCAGAATGTACAAATGGCACAACATTGGGATGACAAGTATTTTGTGGACATTAAAATGAAAGTATATCCTGGTGAGTTTAGTCAGAAAATGTTGACCTGTGGATGAGCATATTCTGTGTATCATATTTTCAAAACAATATATAGATCTGAGAATTAGTCACTCAATTGCTGCCTCCCAGATGCTTTGCATATTTTAATGCCCCATCTGGCAGTGTGTTGCCATTGATCATGCAGCGAGCTGGCTTTTGATACATTCGTAGCAGTTCTCAGATCTAATCTAATCTAATCTGTTGGCTTTTCATAGTCTTACCCAGAAGCCTCTAAATATGACTCGTGCCCACAAAACTAAAAGAGTTCCTTGAAATGCGTTTTGAAGAACCAGGCAAATAGTTTTAACCATGGAATCCTCTATTAATGTGGATCGATCTAACCTTTCAGTTATTGCTGACAAGGTAAAGTTAAGCAATGATGTGGAAATAATGGAGAGTCCTGTCAATATGGGAGCTGGTTTGTTATGCAGGCCACAGTTTCTGAACGAAGTAGCAGACAAGAAACTGCATGACTGGGCAAAAAAGTTCCATCAGCTATGGAAGTCACTTGGACGAAAGGTGAATACTTGCACCAGTTTGGGATTAAGCTGTACAGTGGCGAATGCTTGAATGTCTTTTGGAAGTGATCAATACTTAATTTCCTCTAGTTTAGTCTTGATTGTTGAAACAAACATCCACTCAAGTGTAAAACTGACAACCCTCTTCCCAGATCCGCCCTCATGTAAGGGATAACCCTGAGATGTACTCCTAGATCTACACACCCCACCCTGTAGTTGTGCCAGGAGGCTGTTTCAGGGAGTTCTACTACTGGTGAGTGATGCTGCCAATCCATCCTGCTCCCTGTCTGGATGTGGGTTCTGGTCAGGACAGCTGCCTTTCAGGCTCAGACAGATGTCCAGCGCTAGCGGGCCTCAGTGCCACCATCTCTCCATGGAGAAGGCAACTTGAGCTTTGTCACATGGATTCCTGCTGGGTGATCAGCAGGCTCCTCCTGTCTGAGATGAGACAGCTTGGGAAATCATCTAAAACTTTGCCTACCTTGACAACAGGTTAGCCTAGTCTATACTAGCTCTGATTGCTTGTCAGCTCTCTTTAGCGTCATACAGCTGACAACAGCAGGTTGCAGCAACTTACCTTGAATTTTAAGTCACTCAGCAAACTGATGATGTGTGCGTTGGTGATTTTGTTAGAGTAGCAGGCTGGTTTCTAGCCTTTTATGACCTTTTTTATCACCTCATTTGTTTATTTTGCAGATATGGTTTTATTCCAAAGGGTGGGAGGGTTTATTATGAACACTCTCTCATGGTGTAGAGTTACCATCAAGCCATTAAGGATGACAGATGACAGTATAAAAACACTTCCTCAATCAAACGCTACATTGATCGTAGTGCAGAGACCTAAAAAAAAGAGAGAAATATATACGTTGGTCATCCAAAGCCCAGTGTTTATCCCAAATTATTATCATTGTTTTTGACCGGTTTAATGTGCTGGTGGGCCAACCAAGGTATAATGCCACCCACATTATCACGATGGGGGGGGGGGGGGGGGGGGAGGAAACAATTTGATTGCCAAAATGAAGCCTAACTACTTAGTACTTGAATGTACTGTCTTCCGTCCTACAGACCTGAACCTACTCCAATGATCTTAAGCTGGCTGCAGGTCTTACTGAAGGTAATGGTGAAAGCTCTTTCCTTGTTAAGCTATTCTTTCTTGTTTCTGTTCCCTGTGCTGTATCCCAAGATGCTGAGAAGAGGCTGTTAGCAGAACTACCTGCAGGTGCTGAGCCCGCTTGGGATTTCTCTCATTGCTGGTACATAGACAGCCACAGAAATAACACCAGCTCCCTCAGAGACATCCAGACCAGCCAGATACTCCCTGTGGAGCTCAATGCTCTGCACTGTCGAAACGAGAGGACACTTGCCTCCGTCCACCAGATACTGGGTGAGGATGGAGAACATTAACCTAATTTAAAAACCAATTTAACATGTTTTATCTGAAAAAATAATATGTAAATGACTGCTTTTTTTGGCAACCACATAGAATGTCTGTAGAACCCCCAACTCTGGTTGCTGTATGTAGAAGACAACATTGATTACCTATTGAAATAATGTCTTACAAATTTTTCGTACGTATTTTGTTTTCCCCAGGGGAAAGAAAAAAGACTCACACAGGCTTTCATGCTTCCAACTTGGCTCCTGATTGGGCGCAGTGCTACACACAGCCTGCTAGGGGAGACAAGACTCTGCGGCACCTGAAGGTTGGGAGCTCACTGTTTTAATTGCGTATCGTAAACGTGTTGTTTTTTAATTTTATTATTATTATCTGGAATGCACCTTAACACCTGCAGACATGGGCGTAGGAACCGGGGGGGACGGGGGGGACGTGTCCCCCCCAATGTTGGAGACAGGCGCATTTGTCCCCCCCAAAAATTATACTGCAAAATATTTGATTTCGATTTTTTTTACTTGTTAGCTTTTATTTTGAAAGCGCAACACAGCGTCTTGTCATCGGCCCCTCAATCGCTCAGACTCTGTAACAAACAAGACCTTTGTTAACGTAACTGTATACAGATATATCTTGTGGATTGTGTAGGTGAACTACATCCAAAGTCGCTGTCGTGAAACTAGCCTCTTTTCCACAAACAGCTGATTAACGGAAGTAGCTTCGAGGTAAAATTAAAAACCTTTAAAAACGTCTAAATTTCGCTAATGTTGTTGATATTATTGTGCATACGTATTTTAGTATAGTTACTATGTAATTTAATTACATAATTTCCCCAGGAATAACTATTAAAACGTATTTCGGAAAAAACGCTCAAACGGGTTTGTCCTCCCTACTCAGAGTGTTTGAGATGCGGGTGTCTGCCTAGTACTAGCGACAGGTCAGAGAGCCGTGAAGATGAAAAGACAGCAGCAGCTCACAAATTATTTCTTTCTCCAGGGCACGAAAAAAATGAAAGGAAATGTGAGTTGGTAATACTTTTGCCCAGGAGGGTAATTATAGTTTCTGTCTAACGTTAGACTTATTGATGTTAAGATGACAACATCTAACTAGTACACTCTTCTTGCTAGGTAAACGTTGTTACTATGACCGTTACTAGCCAACGGTTGCTGCTGGCGAAAATTTGGCGAACTTTCCAGTAACGTAAAATACGAAAAGAGATTTGATTTAAGATAACTGTAAAAAGAACATTATTTTCCTATTACAGTTTGTCTCAGTTGCTTTGGTGCTTTTCTCAGATCAGAATGAACATTCTCATAACTATTAGTTCAACCTCCGCAACATTTAGTCATTTGCCAGAATGATTTACCTATATGTTCAGTTACAATATGTCCTATTATATTGTTCCCATTTGTGCACAGCTCTACCAAAAGGTGTTTTATTCTGTTTGTTCTAAATAAGCGACTGAAGTATGAATTTAAACAATAAAATAAATTACAAACATGAATTTTTAATATTGCACTAGCTTTCACATCAGTATTTATCTATGCCTTATTCATCTCCACTGCTTTTATATTAGAGATCAGATGAAGTTCAGCTGGACATTCACAGTGAGGGAGATGCAGGGAAAGCCAGCACTGCAGAGTTGCAGGTAGGTGCTACAGTATAAAGTGAGGTGATGTTAGGTTGTTGATCATGAGAGGAAGGTTTTAACATGATAAGAAGGGAACAGTGAAAAGTACAAACATGATTTTAATATTCGTCCCCCCCAATGTTAAACTCCTTCCTACGCCCCAGCCTGCAGATGGGGCAAACACCATTCAAAGGACTCCACGCCATACATGGAGTCCCTTCATCACTGCAGGCTGGTGGGCAGCAGTGGGACTATCCCAACGCCTGGCCCTCACTGCAGCATATGCTTATTGAGGGTAGCTGTCACTAATGCCATACCAGTAGACCAGAGACATGCATTAAATGATGAACGGTTTCCTTTCATAGATATTTATGAGCACCTGTACTTGTGCTTATACTGCCTGACAGCCTGATATTAAAAAGAGTTTATAAAAGGGTGATTCATGTTTCCTATCTTTTTCCAGGTTTGTCCAAAGAGCTTCTGTCAAAGCCAATGAAATGGCTTTGGAGCTGGCCCAGAAGTGGATTAAAACCAATTGAGTCGCTTACGACAAGTGAGGCCATGTTTGAGAAGGTGATTTTTCACTTAACCCTCCTGTTATGTTCGTTTGTCAGGAACAGCAATAATGTTCCCGGGTCAATTTGACCCGGTGCATGTTTAAATATTAACAAAAAATTCTGAAACCCAAAAAATCCTAAAAAGCAGTGTGAATATTTAATTACTAACTCCATTACTAACTATTCTATCAATATTTAGTGCAATGGTGTTTCTTACCTCTAACAGTTAATGGTTCAATTAGGATCATTCCCTCGTTTTTCATTAAAAACATGCATGTTCAATTTTTTTTTTTTATGTTTCACCACTTGAATGCCACCAGCATTTCATCCACTGTGATATTAGGGCCTGGGTTATAGAATAGTGGAAGTTGCTCTACCCACTTGTCCCTCACAGTTCTAATAGCTGCCAGCTTGTCTCTCTCCCTTCTACTAGCCCTTGTCTCTCGATTATCAAATCGGATCACTCTGGAGAAAATGTGAAGACATTGTGGCTCGAAAATATAGCCCTGCCTGTCTCTGCATCCCACAGACTGGCTGTCGATTCATCCTTCGACTTATAGACCCCAGCAAGGATGAGGAGCCCCAAATATGCATCTAAATGTGTTTTGTCTAGCTCCTTCCAATTCTCCCCAAAAACACGCCTCTCTTCCAGATTAGTCATTTCCAGAATGACTGAATCTGAATCTGAATCTGAATATTGAATATTGAATCTGGCATGACCAGCTCAAAAACTGACTTGATATCAGTCACGCGAGTCACTGCCATCCTAGTGGGCCCTGGCACTGTCTTCATTATATTGTCTGCAGACAGTTTTGCCTGATGTGTATCTGGGGATGAAGACCACTGTATTTCACCATTTTTTCACATGAATGTCTTGCTTGGAAGAATAGGGATAGCAATTCCCTCATCTGGTTCAAAATCAGAATCATTAGAATCAGAATTTAGCTCAAGATGGTCTTCATCTTCAGACACATCCTCCTCCATTTCACTGTCATGATCAATGATGACTTCCAGAGCCTCCTGGACTGTCATCCTTTTGCTTCCGCTGGTCATTTTGTAAAGGTTTGCCTGACAGAGTGTAATGTTGGTGGGACTCCCATGCAAAGAATGTTTTATGTTTTGCCCCTCCCCTGTTGAGTGTGTGTGTGTGTGTGTGTGTGTGTGTGTGTGTGTGTGGGTGTGGGTGTGGGTGTGGGTGTGGGTGTGGGTGTGGGGGTGGGGGTGGGGGTGGGGGTGGGGGTGGGGGTGGGGGTGGGGGTGGGGGTGTGGGTGTGGGTGTGGGTGTGGAGTTTTCCTGCGAGAAAACCTGCACCTTTGTGTGTGTGTGTGTGTGTGTGTGTGTGTGTGTGTGTGTGTGTATGCGAGTGAGTGAGTGATTGGAATGAAATATGTCTCACAGTTGCAAAGAAAAAAGTCATAAAAAATTTCATTTCTGACACCCTTTTACCTCCAGTTTGACTGCCGGGTCAAATTGACCCGAACAGTATCTATGTGATATAAACATGCAGGGGGTGATTGCAAATATGTGACATGAACCATTTTCATATTATATGTTGATTACACTAATTAAGGCAAGCAGAAGAAGTTTCATACTGAAAAAATACTTTTAACTATTTTTCCTAGATCTTCAAACTTTAAAACGGGTCAATTTGACCCGGAACATAACAGGAGGGTGGGATTTACGTGCAAGATATGTATTAATCTTTTATTAAATCCCCAGAAAGGCAAGACCTGTTGAAGCAAATTAAGCCGTTGTGTAGCTTTATGATGGTTACAGTGCTACTGCTAGGTAAATGTTGGTGCTCTATGATTAACACAGCAGGCCAAACTGCTCTGTTGTTTTCTTCTTGGCAGTATGACATCAGTGGGGAAGGCAAGCCTGCTGGAGGTGGGGAATAAGAGGTCCAGGTATGGCTCCGCTGAGAACCACATATTCAAAGTGAAAAATAAAATAAACAACAAAACATCGACTTGTGTTTTTGCTTGGATTTGGCTGGGCCAATAGGGTGACGCTGCAGCTACTGGACCAGTGTCTCACTACAGGAAGTGGTGTCACGGCTTTGACTCCTAACTTCACCTTCTAACCACAAGCGTCTGGGAGGAGAAAAAGTTGATTGGAGGTGGGTGACACATTGAAAGAATACACGTTCATTGCAATTTAGGTGCCCTACATGCAACATTTTCAGTCCCCCTGGCCTGGAGCCCTCCATCAGAATCCTAGCCCTTTCAGAGGGCAGATTAAGTCTGAGAAGTTTAGAAAAGATTTTAACTTTTCACTGTCAGCCATGGATTTCATATTGTGCCCCATTTCTTATTTATTTTCAAATCTGAAAGTTATTTTAGATGAAATTCCTTGCAGGATTCCTTTCGATTAACGTTTTAGTATACTTCATAGCATCTACACTGGGGTTCTGAACTGTACAGTGAAGAGATGAAGATCACTGAAGCAATGTATTTCCCTCTCTAATGAAGTGTCTCTGCTGTCTGCTTCGTACTTCAGAAGATTATCCCTGCCTGCTGATATTGAACTGACATTACAAACAGTAATTCACTTAATCCAATTACCCAGCTGATTGCCCTACTGCAGCATAGATCCTAGTGTGTCTTGACATTTCAGTACAAACTACAAGGAAGATGTTGAACTGCTCATTGGAGACCCTGTGCTTATTGGTTGAAACTCACTGATATATTTTTTTTATTTAATTTGAAACAAACCAATTACCTGAGTAGAATGTGCCCCATAAATTCTTAAATCAAAGATGCATGGATCAATAATTAGGGCCAAAGCCAGTTTCTGTGTTCAAAATGCTTAGTAGTCTTGACAGAGCTACACTGCCACTATAATGACATATTCTAAGATATATTGGTCAGCTCTAGACAAGGAAGCATTTAGGAGGTTTAGAATTGATTGCATTTATTATTGGGAAAACATAGGTGCTCCTCAGTTCTTTTAGGCCATCCATCCTGTATTGAATTCTGCCCAGAAACAGGTGACAATCTCGAGAGGTAACAAGTAGAGTTTGTGCTTGTAATTAAATTGGTGTTGGCCATATGGTTCAACATTTTGCTTTAAAACATTACTTAATTGTTATTCAATGTAATAACATTGTTCATGTGTGAACATGAAAATTGTAGAATTTGGTTTTGATACCATATGTCATACAGGTTTTATAAGACTGCTCTGATCTGTACTAAAACAAAAAAAAATTATATCACTTGGGTGTGAAACATTAAATGGAGAAGGTATGTCAAGGTTAAGAAGAGTTTGTTTCTCAGAAATAAAAAGTGCCAACCTGCCCTGTAACCTCTAGTGAAGATGTGCATGCGCTCACTGGATCACTGCTCCTGATCTTGAACATACTAAACAGATTGACCCCGTTAAAAAGAAAAGGCCAGTGGATGCAGTGGTCCATGCAAGCCCAAAGATCCCATCCTTCAGATGTGCTGCTGTGAGCTCAGCGTATCCACAGCAGCAGTGGCCTCCTCCACCTGGTGTTGTGGCACTCCGACAGAAATAGCTGTGTTGATTCTGCAGATTACTGGAGACTGGCGGCGTCAGCCAGTAATCGTTATGTTTTCTGAATTTGTTGTCAGCAGTAACTCAAGTAGAACCTAGTTTTAATAACTCAAATGTGTCATTGAAGCAGAAATGTGTAGCTGGGAAAAAAAGCTTGTCAGCCTGTATAAAGGATTGTGTAAGGAGTTCCAAGATTGGGACTAGGTGAACACTGAATGTAAAAACGAACAAAATTCTGCCATGGACGGGATAGACTTTAAATTGAACAGGCAGCAGTGTCAAGTATAACATTACAAACACTACAGTATGTAATCATGCATGAAAAGGGTCATGATCCTTTCTACTGGAGAAATTGTTCCACATAAGCACAAGCAGGCAAAAGTAAGAGGTGGGATTACACTCTAGTACTTAAAGCCTCACCTGGTTGGAACCCTGCTAGCATCATGGGCATTCTTGGCTGATGCATGGCAACGCCACAGAAGCTTATTGACAATGGTCTTAGACTGTTAGGAGAGGAACTGAAGGAGCAGCACCGAGACTTGATGTACCAGTAGACCTATTTTTATTACAAATTTGTTAGAAAATTACTTCAAGCACCATTAGTTACTTACATGACTTTAAAATTCGACTTATTGTCCAACCCACCCTGTGATGAATAACAGGTCCCCAGGAGACAAAAATAGGGTCAAAATGGGAAGCATAATTTTCAGATCAATGGACAGTGGTTAAGACTGATTGTCTTAAAAACTCTTTATACACTTCCCTTCCAGTCTGAGTTACTTGGCCTTGCATGTAATATGTTGCAATTATGAATTTATTGTAGAAGCAATGGATGAGTGATGATGACGATGTGGCAGATCTCAAACCCCTTTTAGCAACTGTCACAAAGATAAAAGCTAGCAAGGTAAGAGGGCATGTAAAAGGGTTTTCACAGTTCACCGTAGTTGTGAAGGAAAGGTATGGCTGTAGACCAAGGTCCTCCATGATTCATTACCGGTCTCAGTCTCTGGGCCGCCTGGTGCACGCAACACATCACAGGGTCCCTTCATTACTCAGAGAGTGGTCCTGCTGCAGGAAATCTGGCTGCTCTGAAGGGATAATCTCCTCTGCCTTCTGGGGGGCTACCCTGGAGCAGCCAATCAGCTAGTCACCCCGACGGCAAGGAGCAGCCAACCAGCTTGTCACTCCGACAGCAAGGAGCAGCCAACCAGCTAGTCACCCTGATGGCAAGGAGCAGCCAATTAGCTAGGCAGTCAGACAGCAAGGAGCAGCCAACCAGCTAGCCACCCCGTCAGCAAAGAGCAACCAACCAGACTGACAGACAGCTAGCTACAGGACGATACATATCCGTCAGATGGCAGACCAGACAGTGTGCTAAAAAGCAGACCAACAGCTCCTTAGCAAACACACCTTCCTATCAATCTCCTTTTTCAATCTCATCCAATCAATAGCTCATACCATAAGGAGCGTTCGTGGCACATGAGTATTTTCCTAATTATGAAGCTTCCCTGTTATAAAAAGTATAAATTGTTTGAACAGTCGACCTGCTTCTTAACCTCTTAAACCGGAAAGATTGGATAACTAGAGACATTATCCTGAGAGATATGGGATGGCTCAGGGTTATTGATCGGGCACAGTGAAGATCTCAAGTTTTTTTTCCCCGTTAATCCATAACTTTGATGATTAATTTCAGTACAGTATCTACTGCTCAAAAGAAGATTCCAAAACCCAATTTATACTTACCCAAGTAAAGTAAATGTAATATTTTCTCAACTGCTCTTTGCAAGCAGAGCTCCTAACTTTAGAAATAGGATGCAATAAATCAATAGCGTACTTGACTATCATTAAAACTATTATTGCTACTTTTATGATCGTATATATCCTATAAGGTATATTCCATATTGCAAAGTTTGCACGTTTTAAGTGCGTCTATTGTTACAGTCCACTAGAACCTGCGGGGACAGCCGAGAAAAGGCTTGGGGAGATGAGAAAAGAAAAGTATAACAGTGTAAGAGTACAATAGAATATAGTAGAGTGCTCATCAACTACTCAGTGAAGTAAAATAAAATTAGGATAAGTGAAATTTGACTTTATTCACATTTCCATGTAAGCTGTACAAAAAATTGCACTACTATTGTCCTCGGGTCAAAATGACCCGACAGTCAAATTGAGTTGAAATCACAGTCACTGAGTCAGTTACACACAACAAACATGTGAGAATGCTTTAGTTCTGTCTATGATCAGTCAGTAGCAGATATAAACATGTGGTTTTCTCCCATGGAGTGCACTTTCTGTAACCACATCTGACCCCATATGGATTTAGATGAGAGTGTATACAAATGCGGGAACAGACAGGTTCTCGTTGTTGAAATGTAACAATATTGCCTATGTTTTCAAACCCTACAGAGGGTAAAAAGCACGAGAAAGCAGGTGCGGGAACCGGCAGCCTATCAAATGATCAAAATGTAACAATATTTGTCAACAAACCCTTGTCTGTCTGGCCTCTCAGATGCTATAAAGGTGCCGTTGATCACAGTACCCCAAATTATCTCTGTGCTGAAGCCATGAAGCGTGCACATTACTCTGTTGAACAGGCTCTAGAGCAGATTTTTGAAAATGTCCAGGAAGACAACAGTGACTCAGAAGAAGAGGAGGAGGTATCAGAAGAAGAAGATGGGGAGGAATACAACCCAGAGCATGATGCCTCATCTTCAGATGAAGAAGAAATGCCTCAAGAGACTTTCCTTTCAAAAAATGGCAAAATAGCATTGGTCCTCAGCATCATTTGACCAACATGGCAGGATGGCAGAGCAAAATGTCATGAAGATGACTCCAGGACCCACAAGATATGCCGTTTCCCATGTCCACGATATTGCCTCAGCATTCCACCTGTTCTTCATGCCAGCAATAAAAAAGATAATCCTGGAGATGACAAATCTGGAGGGTTTTCGAAAATATGGAGACAGCTGGAAAAGGATGGATGAGGTTGACCTGTATGCCTACATCGGACTGCTAATCTTAGCAGGTGTGTACAGGTCCCGAGGCGAGGCTGCAGCTAGTCTATGGGATGCACAGAGTGGAAGGCCAATCTTCCGTGCCACGATGCCCCTCAAATGCTTTCACACATACTCAAGACTGATACGATTTGATAACCGTGAGTCAAGACCTGCAAGACGTGTGACAGACAAGCTGGCTGCCATAAGAGAGGTTTGGGACAAGTGGGTGGAGCGGCTGCCATACCTATACAACCTGGGGCCTGATGAATAAAAATGTATTCAAAACTACTTTTTGCACATATTTGCCACTTTTCTAGACTATAGAAATGCTATACAAATATTGTTACCACCAAATTATTGTTTACCACCTATACAGTAATAAATAATGCAATTGACTCATAAAAAACGAGTGGTGTCTCTTGAATAAATGCTATCTTTCTGCCATGTGAACACGAAAAAAACTCAGGTATTCAAACAATTTGTAGTGACAAGTTGTGTTTATTCAAGCTAAGTCTACATTTGTTGTTAAAAATTCAATTAAGCTGCTTTATTTTGGGGGTTTAGTGAAGGCGGGTCATTTTGACCCGGAGGACACGGGGTGTGCATAGAATATGAGGACAACAGGAGGGTTAATATCCTCTAATCCGTGCCAATACATAGGGATCTGTCTATTAACTCACATTTCCTTTCATGTTTTAAGGAGCTCCACAATCCACTTACATGAAGTCACACTGTGCTAAACAATGGATGTGTTGTAGCCTTCATCGTTGCTTTCATTTGTTGAGCACCGACACAGCTGCATGCGATCCGAATCCTTTCTCCACCCTACTGCACCTGGCAGTGTTGTCACACCCCACCACACCACTGTGGGGTAGTAGAGATCCTTGTTTTCCTGTGTGACAGGCATGCTTTTCTTTCCCAGTACTAGTTACTGACTGCATCAATGTGGATTGGCACCTGTCCCCATCTGTAGCATGCTAAAACGTCCTGGAACCTTTCGTGTGACATTTAAAATGACACTTCAAGTGGAAAAGAACTTTTTGGGGTTGTCCGTCTTGTCGCTCCCTATATTTTTTTCTTCTTCATTGAATGTGTTCCTGTTGTGCTGCACTAAAGCAAGATGTCCTTAACAAAGAGATTCATGCTTCTTTTTCACACTGAAATCTTACCACACGAACCAGGATCGACGGTGGTGGACTGGTACTCAAATCAATACTCTCGCAAAAATAGAGAGATAAAGTCCAGAGTCCAGAGTCGCAAGAAATCTTGCACATAGAAGACACACTATAAAGCATGAGCATGTCTAGCACTCACATACTTTCAGTGCCCAGTCCTTCAGGGATAAAAATAGAGTTGTGTGTTTACCCAGATGGCCGCTGTGTAATGGCAGGACACAGTGTGACGTAAACATCAGTAAGACATGCACAAACTAAGGATGACTGCATGGGAGCTCTGCTGTGAAACATGCAAACAAGCCAGTCTCATGGACACACAATGGGAGAGGAGAGGCGGAAAACAGAGGGGGGAGGGGGCTGTTTGTTGGGTAGACCGAGGCAGGGGGAGTGGAGGAGAGACCGAGACGAAGGCTCTGCTTATCACAGCTGCACAGATGGCGCAGCAGATGAGATGGGAGGGATAGGTACGGCGATAAGGAGGGAGAGCAAGACGGAAAGAAAGAGAGCAATGGCAGGAGAGCATGTGTGTGACAGTGTACATAAGGAGGAACGTATTGGTGTACTTCCAAGGGAAAATGCTTTAATATTTATTGTGCAGGGGGTGGTCGGAAACTTTCTTTCTACTTTCAATTCGTCAGTAAGAAAAATGGTTGCAGCGGTAGCTTTGAAATATTAATCCTATTGCAGAAAGAGAGGGCGAGAGAGAGAGAGAGAGTGTGAGAGAGAGAGAGAGAGAGAGAGAGAGAGAGAGAGAGAGTTTGGGTGCTGAAGGTAACAGACAAGAGGGGAGGACAGGAGGGAAGGAGAGGGAGGGATGTGAAAATGTTGGGAGGATTCCGGGCTGCTTATGAGAAAGCATTCCTTACAGTTTGTCTGCAGGTAGAACGGGCCAGTCTTGTTGTTATGGAGGACAAGACTTGTAGACAACTTGATCATGGTTCCATTCTCTCACGGGCTTAACATTATTCCGAACATAAGTAATTCCCTTAACTTTCATCTCTATCGGAACTATATGTAACCTATTAGCGTCAAAAATGCTACATATGTACGGTAGATGGGCCACTTTTTGTGTCTTATAGAAGACTAAGTAGAAATCTATTCAAGTTGCTGCATCACATTAATTGTAAAATATTGCCGTGCAGGATGAGAGCGGGATTTGTATCATACTTTATCATCCGGATTGAGCCAAAGTTGTTCTTATCTAATGGGGCTTTAGCACACTGTTTTGACCAGTCGTCACAAGAGGGTGAGAAGGTGCTACAATGTATTCCTTATGCAGACACTTTTACCCCAAAAGACTAATTGGGGGCAGGATTTGATCTACAGTCCGATGCTTTACTTCAAAGTTATACCCATCCCCTCCTTCTGAGCTCTACTGCTGTCATATAATTCATATCAGTCATATCATTACTAGCAGACACAGTACCTGTATAACCGGTTAAATTATTCTCTCTCTTCGTATCTGACTCATTGGTTTCTGGTGATATCACACCTGCGTGATTACCTTTATCATCTTGAGTCTTAACAGCCTGTGACAGTCTGTGAAGTGTAGGTGCATGATGCTGAATTATGCGGATTAAGTGCGGTACTCATGTTCGAACTAAAGGAATCATTCAGCAGCCTGCCACAGCTGCAGGGTGAGAGAATGGAAACTGCCTCCCAGGTGCTGTACCAGCAGATGGGGCTCAGGATGCAACGCTAGCATTCCCTAGGTGCCGGCTCTGCCTTTGAAACATACCCGAGCAGAAAGAATCTCACTTGCTATGTTTGAGTGGGGAGCTTCAGGGAGGGACAGATGCTCTGATACTCCAGCGGGGGAGCGCTGCGGGGCCTCTGCTGGCTTCTCTCTGCCCGGCGGGAAGACCTGGAGAAGCCACACCTCCGCAAAGTTCTGCAGGGGGGAGCTGGGAACACGTGAGGCGCCTCTGTGTTAGTTGGGTCACGCTGTTGAGCACGGCAGGGGGAAGTGTGATCACAGGCTGCACTGATTTGTTGAGTGGGCACACCAATCACGTCATTGGAATAAGAACAAATGGGCTCGTTGTGGAGGCCATGGAGACTCGATTACTCACTGCGTCTTTTCGCCCTGTAATAATTACATCATGTTGGTTTCAGTTCCTTTTCTTGAATTAGACAGCTTGGAGTTTGTAGAGATAATTACACATACAAACAAGTGCCTAATGAGAATGTGATGCCAAGTTATGGTGTTATGGTTGTGGTTACTTATGTGCACTGCATGTTAGTTTAGAACCCCTTTTCCATCTTTCATTAAGTCGAGGTAAAGTGGTACTCGGTGTTGTAAGCCCTTGACGAAGAGATCTCTGCCCAGGAGAATGGAGAGTGCAGGGCTGGGATGGGTGTTTGTCCTGCAGGAGAGATTGCTGATACATGAGGTGCCCCAGCCTTGGAAAAGAGCTTCTGGAGAGGCCTTGGCTGAGACGTCTAAGTTTATCACTCTTAATGAGAGACTCTGCAGTAGGCCACACTCCATTACACATGAGCCAGATGATAAATGACACCTCCTTCCACCACTCTCTGACCCCAGAGGCTGTTTAATTAATCAGAGCCAGGACATGGCCACCATGCAGCAGCCTGTTAAATAGTGGTCTGACTGGGCAATCCTGCCTGGACAGAGCCTTGTCCCTCTCCTCACCTTCTTACTCCTACCTACACACAGTTGTTTGATTATATTCCCGGCTTCCCGGCTCCCTGCCCTCCCTCCTCCTCTGCAGAAGTGTGGCACCACAGGAGGTCTTCTTTATTCCCACAGGGACTGTTGCCTACAATAATTGCAGTTTGGGTAACAAACAGGTTTGTTAATCAGGATAGGAAATGAATAATTGAGAGGAACAGATTAGGCGGTGGAGGAATGTGTTGTGGGCAGGTTGAGTACCCTGAGTCCCCCTAGACAGATGCTAGTTGTGTTGATCGTGATGAGAAGACCTTGGAGGCTGGAGACCAGAGCCTTCTTTACAGCGGCTTTCATCTATATTACGGATGTGGAGGGATTAGTTAGTTTCACACTCAAAGCATGTATTTGTAACCTTTGATGCTTCCAAATCATCGGTTTTAGTGAGGGTTAACACTCAGACCATACATTTAATGGTCTAAATCTTAACAAGTGTTGATACCTGACTAATCAATGTCTCTTTCACTCACCTTTGATCAGTTCTTTAGAGTGGACTATGCATACAGAATTCATACTGGAACTGCATTTAAAATACTTGCAGACAAGTATGAGGACAGCTTCAAATGACATTCTTTGAAGTATTTCCGTACCCTTTCAACCCCAGGCCAATTTGAATGTGTTCTTTGATGGTAAACCAAGGGCTGCATAATTGTTGTACTGAAACAAGATACGATTCCACGATTGATAATAACACTCTAACTACTGATTAAGAGTCGAAAATTTTTTTTTTTTCTGTATTAAAAAAACGAAACATCAATTGAGTCTAATCATCAACCGAATCTGCGTTTGGTAAATTTCCTTTGGCATGGGTCCCAACAGGGTGTCTCATTTCATGACATCAACTGAGGTTTCGATGTGCAGACACCCCCCCCTGGTACATGGATACACAGCAGCTAACTGAGGAGAACAGGGGATCTCTGCTCTGCACTTCTTTGATGTTTTCCGTCTTTGTTATGCTATATACATATCTCTATAGATATCTCTGAACTCCAACCTGACACGCAGTCTCACCGCCTCTCACTGTCTTGGACTGTGCTTTTGACATTGATGGGGGCAAATGGCTGTTCTGCACATCTCGTTCCTCAGCAACAGTATACATCAGAAGTGACAGCCGCCCGGAATAGCGAGCCAGAGTGGAAAACTATACGTTTCATTTTCCGTATTTTACTTGGAAAAGTGAACTCGTTTGTCATTGAAATTTTAAAGTAACTCCTGCCAGGGAAAGGTCACCCAGACAAGACTGAAATACCGGAGCCGGAAGCCGTGAACTGAAGCTGCATTTTAAATGGGACTCCATTAAGAGATGGAGAGTGGTGTTCATTACTCACCCCACACATATCTACTTCTGATACCACAGCGGAAGGTGATGAGCACACGTGCACGCACCTCCCCTTAAAGACATCCATGGATGCTTTTTCATACACAGGCGCAAAGCAACAAACTTGCGCATGCACCGATACACAGGCAAACGTCCTCACGTACAGCTGTTTAATGCAGAGACAGAGAATAAGAGAGAGAGAGAGTCAGAAAGAAAGATTGAAAGCTTTTTTAATGGACTCTGCTGGCTGTTTTTGTGTCACAGCCCCAGTGTGGTCGTCTGTATCCACACAGCCCAGCCTTAAGCTCGGGAGACAGAGCAAAGCCCAGCCCAGTCAGAAGCAGCTCGGCATGCACAGCCCTCCTGGCGTCCCTGGTTTGTCTCATCTGCTCTCTGCATGCTGAGCATCTTTCAATCTGGCCGCGAGCGATGGAGCGACTGCCGCTCTCCATGTCAGCTTTCCTCAGGATTTTCAGAAGTCTTCTGTCAAATCTCCCTGCTGGCTGGCCCTGCAGGCTTCAAGGAAATTAACCAGGAGACGAGATGAGCTGGAGAGGAACACTGGAAAGAACATTTTTCTGTTTATGCTGCAGCAGCATTACATTTTCATAAAAGACATTGTGATCTCTGCCAGCGGTCATTTGGGTTTGGGGTCTTTTAGGGTAGCTAAGGAACATCAAAATGAAAATGGCCTTTTCAGAGAAGTTGGCAGCCGACCAGCAGTTCTCTTAGTTCCTGGGTTTTACTTTTCAATAAGCTGGCCTTAAGGAGGACTTGCAGTACTTTTATTGCTGACCCGATCTCTATAATGCATGAGTTTTAGGGATGTGATAGCATAATTCTGTAGCAACAACGATATTATTCAAGATTATATCAATGTCCGTTACACTTTAAACTGATGAAAGTACAAAAACGTTAGGAAAAAAATATAATAATAAGATATAATAATAATAATATAAATCTTTCTAGCCTTCTTTTTATATCATCCATCAGGACCTGACTCTGAGCTGCATGCCTTATTATTTCCAGTCTCTTGGTACAGTATGAATCACTGTGTGAAATGTAGCAAGTACTTTAAAAGTCACCCAATGGACATATCCATGATAAACAAAAGGAACTCAAATAAAATTGTTTCTGTCTAACTTCCAGAGCCAAGCGGGACATGAGAGAGAAGACAAAACTTCACGACTGCTATTATTTCCTTTAAAAGCAGGAATTTTTTTTTTAATTGAAATTGACAATGAGCGCTTACGATAAAAGATTGTTAATAACTTTGCGAATCAATCTGAACAATATTAAATCAACGATCTTCATTAGCCCTCAGAAACAAAAGTTCCCTCTTACTTGCTGAGAACAGATTGCAGAAGGCCAAGAATCACACCAGTGAAGAGGACTTTCTAATAACTTGCTGTGGGTGTTTCAATGAGGACTTCTAATGTGCTTTACCACTTCACACCTCTGCACTGTAAAAGCCTCTTCTATGCTAGAATGGCATAATTAGTCTCCAGATACCTTAAGACCTACATTCTGGGGCTTTGTCGAGTTGTTTTCTACCTGTGATTCCTGTCACAACACATCGCACAAGATTTCCAATAAATCTCCCATTAGCCTGTGCGACAGATTACGAGCACATCATGACATATCATTTATTGTTTGGCACAAACGACTGTTGATGCCTTGCGTTTGCCAAAGCTCTCTCAAATGGGAATGATGATGAGATCCATGTGCAAAGTATTCTGTTTAAGGTCTCACACAATGTCCAGGCTGGAGGCCTAGTCGGGCCTGTGTCAGCGTGTCCAAATTAAGTCAGCCACAAAATTAAATTGCCTTATTCAGAACAAAACATGAAATCAAATGAGCAGAGACAATCTTGTCTCCCATTGAAGAGACTGATCAGGGCAAGTCAGGGAATTGTCTCGCTTGTCTGCGAAAGGCTTAATGTTCTCGAGGATTAACTGGGTCTCAGCCATTACTCTGTTGTATTGATGTATTCATCCTTTCAGCCACCCAACGTTTAGAAATATTCACTATACAGCGGTTCATCATCAGATAAGGAGACTAAGACACGTCTAAAACCGCCCATTGGCCCTATTCCGAAACATGTGTACCGTTAGTGTAACAGTCATTTAGCTACACATGAAGCTGTTTAGGTTCTTCATTTTTTGTGTTCTTTAGCATTTGCATCATTAGTGCTTTCTCAGCTTCAAAACGCGACGCAGCAGCAGTTAGCAAATTAATGCTTACATCAATATGCATTTTATTGTTCTGTGGAGCGGACAGTGGGTAGGCCTATCTGGTATGGTTGATTAGTTTTACCATCTTGATTGGTACTGTACGATGGAGGACCAGTTCTGCTCTCCACCAACTGAGAGACTATTTCTGTTTGTGCTGTCTCTCTATAAAATGTCAAACAACTTTGTCAGCACACTGAGCGCATTCTCTGTTGACACCGTCAGGGCCTGACAGCAGTGTATGCAAGGTGTTGAAGAATATATTAATATAATATCATATATAGAATATGAATATATTACCAGTTACAAATGTCCTGTTTACAACAGTCCAACGAGACATATGCAATAAAAAAAGGTGTGCTAAGAGATGATGAAACTAAAAAACACTATTTTGTAACCGAGAACCTATACTTTATTCAAAGTAGAAGATATAAGTCTATCTTTCACTTAGATGTGAACGACACCATTTTTGCAGGTGACATTATTTCCTGTCGGAATGCCAATCCGTGATCAAAGTCACATTTGTTTAGCCATATGCAACAAACGGTGTCTGAGAAACTCTCCAGACAACTGAACTGTGAGCTTCCTTCATACTCCGATAGGTTTGAACTATCTACCTGCCGTTCCATCCCCCCCCCCCCTCCCCTTCTGACACTTGTCTGCCTCTGATTCCCAAATGAAGCCTATTTCCTTGGTAGCTTGCAGCCATTAGGCAACTGCTGATATGTGAGGATGCATCTCTCTCTTGGCCAAGCAAGGCAAATAGCAGTTACAAAGCAACTCAGATATCCCCTCTGGCTCTAATGGTGTTTTCTGTCACCCAAAGAGAACCGCAGGGGTAATGTTTATCGACTTCAATTTTCAACAACAGCCATAAATGCACAGCTAAATCCACAGCACACAGAAACCTAGACTGGGATAATCTACATATCCTCTAAAATCCCCAACCAGTCAAATGCTTCTGAAAGACAGACACCACCATGTGACCACAAAGCATTCACACGCTTCTCTCCAATGAATATAAAGTATAAACACTTCTCCAAACTCGCCACCCCTGGCCTCCATTTCACGCCATTATCTTAGCATAATAAACACATTAGCTTCTCCCTACCCCAATCCAAACTCTGAAGATGAATCTTTCCCTGCCATATAAAATAATTTACAAACATTATCTGTGCTGATGAATAATTCAGGAAGGGTTCATAGAGAGTGTTAGTCCCATCTGAAGTCCAGAGGATGCAGAGCTGACAGCCTGCTGGTTACTACAGCTGTGTTTGGATCTTGGGGAGAAAAGGAACGGATTTAGAAAGATTTTTGTCTTTTTTCAAACCTTAAACACTCATGTGAATTCTCTTTTAAGGACTGCAGTTGAAGCAATTCTTCAGCTCCAAAAGCAGGTCAAACTGTATGTAACTCAGGGAGTGGGAAATGTGTAAAAAGGCAATAATTACAGTACAGGACCTCTTGAATGTTCTGTATCCATTATTATCTACTAGTGAAAAACTCCGACATGATTATTCTCGTCTTGTAGTGGGTCCTGTACCTAGTCTAAAATATCATGTAAGAACAAGCAGCAGATCCTTCAACCACCAGCGCACCTGGCAGTAGGATAAAAGGTTGCGCAATGCCAATCATCTCATTCTTAATGGATGATGGGTGTTTAGTCATCTAATCGACTAACAAGAGGTGAAATTATAGGATCAGTTTGAAGTCGCTGTGCTTACAGTCATTCATCATTAAGACAGTCTATGGCCGCTTGCAGGATTACGGTTTCTTCTGGGAGGTGAAAGCATCTTTCACATCATTCATTCATGCCATAGATGGATTTATTCCAGTTGTTGTTCACAATGTAGCCACAGTGCTGCTACCACCAACCTGTTAATTAAAGAGGCAGAAAGGATGTTTAAAATTGAATGTGGTCGTTGCATGATGCAACAACCTTGCTGTCTTCTACTTTGATCTGCAGGCAGAGAACGTCAGCGTTGCAGGGCCAGTGGTGATTGGCTTTAATGTGGCATGATGCTGACTGAGTCCGTGTAGGGTTCCCTGTGGACCACTGCAGGCCACAACACTGGAGCACAGTGCCCGACTCCCCTCTTTCTCCTTAGGCTCTCCATTACCTTTGAAAAATACCTCTGTAGCACCCCCTGGAAGATGTCATCTCACAAACCTGATGCAAGCTTCGTCATCAAGCTGTGTCTGAATCCCGGAGCGATGCCAGCCTAGAGCTACTCTTTACCTATTGCCAGCTACTCTTTACCTATCCTGCTGAAAATTGCCAAAAGGAGTGAAGCTATTCAATAACTGTAGTTTTAAAAAGACACTCCTTTGCAACCACAGACCAGGTTGATACTTGATCAACAAGTGTTTCATAGTTATAAGTCACACTGTATGAATCTGAAAAGTTGAAAACTAGAAAATCTCTCCTAATGAAAAGCATCAAGGAAATGTGAAACCTTTCACGAGGATCGGTGAAATGGAAATTCATATTGAAAGGATGTGTAAAATTTGAGCAGAGTGTGGTCATGAGCTGTAAAGAATGCGACAGATACCACAAAGCTGTTGGGAAATTGTCGGAACAATCCGTTTCTAATGAAACGGAGAGTGAAGTGGAACGGTGCAGAATAGGAAAACCATCATTTATAATACCTAAACATCGAGCCTGGCAGGGTATCCACTCAGTTTTACTTTGCATTCCTCTGCAAGGCTCACCTTTGCAAAGATCAAACCATTTTACTTTAATCTTTAAAAAGATTATTTAAAATTCCTTGTCCAAGGTTAGGAGTGGTATGGGTCAAGGCTAAACACATTGGGTCTGTGTATAGATGATGCTCTGGTTAGCAAGGGCAATTTTCCCATGGGCTTGGATGATCCAGCCATCTATTTACAGTCAGGAGTGCAGAAAGCTGTGTGTTCAGGTGGCCACATAATCCCTCCCGATGCCTTTTTTGTCGTAGCAAACAAATCAGCCTGCCAAGAGCTCTATACATGATCACAGAGGGCCCATTAGAGACCAGTTTAAACAAGGCTCAGCAATTAAACAATTGAACCGTTTTCAAAGTCCTTGAGCAAATGGCAGTAGACTAACCACTCACACTCAAACTCACAAGTCAGGCCAAAACCATTCAAAACTGTAAGTAACAGAATTTGTAACACAATAAAGTCTGTGACACAAAAGAGCCCACTCTTCAACCATCAATTTTTCTTCATGTGAAGCAGAGATCATTTTGTCCAAACAATTGGCAGTAACAACCAGCAGGATGTTGAGAACCATAATCGATTCTATTTGTTAAAAGCTGCAGATAACTTTCAATTCACATTTTAACAACCCTTCTGTTTTACGGTTGGTTTTGAGGGTACTTCCTTCTTTTGAAGGTTTACAGTGACAGGAAAAGTAAGGTAGAGAATGATATGAGGCAAATGGGCTTTGTCAGATTCAAACCAAGGGAGCTGTGGTAAGGCCTCAGTTTACAATGGTGCACCCACTTATTCAAGTGAGCCATTAAGGCACCTCACAATTGCATGTCATTATAAAGGCATGAAATCTTTTTCTTTAGTATTCACATATAACTTTGTAATTTCCTCCATGAGAGAAAAGACCGTGGACGTTTTCTGGCATGCAGACTGAAAGTAACCTGAGGGCAGAACAGCGATATGACCACCTTTGACGATACACAAGGGCCTTGGGGTGATTAATGCTGACACCTTCCTTCTCACTTTTCAGAAAGAGAAAAGGGTCATGGAAGTGGACTTTGATAAAAGGAGGGATACGAAAAAACAAGGGGAACGTGTTCGGTCCTCATTGATAATCAAGATGTGACTCGCTGATGATTAACTTATGACGGACATGTGGTCTCAGAGGAGACATTAGGCGAGGATGAGACGTACCTCCGGCTGAATTCCTCGAACGCATATGAGTTTATGAGATACCGGGTTACTTATGGGTATACACTTAAAATGGAGGTCTTTGGAAAGTTTCCCAGCCACTGCAAGAGATTGTGGAGTCGGTGTCAGGAAATGACAGGTGGTGGTAGCAGTCAGGTGACCAGTGCCTCCCCTCTCGGCCGTGTCCTGTTTGTGTTATACTCCCTGTTTATCTCACCTCTCAACAGGTCTAATTAACAGGGCCTTTCATGAGGGTCCAGGGGCTCTCCTGCAAGGTGTGGCTTATTAATACTCTAATACCAGCAACTTAGGTCCCTCAGACCCCAGCCAATTAATCCTAATATAATTAGAAAGTGGTGAAGTGCAAGGGGTCAGATATTTATATAAAAATTTCAGGTTTTAGTCTCCCCTGCCCACTTCAACTTGCATACAAGCTCTACTAGACAGGATATTTTCAGATTAATCGTTGGCATCGATTCAAGGATATGTCCTCTGCTAAATGAGGAAGCAGACGGGGTAATTTGTTGAATATTGGAATTATGCAGGGACGGGACAAGGTTGTAGGAAATGTATTGGACCATTGAAACAGCTGTGGATATGCCACTGGCTGGGTCACATGCATAAACAAATATGTATTCATGCATGTCCTTTAAGCAGATTATCTGATTGCTTGTTATCACCCAATCAAGTTGAGGGTTTTAGAACATTCGACACACAATCAATTGTATTTCAACTGTGTTGGCTAAATTCTTGGGATCGTATAAGTGATGTGATACCTTTAAGAAGTCTTGTAAAAATCTCTCTCAACGTTGTCAAATGCTGTTCCTAGACCAAAATGGTATGGTAAAAACTGTTTTTAATAACAAAAGAGATAAGTTGCAAGCGGATGAATTGTGATCAGTAAACGCAGTCCGTCTCTGTTAAGCCTTTCATTCTGTCAGACAGATAGTGCAGAGTTTTGCACTGGTGCCATCAGATGGCAAAGAATAAAACTTGTCAGCACTTGTCTGAGCTCAGACTAGTGGCACTGTTTGGTTGGTCCCAGCCTTGCTGGGTGCTATGCTGTGAATCACTCTTCTCATTTACCCTATCATCTCTCATGCTCTCTCACCATCTGTTCTTATGTTTGGGTGGCTCTAGTCTTCCACTGGGGCATTTATAGAAGCGCCAGCGTCTCTGGAGAATGGTTTCAGGGATTTCAGCTCTGACCCCTTCCTGGGCAGGGCAGAGAGAGCACAGAGCTCTGGCATCTGTTTCTCTCTGCCTGGCCTTCCTCTCCAGAGGCATTCTCTTGCTCTTCCAACCTCCCTGCTCGACTTTCTCCACACTGTACCTCGGCTGTCTTGCATAATGCCCCCACCTCCTGTTGATGCGTGGCCCTACAGCGCTGCATTGCCGGCTGAGCCTCTCTTCTGCTCTCTCCTCCTGTTTCACATGTAACCCTGTCTTGTGTGGCGACCAGAGCTGCCACCTGCATCTGACTCCTGCAGACCCTCCACCCCTCCATCCTCCCCCTCAGTGCCGCTCCCCCCAAAGCCTCATGTCCCACAAGTCATTTATCATGGTGTTTGGACAACTCTCCTCCTCCCGCCTCCTCCCGTAGCAAAAGCATGATTTCCAATTAAACCTCCTAACTGTGAGGTTAAGAGCCAATTTCATGCACCTTACTCTTGATAAATAGGCAATGGGCCCCTCTTTCTCTCAGTCTTTTCTCTCTTTCTTACTCTTTTTTTTATACATACATTGAGCAGGTACGTTGTTGTAACTGACTATTGATAGTACGTTGGACAAACCACATGTTTTCAGAAATAACAGCCCTTTGCCTTGATACTTGATCTGTCATAAGAAAAACAGGGTTCATCATCCGGCCTCAAACTATTTTGTAACATATAGTAATTCTGTAAATTACACAAAACAATCGTTAAAAACATGATCCAAAGAAAATGTATTTTCATTAATTCTAATTAGAAATGGAATGAACAAGCAATGCATTCATCAGGGGCATTTGAGAAATGGCCATGCCTGAAGGCACTTTTAGTCCAAGGATTAATTACCGTCTTCAGTCTGGAAAAAGAAACATTGATCCAAGTTGGTGACAAAGGAGTGTGGATTAATGATATGAGAAGTCAACGATTCATTAAGATTAAAGGAGCCAGAAAAAAAGAGAACTTTGCATCTCTGACAGACAGACGTACAAGGAAACCATTTCCAACTTCATTGGAACTAATCTAAAGGAACATATCTCCCAGAAAAGCCAAGCTATTCTCTAAAAATAGCAAATGCAAATGCAAACTGTTCAAAGGAGAGGGTGACGAATATTGAGCTGTACCCAACAGTTGTGTATACAGCAACGACTGTTGTTTTTTACAATGGTACTAAAGGATAAAAAACTTTGGATAAAAGTGTCTGCTACATGAATACATTTAAATGTAATGTAAGTAACTTTTGGTAGGTTGTGAAGCATTAGCGAGAGAAAGAGAGGGATTGTCCACTGTAAAAATGAATAAAAACACACGCTTTCATTCTTTCATTAGCGTTATATGGCAAAAGTAATTACTTCCATTTAAATTGGCATTCAAAACTGTTCAGTTGTCTTCAATATGTGGCACAGGGGCTTAAGATAGAGTGTGTATGTATAATTGTTTCTCTGAAACAATCTATTGCTGACAGTGTGAAATCAATGAAGATTCAAAAGATGAATTCTTACCCTTTTGAATTATATTCACTCTTCATGCCAGCCTCCACATTAATTGATCTTAAATCAGTAAAGTGCTGCTGGTTAGCTTGCAGATATCTTTTCATCAAAATGATTGGCTACGCAAATTGTTTTCTGGAGTTGACAGGTTGTGTAAATTGAAATAGTCTAATAGAGTGTTTAAAATATATGGCCTTTCATTGGAATGCCACAATTCCACGTTATGTAAGTGGTATGAGAAAACGCTTTGTGATCACGCTAGTGAACTAAAGACGGTTTTGAGCAAAACTATACGTAAGTTTAGATTACAGACAGAGCTTAGTTTCTTGCCATGATGGAGAATTGAATGCT